>OU343225.1:63142975-63237378 GCA_910596185.1 Chrysanthemum makinoi | reverse complement strand
AAACCACACCAACAATAGAGAAAAAACCGTGATCACATTACCTACATGGTGGTGAGGAAACACGATACATGAGCCCAAATACAGAACCTCACACGAAATTAAGATCAAGCATTACTGCACTCCTGGTTCATGCTTCAAATCATAGAGCGTGTTGAAGTTCTCCACCTCGGGGTCGAATCTTACCTAAATTCTACACATTCATCGGAATCAATCAAGAACCTCAGAGTACCAAATCAGTTTTAAACAAAAGTTTGGTTTGTCTACCAAAGTGAAAATCATCATACTTGCTTCATGGCTTTCAATGAAATTCACTAAGTTCTATGACGCCACCCTGGAGATGGTTCGAGATGGATTGGCATATCGATTGAAGGACATTGAGTTGGGTATAATTCAGACGAAGAGATGGAATTCAAAGGATTGCAAGGATGTTCGTTGATTTATCACTAGGATTGATGAATGTTTGATTCATCGGGATCAGATGCAACAGTTGGAGAGCTATGTGGGAGGATAACCAAACTTTCTGATTCTGACTTTCCAACGTCCTCAGAAAGTTGCTGATCGTTCATAATCATTGGGTATTCTCTTGATTGTGATTTTGCTTGTTTGATTATCTGACGATGGCTTGTGCACACATAACAGTGTACAACCCGTAATTGTCAAGAAAGGACCCTGTGGTACGCCTCAGTGCCACAATCCTTATAAAAGGAGCGAAAGCTTCTTATTTTTGAGTAAAACCTATCAAACCTTTCATTTTTCAAGGTTTTGCTCAAAAACACAAGTACTTCCCCATATGATTTTTCAAAACCTCAACCGTTTATATCACTAGTTGAGGGGGAGTATTTGAATTTAAAACTTTGTTCACAAATTGTTCACAGTGGTCGTCTTCCCGCAATACTCGAAATGGTCATATTTATTGTCAACATTTCAAAAATAACATTTTATATGCCATTTTTGAGGGGGAGAAAATTGTGTGATAAAAAATATGTTGTGCAAAATGCAAATGAATCTGTGTACTTCAGACTTAACCAACGAATTGACGGTACTAAACTGTTAGTAACTCGAAAAGACTTGTCCTGGACGGGTAATAATTTCAAGCTAGTTCGCTAGTAATGTAAACGTGTCTCACAAAGGACTTGTCTGAGTAGAATGTACCATTCGAGAAACTCTTGATAGACATGAACTCTGACGGGTATGACAACCTTTCGAGGTTTGTCTACACCTTCAAGGTAGTTATTAGAGCTAGTTGTCACCTAAAAACTGACAATGTAACTCTTTAACTACGTAACGTAACCGTGTCTCGCGGGGGATTGTCTATCTTCAATGGATCAATTCAAAAAGTGCGCGCTCTTTCCTCACTGTGCATTTAAACCATTAAAGCTCTTAAGGACATGTGGAGGGGGAGTATTTATGCAAAACCTTATCTCTCACAGTGGTTCAAACATGTTTTTCATTTACAAACCACTTGAGAGATTTTTCACAAACAGTGGTTTTAATGGCAACATAGGTTAGTCATGGAGTTATAAGGTGACTAAGGTTAGGAATAACCGTCCTATGATCCGCCAGAGCCGGAGGGATCTACCCAAGGACACTACAATTAGTTAGTGTTAGAAGTCCTTAGGAATGATTGTAAAAAGGAGAAAATGAGAATCGGAGAAAGAAGGAGTTGAAGAATCAAAAAGAAATGTAAAGTAAAGGGTGAAAAGAAACAGCCCTCCAGATTATTCAACTTAGGGCAGACACCGGGTTCAATTCATATGCTACTGGTTGTCACTCAGTGACACCGGTATTGAAGATTAAAAGTCGTCATGGACCCAGTGACGCACGCACTAAACCTTCTTAGCCACTCAAGTTTCTCTCAAAAGAAGCTTGTTTCATTCTCACAGGGAACCCTACGTAAACTATTGGCTTTCTCTTAGAGATCGCTGGTATTGAAGAAGGAGACCCTCTCCCTAGTCTCCGCTCAGGAAACCCAAAACGCACTATTGAGTCTAGAGCCACGAGATTCATCAAAAGATCTCTTAGGAACACTTGACATTTAATCACTTGATGATCAACAAATAAGATTATCAGTGGTTCATATCGAGTCCTTCACAGATCTTAGCAATCTGTCGAGAACATTTATGAGAGGTTCACATTTGTGATCCTCAGTGATTGAATGGAAACTCCTGCCAAGGTCAACATCAAACAGCCCTGACAACAGGTCACTTCGGTAACTCCCCGTGGATTATGCGGAGTGTGTCTCAAATGGTCTACAGTCGTGAGGTGATGCTTCGGTGTACCTCAGCGACTCATCTGAAATGTAGATGTACTTCGGTACATCGCGTTATCTCACTTGTGGGACTCCAGTTCAGGAACGGCCTTTGTAAGAATTAGAGTTGTGTTTTCACACTATGCTGTTAACACTCTCGAAGTTCAAACTTGTAAGTGCCGGAAACCGCTTATTACTAACCGTTTGAAATGTTTTCTTCTTATAGAAGCTCCAGAGCGGAATGATCGTGCTGATTCTTCTCATGCTCACGCCAACATCATCGCTAATGGAAGTTCTATTCAAATGCAACACAACAGTCAGATTGATTCTTCATCAAATCAAAGAATCTACAAAGTCAAAGACTTAAAGAACTTCATCTGTATTGATTTCCAACGTCAAAGAGCGTGTGAGCATGTTGAAGAATGACGTGGAGACACTGGAGCAGCAAAGCAGACCTGAGGCAGACTGATGCAGACAACAACATACTATCACTTTCACCACAAAGAACAATGATCAAAGAACAAAGATGACGTCGAAGCATAACTGTTCTAAGATAACTATCTCTCTACACTGGGGAGATTGTTCAAATCAAGGCAATTCCTCTCACAAGAAAGAAGAATGTCAGAAGACGTCAGAGCTACTATTACATCAACGCCTTCACCGTTTACATTCATATATACTTGAGGGGGAGATTGTTGGAATCACTCCTAAACAGTATTTCAAGTATTTATATTTCATATGTAATAGGTAGCTTTATTATGGCCTTTATGTTTGTTTAAGGTCAAGCTTATGTAGAAGGCCCATAAGCTTAGGCCCAAGCCCATATAAGAAAGGATGGGAACTAGGAGTGTTGCCCTAGCTTCCCTCCTATAAATACTCTTGTAAACCCTCACTGAGGTTGGTTGTTCAAGTTATTTCCTTTCACATATGCCTTACGCATAACCGCCTCTTATTATTGTGTATGTGTGTTTGGTTCTTGTTCAATCGCCTCATCTCCTTTCTATATTACTTGTGTTTGTAAAACTAGTGACCTAACACAAATAATCAAAGACATAATTGTATTAATGAAGTAAAACACTTATCTTGGTGTAAGATAGGGTTTGGAACCCTAAAATACTGTACAAGACAGCCTAGGTTCGGTTTAGGTTTTTACTCCAAAAGACTACACATCAATACTGAAAAATTCGGATTCTATATATAAGATTACACATGCGACGGTGTCACCTTATGTTTTGTGATGTCGTCGTGTCGCCGTCATTAGGGTTTCGTCTTGGCCACGTTAGACTTGCGACGGCGTCACCTTATGCTTGTGACGCCGCCTCTTCGCTTCTGACGCCGCTGGATTGCATCTAAGCCGTCTGGTTGTGACGGCCTACTCTATAACTTGACGTCGTCACTTGAAAATAGGAGTTTTGGCTTCGGCCCCGTCACAAATCCTCACGGCATCGCATAAGATGTGACGCCGTCACCTTATGTTTTCAGCATTGAGTAAGTCTGATTTTCGATTTCTTGGCTATTTTTCGTATTGCTAAAGTGCCCATTCCAGCATTTTGCCATCAAGAGACCTAAAAAGTGAAAAGAAACGATATTAAGCAATAACGGATACAAAAGTGATCAAATAAGGGCTTAAACGACCCCTCAAAAAGGTACCTTTTTGATAAGGTTTTAAAAGGTACCATTTTGAGGGGTCGTTTTAGTCCTTATTTGATCACTTTTGTATCCGTTATTGCTTAATATCGTTCCTTTTCACTTTTAGGTCTCTTGAAGGCAAAATGCTGGAATGGCACTTATTTGGACGAAAAGGCGCGAATATATGAAGAAAATGGCCAAAGTCAGAATCGAGACACTCACAGTTGCTGAAAACAGAAGGCGACGGCGTCAGGTGCTAATAGTGACGCCGTCCCAAAAATGTTGTGACGGGCCAGAACCCAAAACTCGTATTTACAAGCGACGACGTCTAGTTGTGAAAGAGTAGGCCATCGCTACTCAGACGGCCTAGATGCAATCCAGACGACGTCAGAAGCTAAAGAGGACGGCGTCACAGACACAAGGTGACGCCGTCGCAAGGTTAACGTGGCCAAGACGAAACCCTAATGACGGCGACACGACGGCGTCACTAAATATAAGGTGACGCCGTCGCAATTGTAATCTTATATATAGAATCTGAATTTTTCAGTTTTAAGAGAGAGTCTTTTGGAGTAAAAACCTAAAACCGAACCTAAGGTGTCTTGTACAGTATTTTAGGGTTTTAAACCCTATCTTACATCAAGATAAGTCTTTACTTCATTAATTCAATTATGTCTTTGATTATTTGTGTGTATGCTTGCATGTTCTCCATGTCCGGCTAATTTATTTGTGTGTTTGCTTAGAAAGTATGAAACTTAATTGTTGAATATTGATTGGTTGTTTCTTATCTTAGTTGATATATGATCTAGTAATGCGATAGGTCATTCATTGTGTACTTAATGCTTGATTCATCTTTGTGAACCCTAGAATATAACTACCTGAGTAGTTGTAGGCTAAACCATCCAAAGAGCGCCTTAGAGTAGGAGTTTATCATCCCTAGTGGGTTTGTAGACAAGACCCTTTGGTAAGTTCAAACAGTTAGGGAGAAACGCATACCCTACAACTTTAGACACACGACGCAACTAAGAATAAGACGTGACAACTCAACCATCAATAGGAGATAATTAAGGAGTAATACAAACTAAGTAAACACATTTTTAAACTATCATACGAGCACACATTAATTAGACATAGACTCCCACAACCTTAGTTTAGATAATTAGATAATAGTAGAGTAATCGGTAGAAATACCAACCCCCCAAATCCAATACCCGAGATTCGTACCTTTCCATTTCATAAAACATAAAAAAGATAAAAAATAATCTTCCTCAACCTTAACCTTAGCGTAGTAACTCCTTACTAGCATTCCTATTCCCCTAGAGAACGATATCAATACCCGTGGCTTACCCTAATTACTACACTACAACGATTAGGTTCACTGCCTAGGGTGTTATAAAACTTGCTCGAAGAAAAGGAAGTTTCCTTGACCCCGAACGACGCGTGTAGCGTTATCAAGTTTTTGGCGCCGCTGCCGGGGAATAGAATAGCTAGTTAGTAGTCCACCTCGTTTAGGTTCTTTGCTTGATTCCTATCAAGTAAATTTTTTCTCAATTTTTTTAGCTTTCTCTTAGTCTATCCCCCTTCTTCGTGACCTTTGTTCGTAATCCCATCACTTTTCATCATGGAAGGTGATAACCAACCACCACTCGATAACCAACAACCAAACAACGCTTCACCACCAAACAAATACCCACTGCTTGACCCAGCCTCTGCTAACCAACTTCGAGCCCGTATCATGAGTGAGATTGGAGACCTTAGGAAATTAAATATGATAATTGAGAATACACTTGAGGAAGCCCTTAAGGAATCTGATCAACCTCTAGATAGTGATTCGACTACAAGTGATTCGGATGATGATCTAGAAGAAGGAGATAATAAGATGTTAGAAATTATGGAGGGTAGTAAGGAGAAGGGAGAACTTAGGAAATACTTTGATTCATACCCTAAAAGAAAAGAAACCGCTTATCACCATAATGTGGTCAATTTTCCAAGACCACCTTTCGAGCCTCGTATAAGGAGGGGAAACCCTAAAAACATCAAAATACCGTGTATGATTGGATACTTATACAGGGATCACACCTACATTGATTATAAAGCACCCATGAACATAATGTCTAGGCTCTACTACAATTGGATCATGAGAGAAAATTTAGGACCTATGAGGGACCCCTTTTACCCTAGGAAAGTGAGTAACTATGTTGGGCGGGTCAAGGGATTGCATGTCTTCGTAGGGAACTTCACATTTAGGTGTGATTTCATGATTCTAGAAAATGTAAAAGGCATTATTGATGGAGTTTTAGGAGATGTGATACTTGGGAGACCATTTATTGAGGAATCTAAGATGGTTTATGATCAAGAGGAAGGAATAGCCAATTTCTCGAATGGGACCGAATGTGTTAAATATATAATGCCCTGCAAAAATAAGAGGTTAGAGGGCATTGATGAGTTAGATGTAGATAGCATTCCAGCCTTTGAAGTTGATTGGAAGGACAAGGTTCCCTATACCGCCTATTTAGAATTGGGCCCTGAATATATTCGTGATGAGAACAGAGTTAAGATAATTGAATGGGCTTCTAAGAGGAGGAAAACGTAGGAGCACGACTATGAGTCTAGCTACAAGACTCTTAAATAAAGAAAAGCGCTTCGTGGGAGGCAACCCATGCTTAATTGTTTGCTTGTTAGTGTCATATATCTTTTATTAATTGTTTATCCTCATGTTTAAATTTGTAAAAATGCTTTATTTTGTTTTTAACTTCGTCTTAATTGCATATAAAGGTATTTTACATAAGGGATAAGTGTAGGGAGGATTACACACGTTTTCAAAAGAAACGTAAACATGAGAATAACAATTAACTAAAAGATATTTATGTTTGTTTGTTCGAGTCAAATGCTTGTATCGAGTCATAATGGATGTTTTGCAGAAATTTTTCAGATTCTAAAGATGTAAATTTTCCAGAATTTTTTCCAAAAATCGAGACCAGTTTTTGTCAGGATAACCTGACGGTCAGAAGGAGTAAAACATCAGATTACTTTTTTCTCGTTTTCTGAGCTACTTATAAATTTTTGGAATTTTCCAGGTCTTAATTTTCATAGAAATTCTGTAAACATCCATTCCACAAGCATTATATCCTAATTTAAATTGAGTCTTATATATATTATTACCGCCGATTTTACGCGAAGGTTTCGTTGGTTTTCTTCAAGTGTGCAGGTTTAGTTTGTCAAGAAGAAGTTACATAAGATTGGAAAGAGCTTTTCACGCAATAATTCTTCTTGAAAAGAATTTAACCACTACTTCACACACGGATCCTACCGAGCTAATCAGGGGAGTATTAGTTTCTTTCGTTTTTAATTACCTTCTTTTATCATAACTTTGATACTTTCGGGGAACATTGGGGACAATGTTCAGTTTAAGTGTAGGGAGGGAAAATAAAACGGGAACTTTGAAACTATGCTTATCCTTGACTATTTGCTTTGTCCAATTGTGATTGTGTAATAAACCATGAGAAAATGTCGGTTAGGGTAATTTTGGCACCAAATTTAAAATTTTTCATGACATATAAGAGTGGGCCATTAGTCTTAACAAAAGCGTCTCATGGATAGGAAGTTGCATGACTAGCACAAAAACCCTTTACCACCCAAATTCCACCAAAATGTGAGGATCGCCCTTAGATTAGTAGGAATTAAAGCATTCATCTTTAATGCTTAGAGTGTGAACCGGTAGTATATTAGATTCTAGAACTTGTTTTGTGATGCATTCCGAGATCGCAAGTGAGGCTACACTTGTGTAGTTAGGAATAACTAAATGATAAGAGGCATTAGGATAACCCTTGTTTGATACCCGTAATATAATTACTTCTTCCATATCGGTTGAGTAATTCCCCCACACCCTTTGCGTTGTACTCATCTTTAGTACACGATACCCCTAGTTAACCCCTCAGAGCCTATCCTTTTCACGGTTCTCGTGATGTTTCGGTTTTTCCGGAATATCAATGAAGAGCATTGTTTACACCCCCCCCCAAATATACACCCAAATCGCCTTAGCCTACCCCTTATGCACTCACTTTTAGTGCAAATGTTTGTTATCACCCTAAACCCTTAGTTCAATTATCTAGTTGCTTGCATAAGTTGCTAAGTCGAGTCATATCCTTTGTATACTGTTTTGGGACGATTGGGATTCATGGGAAAAGTTAAAGTTTATGAAATGACGGGAAGGGAACGTTAAAAATTCAAATTCCCTTTGTTTACATAATAATGTACCCCAAGTGTTTTGATCTTTTCAATTCGGGTCATATTAGTGTTAGAGTAATAAAAACTCAAGTGTAGGGATGTGCCTATAAATCCCTATCATTTTGATGTTACCTTAGAGGATGGTAGAGTAAAAGTGTAAAAAAAAAAAAAAAATCGAAAAAAAATAGAAAAAGAGAAAAGAAAAAAAATAGAGTGATAAAAAAAAAAAAAAAAAAAAAAAAAAAAGGTACGGGCTACCATCCTACATTTATCCTTTGAATTTATGTTTGTTTATTTCAGTTATCTAGAGTTTAGAGTGTCGAGTCTTGGCTTAGCAACGCCATTCTTCATATGCAGTTAACATAAAGATTTTTGACTTGCCACCACTAAATAGCCTATCCCACCAAACCCTTGTTTCCCTACCGTAAGCCTAACATTACAACCCTTTAAAAGACCTCTTTGATAGTCTTTCCTAGGTGCTTACGCCAAAGCGATGGAGGTTTGATCTATTCTCAAGCCTATGGTAATCTATGTACTAGGACCGGTTAATGAGTGTTTATCTTCCATTTCCTATTTGTTATATTTCATATATACACCCGAGAGAGATGTGAGTATCCAAACACCCCATGTGAGGTGCTAGTATGTAATTTCCGTGCTTGTTATGACTTTTGCGGGGCTTATATGTGTTGTGGACCGTTTTGAATTAATGCTTCATGACCCCTAACTTATAAATTAATTGGCTAAAAGCACATTTGCTTGAGGACAAGCAAATAACAAGTGTAGGGATATTTGATAAGGTTTTAAAAGGTACCATTTTGAGGGTCGTTTTAGTCCTTATTTGATCACTTTTGTATCCGTTATTGCTTAATATCGTTCCTTTTCACTTTTAGGTCTCTTGAAGGCAAAATGCTGGAATGGCACTTATTTGGACTAAAAGGCGCGAATATATGAAGAAAATGGCCAAAGTCAGAATCGAGACACTCACAGTTGCTGAAAAATGTATTAGACGGCCAGGTGCTAATAGTGGACGCCGCCCAAAATGTTGTGACGGGCCGAACCCAAAACTCGATTTACAAGCGACGACGTCTAGTTGTGAAAGAGTAGCCATCGCTACTCGACGGCCTAGATGCAATCCGACGACGTCAGAAGCTGAAAGAGGACGGGCGTCACGGACACAAAGTGACGCCGTCGCAAGGTTAACGTGGCCAAGACGAAACCCTAATGACGGCGACACGACGGCGTCACTAAATATAAGGTGACGCCGTCGCAATTGTAATCTTATATATAGAATCCGAATTTTTCAGTTTTAAGAGAGAGTCTTTTGGAGTAAAAACCTAAAACCGAACCTAAGGTGTCTTGTACAGTATTTTAGGGTTTTAAACCCTATCTTACATCAAGATAAGTCTTTACTTCATTAATTCAATTATGTCTTTGATTATTTGTGTGTATGCTTGCATGTTCTCCATGTCCGGCTAATTTATTTGTGTGTTTGCTTAGAAAGTATGAAACTTAATTATTGAATATTGATTGGTTGTTTCTTATCTTAGTTGATATATGATCTAGTAATGCGATAGGTCATTCGTTGTGTACTTAATGCTTGATTCATCTTTGTGAACCCTAGAATATAACTACCTGAGTAGTTGTAGGCTAAACCATCCAAAGAGCGCCTTAGAGTAGGAGTTTATCATCCCTAGTGGGTTTGTAGACAAGACCCTTTGGTAAGTTCAAAGAGTTAGGGAGAAACGCATACCCTACAACTTTAGACACACGACGCAACTAAGAATAAGACGTGACAACTCAACCATCAATAGGAGATAATTAAGGAGTAATACAAACTAAGTAAACACATTTTTAAACTATCATACGAGCACACATTAATTAGACATAGACTCCCACAACCTTAGTTTAGATAATTAGATAATAGTAGAGTAATCGGTAGAAATACCAACCCCCCAAATCCAATACCCGAGATTCGTACCTTTCCATTTCATAAAACATAAAAAGATAAAAAATAATCTTCCTCAACCTTAACCTTAGCGTAGTAACTCCTTACTAGCATTCCTATTCCCCTAGAGAACGATATCAATACCCGTGGCTTACCCTAATTACTACACTACAACGATTAGGTTCACTGCCTAGGGTGTTATAAAACTTGCTCGAAGAAAAGGAAGTTTCCTTGACCCCGAACGACGCGTATAGCGTTATCACTTTTAAAACCTTATCAAATATCCCTACACTTGGTATTTGCTTGTTCTCAAGCAAATGTGCTTTTAGCCAATTAATTTATAAGTTAGGGGTCATGAAGCATTGGTTTAAAACAGTCCACAACACATATAAGCCCCCGCAAAAGTCATAACAAGCACGGAAATTACATACTAGCACCTCACATGGGGTGTTTGGATACTCACATCTCTCGGGTGTATATGAAATATAACAAATTGGAAATGGAAGATAAACACTCATTAACCGGTCCTAGTACATAGATTACCATAGGCTTGAGAATAGATCAAACCTCCATCGCTTTGGCGTAAGCACCTAGGAAAGACTATCAAAGAGGTCTTTAAAAGGTTATGATGTTAGGCTTACGGTAGGGAAACAAAGGGTTTGGTGGGATAGGCTATTTAGTGGTGGTAAGTCAAAAATCTCTATGTTAAATGCATACGAAGAATAGCGTTGCTAAGCCAAGACTCGACACTCTAGACTCTAGCTAACTGAAATAAACAAACATAAATTTAAAGGATAGATGTAGGATGGTAGCCCGTTTTTTTTTTTTTTACACTCTATTTTTTTTTTCTTTTCTCCTTTTCTCTTTTTTTTTCGAACTTTTTTTTTCCATACACTTTTACTCTACCATCCTCTACGGTAACATCAAAATGATAGGGATTTATAGGCACATCCCTACACTTGAGTTTGTATTACTCTAACACTAATTTGACCCAAATTGAAAAGATCAAAACACTTGGGGTACATTATTACGTAAACAAAGGGAATTTGAATTTAACGTTCCCTTCCCGTCATTTCATAAACTTTAACTTTTCCCATGAATCCCAATCGTCCCAAAACTGTACACAAAGGATATGACTCGACTTAGCAACTCATGCAAGCAACCAGATAATTGAACTAAGGGTTTAGGGTGATAACAATAATGCACTAAAAGTGAGTGCATACAAGGTAGGCTAAGGCGATTTGGGTGTATATTGGGGGGTGGGGTGTAAACAATGCTCTTCATTGATATTCCGGAAAAACCGAAACATCCACGAGAACCGAAAAGGATAGGCTTTGAGGGGTTAACTAGGGGTATCGTGTACTAAAAATGAGTACAACGCAAAGGGCGTGGGGGAATTACTCAACCGAGGTGGAAGAAGTAATTATATTACAGGTATCAAACAAGGGTTATCCTAATGCCTCTTATCATTTAGTTATTCCTAACTACACAAGTGTAGTCTTACTAGCGATCTCGGAATGCATCACAAAACAAGTTCTAGAATCTAATATACAACCGGTTCACACACTAAGCATTAAAGATGAATGCTTTTAATTCCTACTAATCTAAGGGCGATCCTCACATTTTGGATGGAATTTAGGTGGTAAAGGGTTTTTGTGCTAGTCATGCAACTTCCTATCCGTGAGACGCTTTTGTTAAAACTAATGGCCCACTCCTATATGTCATGAACAATTTTAAATTTGGTGCCAAAATTACCCTAATCGACATTTTCTCATGGTTTATTACACAAATACAATTGGACAAAGCAAATATTCAAGGATAAGCATAGTTTCAAAGTTCCCGTTTTATTTTCCCTCCCCACACTTAAACTGAACATTGTCCCCAATGTTCCCCGAAAGTATCAAAGTTATGATAATGGAAGGTAATTAAAACGAAAGAAACTAGTACTCCCCTGATTAGCTCGGTAGGATCCGTGTGTGAAGTAGTGGTTAAATCCCTTCCAAGAAGAATTTATGCGTGAAAAGCTCATTCCAGTCTTATGTAACTTCTTCTTGATAAATTAAACCTGCACACTTGAAGAAAACAAACGAAACCTTCGCGTAAAATTGGCGGGAATAATATATATAAGACTCGATTTAAACTAGGATATAATGCTTGTGGAATTGATGTTTACAGAATTTCTGGAAAATTAAGACCTGGAAAATTCCAAAAATTTATAAGTAGCTCAGAAAACGAGAAAAAAGTAATCTGTTGTTTTTACTCCTTCCTGACGCCGTCAGGTTGCGATCCTGACGCCGTCAGATATCCTGACAAAAACTTGTCTGCGATTTTCTGGAAAAAATTCTGAAAAATTTACATCTTTAGAATCTGGAAAAATTTCTGCAAAACATCTATTATGACTCGATACAAGCATTTGACTCGAACAAACACACATATATATCTTTTAGTTAATTGTTATTCTCATGTTTACGTTTCTTTTGAAAACGTGTGTAATCCTCCCTACACTTATCGCTTATGTAAAGTACCTTTATATGCAATTAGGACGAGGTTAAAAACAAAATAAAGCATTTCTACAAATTTAAACATGAGAATAAACAATCAATAAAAGACATATGACACTAACAAGCAAACAATTAAGCATGGGTTGCCTCTCACGAAGCGCTTTTCTTTATTTAAGAGTCTTGTAGCTAGACTCGTAGTCGTGCTCCTACGTACCGATATAAGTAAGCCTATCCTCAACAATGTCATAAGGATCAAACTTATCATTCAAGTTCCTAGTAGTACATTCGGTTAGATATGCCTTTTCAAACTTCTCTCCATCGGGATCATAGATTGTTATCCTAATGTGCCACTCTCCATCACCGTCACTAGGCGGTCTATCCCAATCCCATTTGTGTTTAGATTTCTCAACTTTCCACTTATTCATGACAAGGTTGACGGGCAAGCTTCCTAGGAACTCGGTCATCTTCCTAAATACTAAGGCGTCCTCGAACGGGTTCACTTCCATGTCCCTAGCCATTTCTTTTTCTTGAAAAGTTGCTTTACTAGTGAAGGCTTCATCTAGGTAAAAAGGTCTTTGAGGGCCTATGAGGTTCTTATCTATCCAAGGTCCATATCTAGAAGGCTCTCTATCCAACCTAATCTCATGTGGGATTACCTCTTCTTTGTAGTACGTATGCTTTTTGACATCGTAAATTGACCTAGCACTCCCCTCTCCTACCACTATCTTGGACATCTTACAATCGATGATGGCACTAGCGGTAGCTAAAAATCCTATTCCTACTAGTAATGGGCATGTCGGGTCCTTATTCATGTCTAGCACATGAAAGTCGGCCAAAAGAGTCAACTCTCCTACGTGTACTACCATGTCTTTTATTATTCCTACCGGACGTGTAACACTACCGTCCGCTAGACCTAAGATGGTTTCCGTTGGTTCTATTTTACCTAAGTTAAGGCTTCTATGGAGGGACAACAGAATAAGATTGATGCATGACCCTAAGTCGGCTAGAGCGTCGAGAGGTTTGGAAGTTCCAAGCCTACACGGAATAGTAAATAGCCCGGGATCGTCTAACTTCTTAGGTAAATTATTTCGCACAAAAGCGGACCCTTGTTTTCCAAGCTTAAGTTCTAACTCATATTTTTCTTTTAAAGCATTATAATAAGGTGCATGAGCTAGGACCTCAAGAATCGGTTTTTCTAGATGGAGTTCCTTGTACTCCTCCTCTAAACTAGGTTTAGATTCTTGGTTGACAGGTTTCTCAAGAGTAGGTTCTACCAATGGTGCAGGGCCTTGGTACCTCATTTTGGATGGCTTGGAACCCTTTTTGATAGCATTTACCGAGTAAACTGTTGGGTGTGAGGGGCATGGATGTGCATTCTCCCATGGTGAACAAGAACATGAAGTCGACGAAATCGAATTCACTTTTGGTTTCTTTATAGTATCACTTGGGAGTGCTCCAACTTCCGGTTCATTGAAGGCTTTTAAGAGGGCATCAAGCTTGTTTGTCATCTCGCTTTGTCTTTGCTTAAAATCGGCTTCAAGCTTAGTCAATCGAGTCTCTTGAGATGACAGGAATCTAGATGCAATTGCCTCAAGATTAGTGGGGTTCCCGGTGTTTAGAGAGTTGAACATATTAGGTGGACTAGATGAGCTTTGGGGTGTGCTTGAGTTTTGGTTCCACTTAAGGTTAGGGTGATTTCTCCATGAGGGGTTGTAAGAGTTTCCTAAGTTGTTTTGTTCGGGCTTGAAAGTGTACCACTTCTCTCCCGCTCCGTCGGTACGCATGGAGGCGTAGTCCGCAAAAGCTTGTTCGGGGAGTCTTGTGCAATCACTAGTGTCATGGGGACCACTACATAACTCACAAGGTAGAGTGATTTTATTCACTTGACGTGAGGACTTAGGATTTTCGTAGGAACTCATTAGGAATTTAACTTGATCTTCAAGTTCGGTCATCCTACGGTCGGAAGATTGTGAGTCAATGGGAGGCAAGGAGATTGCCTTAACGGTTTTGGGCAGCTCACGGGGGTCATCCCAACTTTCGTTGTCATAGAGGGCAAGGTCCTCTATTATACCCCATGATTCTTCCGCGGTGAGATCACTAAGTTTTCCACTGGCCGCTTGGTCAATGGATCGCTTGGTGGGGAAGTTGACATGATCATAAAAGATTTGGACTTGGAGCCAAAGATCAATGCCGTGATGAGGGACTTTATGAAGTAAGTTCTTGAATCGAGTCCATGCTTCGTAAAGAGATTCACCCTGACGTTGTTGGAACATCAAGATGTCATTCCTAAGCTTAGTGGTTCTCCCCGGTGGGAAAAATTGAGCAAGGAAGCGAGAGATAAGATCATCCCAACTTGAGATGGAGCCGGCGGGAAGTCGCTCAAGCCAATTACTAGCTTGGTCCCGTAGAGAGAATTGGAAGAGACGCAGGCGCGTGGTCTCCCGAGTAGTAGCATCAAGGTCGATGGAATCGACAATTTTAAGGAAATCCCTAAGATGCTGATTTGGATCTTCGGAACGAAGTCCATGGAATGCACATCCGTTTTGCACCAACCGGATGGTGTCGGATCGCAGGGCCGTAGTTTGGGCTTGGTTGGGAAGCTCAATGGTGTTCCCATAGCCTAAGTGGCTTGGTCTTGAGTATTCACCAAGAGTACGAGCTCTTGGCGGGTCATTTGGTGGTGGGTTAATGAGTGGTGGTTGGTTATCACCTTTCATGATGAAAAGTGATGGGATTATGAACAAATGTCACGAAGAAGGGGGATAGACTAAGAGAAAGCTAAAAATGAGAAAAATTTACTTGATAGGAATCAAGCAAAGAAACCTAAACGAGGTGGAATACTAACTAGCTATTCTATTACCCGGCAGTGACGCCAAAAACTTGATAACGCTACACGCGTCGTTCGGGGTCAAAGGAACTTCCTTTTCGTCGAGCAAGTTTTTCAACACCCTAGGCAGTGAACCTAATCGTTGTAGTGTAGTATTAGGATAAGCCACGTGTATTGATATCGTTCTCTAGGGGAATAGGAATGCTAGTGAGAAGTTACTACGCTAAGGTTGGGGTTGAGGAAGATTATTTTTTATCTTTTTATATTTTTTTAAGGAAAGGAAAGGTACGAATCTCGGGGTTTAGATTTGGGGGGTTGGTATTTCTACCGATTACTCTACTTATCTAATTATCTAATCTAAGGTGTATGTAGTCTATGTCTAATTATTGTGTGCTCGTATGATAGTTTAAAGATGTGTTTACTTAGGTTTTACTACTCCTTAATTATCTCCTATTGGTGGTTGAATTGTCACGTCCTTATTCTTAGTTACGTTGTGTGTCTAAGGTTGTAGGGTATGCGTTTCTCCCTACTCTTTGAACTTACCAAAGGGTCTCGTCTACAAAACCCACTAGGGATAATAAACTCTTACTCTAAGGCACTCTTTGGATGGTTTAGCTTACAACTACTCAAGGAGTTATATTCTAAGGTTCACAAAGATTTAATCAAGCATTAAGTACACAACGAATGACCTATCGCATTACTAGATCATTAATCAACTAAGATAAGAGACAACCAATCAATATTCAATAATTAAGTTTCATATTCTCTAAGCAAACACACAAGTAAATTAGCCAGACATGGAGAACATGCAAGCATACACACAAATAATCAAAGACATAATTGTATTAATGAAGTAAAACACTTATCTTGGTGTAAGATAGGGTTTGAAACCCTAAAATACTGTACAAGACAGCCTTGGTTCGGTTTAGGTTTTTACTCCAAAAGACTACACATCAATAATGAAAAATTCGGATTCTATATATAAGATTACACATGCGACGGCGTCACCTTATGTTTTGTGACGCCGTCGAGTTGCCGTCATTAGGGTTTCGTCTTGGCCACGTTAGACTTGCGACGGCGTCACCTTATGCTTGTGACGCCGTCCTCTTCAGCTTCTGACGCCGTCTGGATTGCATCTAGGCCGTCTGAGTTGCGACGGCCTACTCTTTTATAACTTGACGTCGTCACTTGAAAATAGGAGTTTTGGCTTCTTCCCGTCCACAAAATCCTCCGACGGTGTCGCGTATAAGCTGTGACGCCGTCACCTTATGTTTTCAGCAGCTTTGAGTGTCTCGATTCTGACTTTGTCCATTTTCTTCGTATATTCGCGCCTTTTCGTCCAAATAAGTGCCATTCCAGCATTTTGCCTTCAAGGGACCTAAAAAGTGAAAAGGAACGATATTAAGCAATAACGGATACAAAAGTGATCAAATAAGGGCTTAAACGACCCCTTAAAAAGGTACCTTTTAAAACCTTATCAATGGTGCAATAGGGTTTAGCTTGGTTTGAGAGTGTTTTTATTGTGTGTTTTTAGTGTGTGTTTTTTGGTGAGAAACTCCATGAGTTTGTGTAAGAGAGAGAGGTCAGAGATGATAAGAAGAGAGACGAAATGGTGTGTAATGATAGAGATATAATGGTGGCGAGAGATATGAAATGGTTTGTGAGGGTGCCTCATTAACTCCACTTCACTCGCCATCACTATCATTACAAACCCTTTCATCTATCTTCTTATAATCTCCGACCCCTCTCTCTCTCTCTCACACACATGGAGTTTCTCACCAAAAAACACACACTAAAAACACACACACAGTTATGAACTCTCAAAGCAGGGCTAAACCATTTTGCACCACCTTTCTACCCTTCAAGATTCAACTCTCATTATCAGGTAACCATAACAAACCATAACAAGAAATGGGCTGTACACTTTCCTGTATCTACTGGACCAAGAAACCGTGTACCTCCTCGCCGTAAACCATCGGAGAAGCCACATGTCACCACCGATAACTTCATTTTTGTTGTTTGATAATATAAGATAGAATTTGGTGAGGTTTTTGGAAGATCATTGTAAGAAACAGAATGAAATGTTGTCGGGAAATGGTGTAATAACACTTTAACTAGACACACTAACACCATTCTCATGTTTTCACCAACCCTTAATACCCTAGACACACTGTTCAAAAAGTCGTAAGCAAACATGATCAAATCTTTTGTATCACAAGCAAAATAAACAACATGATCTCATTAACCTAGTTAAAGTGCTATTACACATGAAAGGGGGTGGACCCCAACACCCTGCCAAGATCTTGGTTTAGGTCCCAAAATCCACCATCCTACCCTCCTACCCTAATTGTTAAAATGACCAATTCAACCCTAATGGTTTAAAGGGTCTTTTTGATACCCGATGCTTGGATAGTTCTCATTACCTAAAACCCTAAACTATTTAAAATACGCATGTTAAGCTTTGGACAAACCCGAAGAAGCAGAAGATATCGGAAGTCAACTGACAAAAACCGCCTGGCGAACACGAGTTAGAGCCTTATGTGTTAGGATATGTTTGTAGAGAATAACATGGTTAGGATTCCCGCTAAACGGATTATACGTATAGTTTTGGACCATTTGCGTATAGGTAGCTTGTGTATAGTTTTGGACCATTGGCGATTTTGGAAACAAATTTTATGTTATCGATTGTGTTGTAGCGAATTTGGACCATTTGGTTATATATGATATTATGTTTAGCGATTTTGTGCTGTTGTAGCATAAAATAGGTTGAAAACAGGTTGTTAAATTGTAGATTTTTTTAGGAAAAATTCCGGAAAAAAAATCTGAAAATTACCCATTTTGCAGCAATTTTCGGTCAAAGGCTTTCACCGGGGACATGTCCCCGGCAAAAGTTTCATTGATAATATTAATTTTTCATTTTCCCCGAGGACATGTCCCCGGAGAAGGAGTTAAAGACAAACTTTAGTTACCCTTTTCCCCAGGGACAGTCCACGGCAAAACAAAGTGCCACGTCGGACATGTTTGATCGGTGACAGTTTGCTGCGGGACCCACATGTCCCCGGTAAAGGTTGTAAATAGTCCCCGGGAAAAGTATCCCCGAGAAGGTATTGCCGGGGGACATGTCCCCAGGGAAGGTTATTACAGGGGACATGTCCCCGGCGAAAGCCCTGAAATTTCGCCTGCGAAAGCGCGATTGTTGTAGTGCTATATGGTTAATGTTACTATTTGTTTCAACGCACCAGGATATAGCCACAATTCTAAACTGATATGTAAATCATGTAAATAATCAACAGTTTCATATTTAACGCACTTAACAAATTAAATATAATAATGTAACCTTAACCATATGTGATTTATGATATTGATTCGTTAAGGTAGATAAGTCAATGGATTATGTTATTTTTAATTCATTAACATTATATAATTGTGATGCTCCATTGGCTTAGAAGACCATAATTATAATTCATAAGCATCCATGAGAAGTTTTAAAGCCTTGATTTAATTAAGTAAAGAGTGGGAATATGAAATCCTAACCTCCCAAAAATAATGTATTCTTGGATTGTGAAGACGAATTATGTAGATTGTACCAAAAAAACTTTCTTTTGAAGGCAATTGGGAAATGATAAGGATTTAAAATATACGTTTTTAGGGGGTCATTTAAGCCTTAAATCGACACATTTTATATCCGTTACTACTTAAAATCGTTCCTTTTCACATTTTAGGTCTTTTGGAAGCAAAATGCTGGAATAATGAAGCATATTTAAACGAAAATGAGCGAAAACATGAAGAAAAAGGCAAAGTCAAGATTCGTTTTGCAAGCAAGACGGCTTCCCAACCAAAAGGAGATGCCGTCCCTCAGGAAGTTTGACAATCGTTCTCGACGACAATGTGGGACCCAATGACCCATAACCATTTTCAGTCAAACGTTTTCATGGTTCAACAAACTTTATATCGACGACACGTCGTCATTACGAAGTTTGTTAATTAATTACTTTATTAATTAACTATGTAAGGGTCAACAAAAGTCAAACCTTAATATTACTAGGTTTTATTGGCTTATACATATATTGTAGGGAAAATGATAAAAAAATGCATCGAACTTGACACTTGTTGTCATTGTGTGTAGTCAACTATTTTTTTTTTCATTGTAACACAAACCTTTTGAATTTTTGTCATTGTATGTAGCCAGTTAGGTGAATTTGTGTTATTGTATGTACCCAGTTAGGCTTAGCGTTACATCGTTAGTCCTTATTTACTAACGGTCGTTAGTAAATAACTTAAAATTTCGTTCTCTTACGTTTTTATTCATTTTCATCCGTTATTATACGTTTTCGTCCGTTTTATACATTTTGGTCCAATGCTTTCATCCGTTTTTTACATTTTCGTTTATTTACTTACGTTTTCTTATGTTTTAGTCCGTTATTATCGTTTCGTCCGTTTTATCGTTTTCGTTTTTTCTTACGTTTTCATCGCGTTTTATGCGTTTTTCCGTTTTCGTTTTCATTATTTATACGTTTTCATCCGTTTTCTTACGTTTTCAATGTTTTATACATTTTCAAATTTTTTAAAGTTTTCGTCTGTTTTCTAACATTTTCATCTTTTTTTATACGCTTTCGTTGGTTTTCTTACTTTTTCGTTCATTTTCTTGCTTTTTCGGACGAAAATGTATAAAACTTAAGAATACGGACAAAAACGTATAAAAATGGATGAAGGTGTAAGAAAACAGATGAAAACTTAAAAAAGACGAAAACGTATAAAAAGATAAAAACAGCGAAAACGTTAGAAAATCGACAAAGACATTTAAAATGACGAAAACGTATAAAACGGACGAAAAAATATAAAACGGATGAAAACGATTGAAAACGATAAAACATGAAAACGGACAAAACGGATGAAAACTTATAAAACGGACTAAAACGTATAAAAGCGAATGAAAATGTATAAAAGCGGACGAAAACGTAAGAAAACGGACGAGAATGTAAGAAAACACGAAAACTTAAAAACGGAAAAAGCAACGGATGAAAAAGTATAAAAACGGACAAAAACGTATAATAACGGATGAAAACGAATAAAAACGTAAGAGAACGAAATTTTAAGTTATTTACTAACGACCGTTAATATAAAAGGACTAAAGATGTAACGCTAAGCCTGACTGGGTACATACAATAACACAAATTCACCTAACTGGCTACATACAATGACAAAAATTCAAAAGGTTTGTGTTACAATGAAAAAAAAAATAGTTGGCTACACACAATGACAACAAGTGTCAAGGTCGATGCATTTTTTTGTCATTTTCCCTATATTGTATGAATCATGAATACACATTTCAAATAACCCGAAATCAACTTGTATTGTGAGAAACTTTAGTTTTAACTTGTTCTTCCATCCTCGCTCGGCTTGGATTCCTAAGGTTATTGTGGGAGGTTCTTTAAATGTGTTATGGATCTTCTTTTTGCCTCTATAAATGATATATAGATCCGGCTTTTGGATAATGATCTAGTCTTGTAGGCCGAACTTTCCTCAAACTGAACTTGAGAATTGAGTCATGGAGGCTCACCAAATCGAGTCCATGGGTAACCTAAGATCGACGAGATACCTTCCTTATCTTGCACACCCTGACGACACCAATAAAGAAACCCAACCAGTTAAACTTGTAAATAAGGAGTGATGTTCAACTTTCATCAACTAGATGTTTGAACATTGCCATTAGGCGTTTAACTTCGAAACTAAAGTATATTAATCAAGTTAAATGTTCTCGGTCGAACTTTTAAGTCGTTTCTTGTGTCATCTAAAATACTTATAATTTCAAGCACAAACTGCATTCAAACGTTCGCCACTTCTTACAACACTAGTAGGGTACCCGCGCGATGCGGCGGCAGGTACCATGTGACTATATTTTCTTGCAGTGTGATGTTATGTGGACATATCTTTATAACAATTAATTTACAAATAACAATAAATTTATATAAGACAATAATATAATTGCAAGTAGTTAAAAGGTTATGTGATTGTCAACGTGTTGTTGCGGTGAAAAAGAGGCGGAGTTGCGTCTCGACCCTCAGCGACCGACACCACTGCAGCGAAGCAAACTTTTCACTCAAGTAGTAAAAATACAGATAGCATTTAACCCAACAACCGGAAACAAACTTAAACTATTATAACAATAGCTCAATAACAACCATTTTCGGATATTTAATGAAAGCCAGTCAGTCTCTTTTAATGTAGATGTTCAAGTCATATGAATTGAAAGACCCGGGCCCAAAATAATACCTAAACATTTGTATCAATCCCAAACCCAATATTAGATAAAACCTAAACATTTTTACTTTTTAACCCTACACACACTTCTGGTTATCATTTGCCCCCACCTTCTCTCTTTCACCTAAACTTTTCACAACCCTCATCAAAAACTCATCTCCTCTCACGATTTCATCCTCTTCAAATCGTCTTCACCATCATGAATTATAACCAAATCACAAATCCAACAATTTTAACGACACAAACATAAGCACAACCGATCCATGAACTTTTCTTCATTTGAGTTCAATTCGAATCAAGAAAGCATATTAATAGCTTCAAGATTCTTTGGAGGGTCTTGGGTAGGTTCATCTTGTGTTGTTTTCATTTTTGTTGTTATTTTTTAACGAACCAAAGAGAGATTATAACATAATTTTTATGAATCTTTTCTTTCTTTTTCGAATATAAAGGAAGCTTTAGTTTCGAAAATGATATGTGAAGATATTCTTTCGTGTAGATGAAAGAAAGTTTTTGTCACCCGTTGAAATCTTGACGTGGTTTGTATTTTGCACCAAGTAAAGGTAGTGAAAAATATTTCAAGTCAATAGCTAACGATGTTCCAAGTTAATGTGTATTTATATATTTAGCATTTGGTAACTTGATTTGAGTAGCTAATAAAAGTTATGCTTGCGGCAAAATGACGGTATTATATTTTTTATTGGGTCTTATACAAACGAAAGATAGAATGAAATTTATTTAGTTTTGTTCTTTTTTTAAAGGTTCGGATAATTAAACATGCTTTATAAGTAGGATGTAGTATATAGGTTTGTACATTATGCTTTACATTTTGTATTAATTGGTGATGGGGTGTATTAATTGTATAGAAAGAAAATTATTGTTTGTATTTATACATTGTGCTTTTCATAGTTGGACATTGTGCTTTACATAGTAGTATTTGCTTAAAGGTTAATTTTGGAAATCTTAAAAACATTAATTTAGCAATACACATATTTCTTTCCATAATAAGTAACTTTAAAAATCTGAATTTTAAGTCTTCTAATTTTAAAAGGCCTAAATGCATTATAAGATAGTATAGATATTTAATACAAAGATAGTAAAGTAGTTATTGTAATAGATATTGTGAAAAACTGAAAAATGGTGGGTTGAATAGTTTTACTGATTAATATTCGATTTCAAAAGTTTAGATTTAACTTTATGTGAAATCTTGTAGATAATCTAGTAGCGATAATGCAAGTGATGCGTGGGTTCGGGGTCGAAAGACTTCCTTTTCTGCGAGCAAGCTTTACAACCTACTAGGCAGTGTACCTAATCGTTGCAGTGTAGTATGGGTAAGCCGAGGGGGTTGATCGTTCTCTAGGGTAATAGAGATGCTAGTAGAGATGTATGACGAGAAGGTGAGGTTGAGGGTGATTCTTTTTATCTTTTTATATTTTTTAGAAAACAAGTAAAAATCTCGGGGTTTAGGAGTGGGGGTTGGTACTTCTACCAATTTTAACTACTTAACAAATTAAATTAAAAACTAATTATACTAATGAAAAGGATAAAAGCTATGGATTGATTGGTTGAGTTCTTATGATAATTAAAAGCGTGTTTATTTAGGTTTTCTTACTCCGTAGTTATCTCTTATTGGTCGGTTGAATTGTCACATTCTCATTCTAATTGGTGTGTTGTATTCCGTGTTAGTCATAGGGGGTGCCTAATTCCCTAGTTCTATGAATTGTAACTCTCCTCTAGACTACACGAGATCGCCAAGTACCGTAGTATCTCCCCCGAATACTCTATTATACTAAAGCTACAACTCACACAATAAACACAACGATGGCTCAAGTGCACTATCAGTGCTATTTAGGACGTTCAAGCTCGCAACAATTAAAGAAGAAGCCAGCTTTCCTTACTCTAAGCGTCTACCAATTAAAACAAGAGACAACCTAACAATAATCAACAACTAGGTTTCATAGATCTAAGCAAACACAATAATAATTTAGCTACTCATGATAGATAAGCATGCACACACACAAACAATTGAACATAGGATAAACATGGTGATATAATGGATTAACAAACTTATCTTTGAGTATATAGAAGGGTTTGGAACCCTTAAATACGGCCCAAGTCAGACTATGAATGAACTAGGGTTTGCTCTCCAAAATATTACAATCAAAATATAGAAAATGTGAAGTCTATGTATAGATATACACATGCGACGGTGTCGCCTATTGATGGTGACGCCATCTGGTCGCCATCATTAAGGTTTTGTTTGCGACAAGTCATCGTTGGGACGGCGTCAGTTGAGATGTGTGACGCCATCGGGCTTCAGTAAGGACGTCGTCTTGGAATTAATCTTGGTCGTCTGGTGTAAAATAAAAGGCGACGCCCTCTAGAAATAAGGCATGACACCGTCATGTTGTAAAACCAAAAAGTGACATGAGCCGTCGCTTGAAATTTAATTAGAAAACCTCCTTAGCGACGGCGTCGCCCTTTGAGTTAGGACTCCTTCAGGTGCATAAATCAACCTTTTTTCTTGACTTTGTCGTTTTCTTCATGTTTTCGCTCCTTTTCGTCCAAAAGTGCTTGATTCCAGCAATTTGCTTCCAAAAGACGTAAAATGTGAAAAGGAACGATTTTAAGTAGTAACGGATATAAAATGTATCGATTTAGGGCTTAAATGACCCCCTAAAAACGTATGTTTTAAATCCTTATAAGAAAGAATATAAGTAAATAAGAAAAAGCAAATAAAGTAAAGAATATTAAATATTGACACGAGTGATTTATAGTGGTTCGGCTACAAGGACATCTGTCCTACTCCACTCCCTGAGTATCCAACTCGAGAGTTCGTAAACACTATGTCAACAAGCTCCTTCAACCGGCAGAGAAGCCTCACAACGTCGCATACATTTTTTTCGGTACAAAGCTAAATACCGAGTTCTTTTACAACGGAAGATCTAATCCAACAACACAAATAACACTACAACTTTGTGATAAAATAAAACACAATAATCAACTCAATGATCTTGTGATGATGATCAATCCTAGCAAAACTTCTCTTGAAGCTTGGTCAACTTATATGCATCCGGTTGGTGCAAAACGGATGTGCATTCCATGGACTTCGTTCTGAAGATCCTAATCAGCATCTCAAGGATTTCTTAAAAATCGTTGATTCAATTGACCTTGATGCTACTACTCGGGATACCATGCGATTGCGCCTCTTCCAATTCTCTCTACGGGACCAAGCTAGTAATTGGCTTGAGCGTCTTCCCGCATGATCCATCTCAAGTTGGGATAATCTCACCACCCGTTTCCTCGCCCAATTTTTCCCACCAGGGAGAACTACTAAGCTTAGAAATGATATCTTGATATTCCAACAACGTCAATGTGAAACCCTTTATGAGGTGTGGACTCGATTCAAGGACTTACTCCACAAAGTCCCTCACCATGGCATTTATCTTTGGCTCTAAGTCCAAATCTTCTATGATCATGTCAATCTCTCCACAAGGCAAACCATTGACCAAACGGCCGGTGGTAAGCTTAGTGAATTAACAGCGGAAGAATCATGGGGCACTATAGAGGACCTTTCCCTCTATGACAATGAATGTTGGAATGACCCGTGTGAGTTGCCCAAAACCGTTAAGGAAATATCCTTTCCTTCAATCGACTCACAACCTTTCAATCGTAGGACACTCGAACTTGAAGATCAAGTCAAATTCCTCATGAATTCCTATGAGCTCCTAAACCTTCACGCCAAGTGAACAGAATCACTTCATCTTGTGAGTTATGTAGTGGTCCCCATGACACTCGTGATTGCATAAAACTCTTCGAACAAGCTTTTGCGGACTACGACTTCACGCGTACTGATAGAGCGGGAGAGAAGTGGTACACGTTTAAACCCGAGCAAAACAACATAGGAAATTCCTATAACCCTTCTTGGAAGAATCATATTAAATTTAGGTGGAACCAAAACTCAAACCCGCCTCAAAACAGCTCTACCACTCCACCTAATAGGTTCCAACAAAACGGTTCATCTTCAACCTGTACTCCCTACAATAGCCCTTCCAACACCGGTAATCCTAATAATCTTGAGGGGATGGTATCCAACTTTATGTCATCTCAAGATGCTCAGTTGTCTAAAACTGAAGCCGATTTCAAACGACAACAAAGCAAGATGACAAATAAACTCGACACCCTCTTGAAAGTCTTCAATGACCAAGTTGTGGGAGCACTCCTAAGCGACACCATCAAGAACCCAAAAGTAAATTTGATTTCATCGAACCAATGTTCTTGCTCACCAAGGGAAAGCGCATATCTATGTCCGTCACACCCGCAAGTCCACTCAATTAACACTATCAAAACATCTTTCAAGCAAACTACCCCAAAAGACCAAAAACCTAAGTCATTGGTCGATCTAAATCTTAAAACACCAAATAACCAAGAACCCAAATCTACCCTAAAAGAGGAATTTAAGGATCTTTACCAAGAAAAACTGGTTCTTGAAGTCTTGACTCATGCGTCCTACTATCATGCCTTAAGAGATGAATATGAGCAAAGACTAAAATTGGGAAAACACGGGTCCGCGTTTGTGCAAAACAAATTACCTAAGAAGTTAAATGATCCTGGCTTATTCATTCTTCCATGTAGCATTGGAAATTCCAAAGGTTTCGACACATTAGCCGACCTAGGATCAAACATCAACCCTCTTTACGTTGTCTCTCCATAAAAGCCTTAACCTAGGAAAGTTAGAACCAACGAAAACCATCTTAGGTTTAGCGGGGGGAAGTTTTGCATATCCGGTAAGGATAATGAAGGACATGGTGGTACATATAGGAAAATTGACTTTTTTGGCAGATTTCCATGTACTAGACATGGCTAGTGATACCACGTGTCCATTGTTGGTTGGAAGAGGATTCTTAGCTACCGCTAGTGATATAATCGATTGTAAAATGTCCAAAATAGTGGTAGGATAAGGAAGTGCTAGGTCAATCTATGATGTCAAGAAGCATTCTGATAACATCAAATAATCCTGACTTTTAAGTGTCAATTTCCCCCGTTTATCCTCATATTTTATGTTATTTCAATGGATATATACTCTTATTCCTTTACATTTCGTTTCCAGGTGATATATGAGCATTGGAGCTTAGAGAATCGGATTTGGATATTTTCGTAATGGTTTTACCATAGTATGCTTTCATTGAAGAAGCTACGGCGTAACTCATATTCTCAATTAAGCCGTAGCTGGGATTTCGTTATAGAGACCAAGTCAACAACAGTTACAGCGTAACTCTCAACTTAAGTTACGCCGTAACCATCTAGGTCATTGAGAATTTCGCACCTCCGTCAACTACGCCGTAACATCCTAACATTCATTACGACTAACCAGCTTCTATATAGAAGGCATTTAAGTTACGGCGTAACTCTCAATAAAATTACGGTGGAGCTACAATTACTGGGTAACTATTTCTTAGGTTACGCCGTAATTACCACTACGAGAGTTCTATTTAGAAGATAATTAAGTTAAGATGTAACTCTCAACTTAAGTTACGCCAAACTATGATCGGTCATATAAATACAAACCCTAAAATATGCATATGACATCATTCACTCACAACATAAAGTCAAAGAACGTGAAGAGGGTTCCAAGGGAAGATCATACAAAGCCTACAGAGCAATCTCCAAGGGAGGAATCACACCATATCGATAAGCTTTAGCGATTCTACTACTTTATACTTTAATTCATGTTTTCATTAATCATGTCATACATTGAATTTTTTGTGTATTTTAGTATGATCGGCTAAGCACCTTTGATGTTAGCCTAGTTGTTGGGATTTAGAAAATCCATGTTGAAGAGTCGGTCACCCCAATTATAGTCTAGTATATCTTAGCTCGTAGACTTTACGTTATTTACTAATTATTTAGTTAGTTAGTTAGTTTAGAGCAACACCGTGGAGGACGGACGGGTCTTTACCCACTGTATGCCTGATCCACAGCCCGATAGGAGGGCGTGTAGTTTGTAGTATAAAAGCCTCTTCCCACTTGGGAAGAGGTGGTGATTTTCATCTAATCAAACCTCTTCTTTTGATTTACTCTATCCCTCTAGAAAACACCATCTCTTTACTTTCTCTCTCTAAAATGGCTTACTTATATTATCATCATCCTAGACCACCCGAATCATCAAAACAACATAAAGTATGATCCTACAAATGGTATCAGAGCCAAGGCTTTGTTGTTTATGTTGATTCTCGTTGTTCGTTTCATGGTTTTATACAGTTTTTGATGCGGTTTGTGTTTGAGTGTAGTTACGGTTTGAAGTGGTTTGAGAGTTGTTTTGATGTGTGTTGATGTGGTCGTGATGTAGTCTATGTTGTTTCTTAATATGGTTTTTAGTTGCTGTAGCTATGAATATGGTTAATGGCTTTGTAGTATGATGTGGTCAAAAGTTATTTAACAATTTTTTATTTAAGTTACTGGTTTTAAGTTGTTCCTGTGGTTACATCTGCTGGTGGTTATATCGTTAATCTGGTTCGTAAAGTGTGTTAGTACAGGTCTGACATACGTTTTGCAGTTAACTGGTTCTGTGTGAATGTTCGTCTGAGCGGTTTGAGCTTAGATTCTTCGATGCGATTTGTGACCCTGTTCTAAAGTGCGGTTTGATACTACTGTGCGGTTTTCGTTTGAATCTGTCCAGATACGATGTTTCTTATGAGATTTGTTAGATGCGATTTGGTCTCAAAAGCGTTTTGATTCCAATGTGGTTTGGTCTACTGCTCATGCGGTTTGTCATTAAATGCGGTTTGTGCTTAAATATGCTTTTTGACAGTCTACGCGTGATAACGCTACACGCGTCGTTCGGGGTCAAGGAAACTTCCTTTTCTTCGAGCAAGTTTTATAACACCCTAGGCAGTGAACCTAATCGTTGTAGTGTAGTAATTAGGGTAAGCCACGGGTATTGATATCGTTCTCTAGGGGAATAGGAATGCTAGTAAGGAGTTACTACGCTAAGGTTAAGGTTGAGGAAGATTATTTTTTATCTTTTTATGTTTTATGAAATGGAAAGGTACGAATCTCGGGTATTGGATTTGGGGGGTTGGTATTTCTACCGATTACTCTACTATTATCTAATTATCTAAACTAAGGTTGTGGGAGTCTATGTCTAATTAATGTGTGCTCATATGATAGTTTAAAGATGTGTTTACTTAGTTTGTATTACTCCTTAATTATCTCCTATTGATGGTTGAGTTGTCACGTCCTTATTTTAGTTGCGTTGTGTGTCTAAAGTTGTAGGGTATGCGTTTCTCCCTAACTCTTTGAACTTACCAAAGGGTCTCGTCTACAAACCCACTAGGGAAGATAAACTCTTACTCTAAGGCACTCTTTGGATGGTTTAGCCTACAACTACTCAGGTAATTATATTCTAAGGTTCACAAAGATGAATCAAGCATTAAGTACACAACGAATGACCTATCGCATTACTAGATCATATATTAACTAAGATAAGAAACAACCAATCAATATTCAATAAACAAGTTTCATACTTCCTAAGCAAACACACAAATAAATTAGCCGGACATGGAGAACATGCAAGCATACACACAAATAATCAAAGACATAATTGAATTAATGAAGTAAATACTTATCTTGATGTAAGATAGGGTTTAAAACCCTAAAATACTGTACAAGACACCTTAGGTTCGGTTTTAGGTTTTCACTCCAAAAAGACTCTCCCAAAACTGAAAAATTCGGATTCTATATATAAGATTACATATGCGACGGCGTCACCTTATGTTTGTGACGCCGTCGGATCGCCGTCATTAGGGTTTCGCTTGGCCAGTTAACCTTGCGACGGCGCACCTTATGTCCGTGACGCCGCCCTCTTCGCTTCGACGCCGTCGATTGCATCTAGGTCGCCCGAGTAGCGACGACCTAATCTTTTACAACTAGACGCCGTCACTTGAAAATACGAGTTTTGGGTTCGAACAATCACAAAATCTTGGGACGTCGCCGCAATTAGCTCCTGACGCCGCCTTCTATTTTCAAAGAATCTGTGAGTGTCTCGATTTTGACTTTGGCCATTTTCTTCATATATTCGCCCCTTTTCGTCCAAATAAGTGCCATTCCAGCATTTTGCCTTCAAGAGACCTAAAAAGTGAAAAGGAACGATATTAAGCAATAACGGATACAAAAGTGATCAAATAAGGACTAAAACGACCCCTCAAAATGGTACCTTTTAAAACCTTATCAAATATCCCTACACTTGTTATTTGCTTGTCCTCAAGCAAATGTGCTTTTAGCCAATTAATTTATAAGTTGGGGTCATGAAGCATTGATTCAAAACGGTCCACAACACATATAAGCCCTGCAAAAGTCATAACAAGCACGGAATTACATACTAGCACCTCACATGGGGTGTTTGGATACTCACATCTCTCTCGGGTGTATATATGAAATATAACAAATAGGAAATGGAAGATAAACACTCATTAACCGGTCCTAGTACATAGATTACCATAGGCTAGGGAATAGATCAAACCTCCATCGCTTTGGCGTAAGCAACTAGGAAAGACTATCAAAGAGGTCTTTTAAAGGGTTGTAATGTTAGGCTTACGGTAGGGAAACAAGGGTTTGGTGGGATAGGCTATTTAGTGGTGGCAAGTCAAAAATCTATATGTTAAATGCATACGAAGAATGGCGTTGCTAAGCCAAGACTCGACACTCTAAAACTCTATGTAACTGAAATAAACAAACATAAATTTAAATGATAGATGTAAGATGGTAGCCCAGTGTTTTTTCTTTTTTTTTTTGTTACACTCTATTTTTTTTCTCTTTTTCTACTTTTTTTCTTTTCTCCTTTTCTCTTTTTTTTCGAACTTTTTTTTTCCATACACTTTTACTCTACCATCCTCTACGATAACATCAAAATACTAGGGATTTATAGGCATATCCCTACACTTGAGTTTTTATTACTCTAACACTAATTTGACCCGATTTGAAAAGATCAAAACACTTGGGGTACATTATTACGCAAATAAAGGGAATTTGAATTTAACGTTCCCTTCCCGTCATTTCATAAACTTTAACTTTTCCCATGAATCCCAATCGTCCCAAAACTGTATACAAAGGATATGACTCGACTTAGCAACTTATGCAAGCAACTAGATAATTGAACTAAGGGTTTAGGGTGATAACAAACATTTGCACTAAAGGTGAGTGCATAAGGGGTAGGCTAAGGCGATTTGGGTGTATATTTGGGGGTGGGTGTAAACAATGCTCTTCATTGATATTCTGGAAAAACCGAAACATCACGAGAACCGCGAAAAGGATAGGCTCGGAGGGGTTAACTAGGGGTATCGTGTACTAAAGATGAGTACAACACAAAGGGTGTGGGGGAATTACTCAACCGATATGGAAGAAGTAATTATATTACAGGTATCAAACAAGGGTTATCCTAATGCCTCTTATCATTTAGTTATTCCTAACTACACAAGTGTAGCCTCACTTGCGATCTAGGAATGCATCACAAAACAAGTTCTAGAATCTAATATACTACCGGTTCACACTCTAAGCATTGAAGATGAATGCTTTTAATTCCTACTAATCTAAGGGCGATCCTCACATTTTGGTGGAATTTGGGTGGTAAAGGGTTTTGTGCTAGTCATATAACTTCCTATCCGTGAGACGCTTTTGTTAAGACTAATGGCCCACTCCTATATGTCATAAAAAATTTTAAATTTGGTGCCAAAATTACCCTAACCGACATTTCCTCATGGTTTATTACACAATCACAATTGGACAAAGCAAATAGTCAAGGATAAGCATAGTTTCAAAGTTCCCGTTTTATTTTCCCTCCCTACACTTAAACTGAACATTGTCCCCAATGTTCCCCGAAAGTATCAAAGTTATGATAAAGCAATTAAAAACGAAAGAAACTAATACTCCCCTGATTAGCTCGGTAGGATCCGTGTAAAGTGGTGGTTAAATCCTTTTCAAGAAGAATTATTGCGTGAAAAGCTCCTTCCAATCTTATGTAACTTCTTCTTGACAAACTAAACCTGCACACTTGAAGAAAACAAATAAAACCTTCGCGTAAAATCGGCAGTAATAATATATATAGGACTCGATTTAAACTAGGATATAATGCTTGTGGAATGGATGTTTACAGAATTTCTAAGAAAATTAAGACCTGGAAAATTCCAAAATTTTATAAGTAGCTCAGAAACGAGAAAAAGTAATCTGATGTTTTTACTCCTTCCTGACGCCGTCAGGTTGCAATCCCGACGCCACGGTTATCCCGACAAAACTGGTCTGCGATTTTCTCGGAAAAAAAAAATCGAAAATTTACATCTTTAGAATCTGGAAAAAGCAAAACATCCATTATGACTCGATACAAGCATTTGACTCGAACAAACAAACATAAATATCTTTTAGTTAATTGTTATTCTCATGTTTACGTTTCTTTTGAAAACGTGTGTAATCCTCCCTACACTTATCCCTTATGTAAAATACCTTTATATGCAATTAAGACGGGGTTAAAAACAAAATAAAGCATTTTTACAAATTTAAACATGAGGATAAACAATTAATAAAAGATATATGACACTAACAAGCAAACAATTAAACATGGGTTGCCTCCCACGAAGCGCTTTTCTTTATTTAAGAGTCTTGTAGCTAGACTCATAGTCGTGCTCCTACGTACCGATATACGTAAGTCTATCCTCAACAATGTCGTAAGGATCAAACTTATCATTCAAGTTCCTAGTAGTACGTTCGGTTAAATATGCCTTTTCAAACATCTCACCATCGGGATCATATATTTGTATCCTAATGTGCCACCCTCCATTACCATCACTAGGCGGTCTATTCCAATCCCACTTGTGTTCATATTTCTCAACTATCCACTTATTCATGACAAGGTTAACGGGCAAGCTTCCTAGGAACTCGGTCATCTTCCTAAATACTAAGGCGTCCTCGAACGGGTTCACTTCTATGTTCCTAGCCATTTCTTTTTCTTGGAAAGTTGTTGCACTAGCAAAGGCTTTATCTAGGTAAAAAGGTCTTTGGGGGCCTATGATGTTCTTATCAATCCAAGGTCCATATCTAGAAGGCTCTCTATCCAACCCTATCTCGTGTGGAATTTCCTCATCCTTGTAGTATGTATGCTTTTTAACATCGTAAACGGATCTAGCACTCCCCTCCCCTACCACAATTTTGGACATCTTACAATCGATGATGGCACTAGCGGTAGCTAAAAATCCTCTTCCAACTAGTAATGGGCATGTCGGGTCCTTATTCATGTCTAGCACATGAAAGTCGGCCAAAAGAGTCAACTCTCCTACATGTACTACCATGTCCTTTATTATTCCTACCGGACGTGCTATACTACCGTCCGCTAGACCTAAGATGGTTTCCGTTGGTTCAATTTTACCTAAGTTAAGGCTTCTATGGAGGGACAACGGAACAAGATTGATGCATGATCCTAAATCGGCTAGAGCATCGAGTGGTTTGGAAGTTCCAAGTCTACACGGAAGAGTAAATAGCCCGGGATCGTCTAACTTCTTAGGTAAGTTATTTCGCACAAAGGCGGACCCATGTTTTCCAAGCCTAAGTTCTAACTCATATTTTTCTTTTAAAGCATTATAGTAAGGTGCATGAGCTAAGACTTCAAGAATTGGTTTTTCTTGATGGAGTTCCTTGTACTCCTCCTCTAGACTAGGTTTGGACTCTTGGCAGACGGGTTTCTCAAGAGTAGGCTCTACCAAAGGTGCCGGGCCTTGGTACCTCTTGGATGGCTTGGAACCCTTTTTGATAGCATTTACCGAGTGAACCGTTGGGTGGGAGGGGCATGGATGTGCATTCTCCCATGGTGAACTAGAACATGAAGTTGATGCAATCGAATTCACTTTTGGGTTCTTTATGGTATCACTTGGGAGTGCTCCAACTTCCCGCTCATTGAAGGCTTTTAAGAGCGCATCAAGCTTGGTTGTCATCTCGCTTTGTTTTTGCTTAAAATCGGCTTCAAGCTTATTCAGTCGAGTTTCTTGAGATGACAAAAATCTAGATGCAATTGCCTCAAGATTAGTGGGGTTCCCGGTATTAGAAGAATTGAACCTAGTAGGCGAACTAGATGAGCCTTTGGGTGTGCTTGGGTCTTGGTTCCACTTAAGGTTAGGGTGATTTCTCCATGAGGGGTTGTACGAGTTTCCTAAGTTGTTTTGTTCGGGTTTGAAAGTGTACCACTTCTCTCCCGCTCCGTCGGTACGTATGGAGGCGTAGTCCGCAAAAGCTTGTTCGGAGAGCCTTGTGCAATAACGAGTATCATGGGGACCACTGCATAACTCACAAGGTAGAGTGATTTGATTCACTTGTCGTGAGTACTTAGGATTTTTGTAGGAACTCATGAGGAATCTAATTTGATCTTCAAGTTCGATCATCCTACGGTCGGGAGGAGGCAAGGAGATTCCCTTAACGGCTTTGGGCAGCTCACGGGGGTCATCCCAACTTTCGTTATCATAGAGGGCGAGGTCCTCTATTATACCCCATGATTCTTCCGCGGTGAGGTCACTAAGTTTTCCACCGGCCGCTTGGTCAATGGATCGCTTAGTGGGGAAGTTGACATGATCATAAAAGATTTGGACTTGGAGCCAAAGATCAATGTCGTGATGAGGGACTTTATGAAGTAAGTCCTTGAATCGGGTCCATGCTTTGTAGAGAGATTCACCTTGACGTTGTTGGAACATCAAGATGTCATTCCTAAGCTTAGTGGTTCTCCCCGGTGGGAAAAATTGAGCAAGGAAGCGAGAGGTAAGATCATCCCAACTTGAGATGGAGCCGGGGAAGTCGCCAAGCCAATTACTAGCTTGGTCCCGTAGAGAGAATTGGAAGAGACGCGCTGCGTGGTCTCCCGAGTAGTAGCATCAAGGTCGATGGAATCGACAATTTTGAGGAAATCCCTCGATCCGATTTTGGATCTTCGGATCAAAGTCCATGGAATGCACATCCGTTTTGCACCAACCGGATGGTGTCGGATCGCAGGGCCGTAGTTTGGGCTTGGTCGGGAAGCTCAATGGTGTTCCTATAGCCTAGGTGGCTTGGTCTTGAGTATTCACCAAGAGTACGGGCTCTTGGCGGGTCATTTGGTGGTGGGTTGATGAATGGTAGTGGGTTATCACCTTCCATGATGAAAAGTGATGGGGTTACGAACAAAGGTCACGAAGAAGGGGGATAGACTAAGAGAAAGCTAAAAAATTGAGAAAAAATTTACTTGATAGGAATCAAGTAAAGAACCTAAACGAGGTGGACTACTACTAGCTATTCTATTCCCCGGCAGCGGCGCCAAAAACTTGATAACGCTACACGCGTCGTTCGGGGTCAAGGAAACTTCCTTTTCTTCGAGCAAGTTTTATAACACCCTAGGCAATGAACCTAATCGTTGTAGTGTAGTAATTAGGGTAAGCCACGGGTATTGATATCGTTCTCTAGGGAATAGGAATGCTAGTAAGAAGTTACTACGCTAAGGTTGAGGTTGAGGAAGATTATTTTTATCTTTTATGTTTTATGAAATGGAAAGGTACGAATCTCGGGTATTGGATTTGGGGGTTGGTATTTCTACCGATTACTCTACTATTATCTAATTATCTAAACTAAGGTTGTGGGAGTCTATGTCTAATTAATGTGTGCTCGTATGATAGTTTAAAGATGTGTTTACTTAGTTTGTATTACTCCTTAATTATCTCCTATTGATGGTTGAGTTGTCACGTCCTTATTTTAGTTGCGTTATGTGTCTAAAGTTGTAGGGTATGCGTTTCTCCCTAACTCTTTGAACTTACCAAAGGGTCTCGTCTACAAACCCACTAGGGATGATAAACTCTTACTCTAAGGCACTCTTTGGATGGTTTAGCCTACAACTACTCAAGTAATTATATTCTAAGGTTCACAAAGATGAATCAAGCATTAAGTACACAACGAATGACCTATCGCATTACTAGATCATATATCAACTAAGATAAGAAACAACCAATCAATATTCAATAATCAAGTTTCATACTTCCTAAGCAAACACACAAATAAATTAGCCGGACATGGAGAACATGCAAGCATACACACAAATAATCAAAGACATAATTGAATTAATGAAGTAAATACTTATCTTGATGTAAGATAGGGTTTAAAACCCTAAAATACTGTACAAGACACCATAGGTTCGGTTTTAGGTTTTCACTCCAAAAAGACTCTCCCAAAACTGAAAAATTCGGATTCTATATATAAGATTACATATGCGACGGCGTCACCTTATGTTTCGTGACGCTGTCGTGTCGCCGTCATTAGGGTTTCGTCTTGGCCACGTTAACCTTGCGACGGCGTCACCTTATATCCGTGACGCCGTCCTCTTCAGCTTCTGACGTCGTCTGGATTGCATCTAGGCCGCTGAGTAGCGACGCCTACTCTTTTACAACTAGACGCCGCACTTGAAAATACGAGTTTTGGGTTCTGAACCGTCACAAATATCTTGGGACGGCGTCGCAATTAGCTCCTCGACGCCGTCGCTTCTATTTTCAGAATCGTGAGTGTCTCGATTCTTGACTTTGGCCATTTTCTTCATATATTTGCGCCTTTTCGTCCAAATAAGTGCCATTCCAGCATTTTGCCTTCAAGAGACCTAAAAAGTGAAAAAAACGATATTAAGCAATAACGGATACAAAAGTGATCAAATAAGGACTAAAACGACCCTCAAAATGGTACCTTTTAAAACCTTATCAACGCGGTTTGATAATTATGCGGTTTGGTTATGATAGCGGTTTGAAAAAGGGATGTTGCGATTTGGTTGCAAAAATTGGTGTGTTTTGTAGTTCAAAAGGGTATGCGGTTTGATAATAAGATGAGGTTTGTATAAAGAGTTTTGACTCTAAAAAGGACTGCGATTTGATAAAAGAATGAACTGGTGCGGTTTGGAGTTTATATGTCAATACATTTTGATTCTGATAAAGAGTTTTGACACAGTTATGGGGGTGCTTTTTGAAAGGAAAGACGTAAAGATAATTACGGAGCGGATAAGAATATAGCAATTTAGTTGCGCCGTAGAGATAATTACGGAGCGGACAAGAATATACTGTTGAAGAATTACGACATAATTCGGCAATTTAATTACGCCGTAATTATTAACTTGGGAGCGAAGGAGTTTAAGTCCAGGGGCTAAATGAAGTTAAATGATATTTATTCCGAGGATTAAAAGTAAAAATAACAAGTACGATCAGGGAATAAAGGTGACAATTCATATCAAGTTTATTTACTTCAAGGACTTGTTATAAAAATATGAAGTACTATGAGGGGCTAAACGCGTACACAAGGCTAATATAGTTTCAAGAAATTAACATGATAAGAAAAAGTACAAAGTTAGAAGTTACTAAAGTTTTAGTTACGGCGTAACTTAGTTACGACGTAACTAATTATTTTAGTTACGACGTAATTGTTCGAGATCTGAATTTATTTGCGCCGACATTGGTTAAGGCATAATTTGCACTTATGGTTACGCCGTAACCATGTCGTGGCCTGTAAATACAACTCTAAATCTGCATTGTGAAGTATCTCTCTTCACCCCTCTCCTAGGGGTCGATTAGGGCACCACTGTGGCAATTTCCAGCAGACTAAAGCCATTTTCCAAGGAAGAATTCACCTGCAATCATCATCATTATTAGCTTTTCATCAAGTAATATGTATCAAACATTATGTTTAATTCTATTCATGTTTTATTCATTATTGTTGGATTAATTTACTATATGATTGGCTAAGCACCCCTAGTGCTGGCCTATTTATGATTCCTTAATTGTTTTGTTTACGTTTACATTGCTTCCGTATAATTATTTCTAAGTGTATGCATGCATAGTTTATTGGTAGCTACCCTTGTTTCGGTAGTTTTGAATGGCGGTAGAGGCTAGTTGCTTAGGAGATATGACCAACTGACCCTAAGTGAGTAGACTGAGACGGGAAGGATAATATATGACCAACTGACGACCCTTTCTACTTGTGCGATTTGACCAACTGATCACCTACCGTTTGGATGAACTTAAGAATTAGGGGTGAGTGTCTAAGTTGCTAGTGCCCAGGCACTCACTATTATAAGTCTAGCATGTAGCGGAACTTAATGACTCGGCTTAGGGGACTAGGAACAACTGGACTTATGAGGGGACACCTGACTTCTCCAGTGGTGGCATCTTTGCTGATAGGTTAGGGCAAACTGACCAAACGTTGTCCTCTCGACTTTGACCCCACCTGAAGTAATTGGAAGTAATTAGACGTAAGCACTACTAATTAGGATGAGTAACCAGGTTAGCACCACTCTCCTCTATTGATCACATCTTTCGCCTTTATTTGCTTTATTAATTCCATATCAAAATCATATTAAAATCGACATAGACTTAAGTTAATTTCCGATCCACGTAGCTCTTGGGACGACCTCGGTTTTACCGATTACTACACTACACACGATCGGGTACACTGCCCGTTAGTACATTAGGGTAGACCATAGGTATAACGAGACATTATAAATATTAAAACATGGTCAGTAAAACCTGTATCAAGTTTTTGGCGCTGCTGCCGGGGAGCTATTTTAGGATTTTAATTTAAGTTTTTCTTTTCTTTCTCCTATTATGCTGTTCTCTTTGTTTCTTGTGTGCATTTCAGGTAATCATGGAAATGGAGCCAGATTTTGATAATATGACATTGGAAGAATACTCGGAGTACGAGCACGAAATGTATAGAAAAGTTTTGAGGAATCGTCAATCTTGGAGAACTTCTACGAGATCGCCTTCCCTAGAGCATTTCTTTCAATCTTTTCAACCATATACTTATGGTGATGATGTATCTCCTCAAGAGTATGATGAATTGGACATGGATAACATGACCATTCATGAATATGAATTATACACAGCCATTCGATGTCGGGAGAAGAGCAGTTGGAATAATCACACTCATAGTTGCACATCCAATTTTGGTGATTATTCATATAACACTCCTGATCCTCAACCTGAAGACAGAGAGTTGATGATTGCAAGAGCGTTGGATGATTTGTTCAGATTTGGAGCTAAAAACCTTTAACGCGTGAAACTAGAGGAGACTAATGATGAGTCTATTAATGAACAATTCGGGGATGTGAACCTTGAAAGTAAGGACCTTCTTAACCCTCCTATTTCTCCTATTTCTAATATTTTTTCTAGTGTTTGTGATCAGGATATTACCAAGGAGGAAGAGGAAGTCGTGGAGGAATGTGATGAATGGAATTTATATGACATGTGGGATATCACGATTGAGGATGTTGAAAGGCTTAGGCAAATTCTAACACCTCCCATGCATCATGAACCTATCCTCGAGCTGGTAATGCAACCCTTGACATCACATATCACACCTACTCGACGATTTTTTGTAGCACCAACTACCGACCCAGTTTTGGATGAGCTTGCAAGGGAATTAGAAGATAAGATCTTGGACACTTCGGGTTGACAAGGAAATTTACGTAACATTTAAGCCGATTAACTAGCCACATCCTTAGGTGAACCAATCATCAATACCATCAACTAAAACGGGTAAGGTATGGAGGGAAATGACATCTCCTATAAGGTATGATCATAATTTATAATTTCCCCATCCCATAGCAAATTTACACCCTCATGGTGTTTATTGCTATTTTCACCCACACTTGATTTCAAGTGAGGGGATGAACACCCTTTTACTTAGTAAATAAGGGTGGAGTCAAGCTCGTGACTCGAACAAAAACAAGCGCCAGTGTGAGGCATCCCATGCCAATCTTTTCTTTTTCATTTTATTAGTATAGTAGGGTTTTGTGTTTTTAACCATTTTTGCAGAAATTGGAGAAGATTGCATCAGTAACTTAAATGGGGACCTGACCTGTCCATCAGTTACGGCGTAACTCATCCCTATGAATACGTCGTAACACATCACAAGTAGCGATTCTCTCCAGAGCATTATCGATTACGGCATAATCCCATGTTATGATTACGCCGTAGCTACCTCCAAGAGCGATCGCAGTTTAGCGAATATAATTACGGCGTAACTCCGTCAATGAGTTACGGCGTAATTATCCTCCAGTTCAAATTCTTTCTATAATAACACAATAACCTTGTATTAGTATTAAATGAACTTTGTGGGTATGTTCCCTGTAAGCCCTCACGATACTACACTCGTCCACTTGGGACACCAAGTAGTTTATAAGGCTTGTTGCATATGCTAAATGCAACCGTGATTCCTACGAAAGTGAGTTAGGTTTTTCATTTTCTTTTATTACTTGTTGTTTTTCTATTATGATGTGTTTGGTTGTCTTATGTGAATTCAGGTTATTAAAGTTTGCTCATAAATCTCAAAGCGGGACACGTTTACTCGTGTGTCTTCGATCATGCCGAGCAAATCCAGGGGAGTTTTCTCTTTCAATTCTAACCCTTCTTACCTTTCATTTTTATGCTTAGTATGACCCAAGTGGGGGGAAGGGATTAGACATAGACACCGCTTGATTTTACTTGCCTTTATTTTTCTAGTTTTTAATGAAAAGTGTTTCATTAGTAAAATTTTGACATGTTTTTCATTACTTAACTGGATTAATCTAGACTGAGCACATCTACCCTATATTTCTATTGTGTGAGGATAAGCCATTCCGTTTTCCCCTTATACATAATTCCATAAAAATGAGTGTGCCGGTGGCTGTAGTAGACTTTAGAACTTGGCCTTGTATATGTTTTCGAGACCATTATCATGAGCATTACACTAAGGTAACTTGGTGTGATCGGTGCAGCTAGGATTTAAGGCAATTTTAGGATTAAACCCAAATAGCCCTTTTATGTATTGTGTATATTGACTTTTCACATTGATTAGTCAATCCTCCCGTTAAACCCTTTTTGTTGCACTCATCATTAGTGCAAGATACCCCTAGATACACCCTTTTGAGCCTTTCCTTTCATTTTGTTCGCCCAATATAATTGTTTCGTTACACCTATCGCCTAGCCTACCCTGTAGTTTCTTTATGTCCATGGTTCGGGCATTGTTGGTTAATTTTGGTTCCACTAGTGAAAGTCGCGGGTTTTGAATAAAGGGTTTTGGAAGAAAATCAGGTTTAGATGATAGTTGATCTCAAGTGGGGGGATGCTTTATGTGTTCGTAATCTTATTGTTTTTATATTCATTCATGTATACCTAGTCTTGCATAAAAAAAAAAAAAAAAAAAAAAAAAAAAAAAAGTGAAAACTGTGAAAAAAAAAAGAAAAAGAAAAAAAAGAAAGAAATGAGAATGCAAGCAAGAGTTTATTAGTTTGTTTATAGTTGATCGTAATATAAATCGGCTTATGTGTCATATTGTGATAAGTGTTCTTGCCTTGTTTCATCTGGCGCAAATTTTTACAAATCCGTTTTGTCTTACGGATAAATTAGAAACCCGAACATTTCTATATCGCCTTTCAAATTTTAATCAATATTCGTACAATGGGGGCATTGTACATTTCAAGTGGGGGGATGGGAGATAGAAATGGTTGATTTTGGTAAAATTATGTGCTAAAAATACCCAAATTTTAAATTTTTTTATAGCACATATTTTTTTTTGATGATGAAGGCCGAGTTAATGCATCTTGTTTGCGTAAGTTTATGGAGATTATAAGGAACTACGCTACATTTTTTATGCATTGACTCGTGTATTGAAGACCCCTTAACTCTTGACCCTCTATTTTTGCTATGGGATTGAATGCGACTAGTGGTGGGGCGATTGTGGACTTAGGAATCTATTTGTTTCATGTCTTTTTGTTTACACCCATTAAATGTCTTCCCATGTCTTATCCTACCCTTAGTCATGAATCGATTTTAGGTGAGGAAGCGAGCAATCATTGGTGTCTAGGCCATGGATTTGGTCATGTATCATTGGTTTTGTCCCCTTCGCCGTAGCTCGTTAGTAATGACAAAATAACCCCTAAGCCTGTATGTTGTGTCAACCCATTGCCTTTTAGAATAGCTGCATCTATAGACTCTAGTGGTGGAGATTAGTATCTTTTCCAAGCCTATGATAGAATACTCGTCATGACTGAGCAGTTAAGTGATCACCCAAAAATAAAGACGTGAATTATGAGAGAGAGTGTGATTTCAATTCCCTTTCGTGAGATGCTCGGTTTGGAATTTTCTAGCTTAGGTGATTTTTAGACTCATATCTTCCAATTAATCTTGGGAGATATCTTTTTAAGAATTATTTAAAGGGTCTACTTGAGGACAAGTAGAATTCAAGTGGGGGGATATTTGATAACATCAAATTAGCCTGATATTTTATATATCAAATTCCCGTGTTTATGGCCTCATTTGTATTAATATGGTACTTAATTCGTTCATATTCGTTCATATTTGTTTCAGGATAAATGAGGCGTTGAAGCAAAAAAGATGTGATAAAAGGCCAAATATATGTTCTGAAGAAAGATTTACGAGGGCCTATGTATTCAGTGTGAAGATTACGCTGTAACTCGTTAATAATGTTACGACGTAAATATGATGCTTTGAAGGATACAGCGTAACCAATTCTTATGGTTACGTCGTAATTATTCTTGTAAAGGTTATGGCATAACGTAGCAATTTAGTTGCGCCGTAGAGATAATTACGGAGCGGATAAGAATATACAGTTGAAGAATTACGGCGTAATTCGGCAATTTAATTACGCCGCAATTATTAACTTGGGCGTGAAGGAGTTGAAGTCCAGGGGCTAAATGAAGTTAAATGATATTTATTCCAAGGATTAAAAGTAAAAATAACAAGTACGATTAGGGAAGAAAAGTGACAATTCATATGAAGTTTATTTACTTCAAGGACTTGTTATAAAAATATGAAATACGATGAGAGGCTAAACGCGTACACAAGGCTAATATAGTTTCAAGAAATTAACATGATAAGAAAAAGTACGAAGTTAGAAGTTACTACGAAGTTTTAGTTACGGCGTAACTTAATAACGACGTAACTAATTATTTTAGTTACGATGTAATTGTTCGAGATCTGAATTTATTTGTGCCGACATTGGTTACGGCGTAATTTGCACTTATGGTTACGAAGTAACCATGTCGCGGCCTATAAATAAAGCCCTAAATCTGGATTTTGAAGTATCTCTCTTCACCCCTCTCCTAGGGGTCGATTAGGGCACCACTTCAGGGCAATTTCCAGCAGTCCAAAGCCATTTTCCAAGGAAGAATTCACCTGCAATCATCATCATTATTAGCTTTTCATCAAGTAATTTGTATCAAACATTATGTTTAATTCTATTCATTTTTTATTCGTTATTGTTGGATTAATTTACTATATGATTGGCTAAGCACCCCTGGTGCTGGCCTATTTATGATTCCTTAATTGTTTTGTTTGCGTTTACATTGCTTTCGTATAATTATTTCTAAGTGTATGCATGCATAGTTTATTGGTAGCTACCCTTGTTTCGGTAGTTTTGAATGGCGGTAGAGGCTAGTTGCTTAGGAGATATGACCAATGACCCTAAGTGAGTAGACCGAGACGGGAAGGGTAAGATATGACTAACCGACACCCTTTCTACTTGTGTGATTTGAACAACTGATCACCTACCGTTTGGATGAACTTAAGAATTAGGGGGTGAGTGTCTATGTTGCTAGCGCCCGGGCACTCACTATTATAAGTCTAGCATGTAGCGGAACTTAATGACTCAGCTTAGGGGACCAGGAACAACTGGAGTTATGAGGAGACACCTGACTTCTCCAGTGGTGGCATCTTTGCTGATAGGTTAGGGCGAACTGACCAAATGCTGTCCTCTCGACTTTGACCCCATCTGAAGTAATTGGAAGTAATTAGACGTAAACACTACTAATTAGGATGAGTAACCAGGTTAGAACCACTCTCCTCTATTGATCACATCTTTCGCCTTTATTTGCTTTATTAATTCCATATCAAAATCATATTAAAATCGTGACATAGACTTAAGTTAATTTCCGATCCACGTAGCTCTTGGAACGACCTCGGTTTTACCGATTACTACACTACACACGACCGGGTACACTGACCGTTAGTGCATTAGGGTAGACCATAGGTATAACGAGACATTATAAATATTAAAACCTGGTCAGTAAAACCTGCATCAAATTCGCAAGTGGATATGAATTCAAGTAGATTTGATAATATGGATTTGATACTATTCAAGTGGATTTGAAGTCGCAAGTGGATATGTGTTGGGCCGGACTTAGGTAATATGTGTGATGACTTGGATTTGGATGATGGACAAATGGGCTTCTCAAAATTGGATCATATATATAAGATTTGATAATATGAGATTTTATGAGAGTTGGATTTTATGAGACTTTGATTAAATGAGATTTGTTGAAGTGATTTGATGATGATGGGATTTGATGATGAGATTTGAGTCAGGCGTGTTGTTAATTGATCATGAGATTTGATAATGAGATTTGCTATTTGATGAGCTTTGATGATGAGGTTTGATGATGCGATTTGCGACTCAATGAGTTTTGATTATGAGACGTGTTATTTTATGAGATTTGATGATGAGACTTGTTGGGTTATGAGATTTAATCATGAGATTTGATTATGAGATTTGATGATGAGATTTGATGTGTTATGCGGTTTGACACCTTGGTTTATACCTTTTTCACGACTTGAATTGATGGTTGAGCAAAGTTGACTACGAGGTTGTTTGTGTTCGGTATTTCTTATTTGGATTTGTAGTGAGGGTGTCCGGGCGCGTGTACTTATTTCGTCTTCTTTCTTTCTTCTTTTCAGCGAATATGACTTGTTTTGGCGTTTATAGAGTGTGATAAAGACTTGGCTATCTAGTTACTGTTGTGATTCTTCCTCACTTAACCCACAAAGTAGTTATCACTTCGGTGTCTCACACAGTTGAGGATACGTCAAGAAGTTTTGTACATTGGGTACACCGTTTCTTTTTCACAAGGATTAGTACAAGCTTAAGTAGAAAATATGGGAAATTCTACTTCATGTTCAAGTTTGGGATATCGGGTTTAGTTCACCTAGTGGTCAAAGCAATTGCCGGCAGAATTCGTGGATGGTGTGTTAGCCAATGTGTTCAAATGATGAGAAGTGATCCGCAATTCTCATGGGATATTTGTCGCCATAGAATGTCTATAATACTTCACAGTCTAAGCAAAATATTTCAAGAATCTTCAGTGTCATTCATGATTTTTCAAGATGCTTGCTTATGAAAAGAACTTTTCGTGCATTTGGTTATACACGTCAATGATGCTTCCGAAAGTTCGAAACCCTCATAGGGGAGAAACGTGTACTTTGATGCTATAAGGTCAACCCATTGAGGAAGTAGTGTATACTACTCTACTTAGTATGGTTTGTGAAGTATTCTACATATGGGAAAAGAATTGTTAATGATGCAGAAGAATTGTTGATGATCCGCTGCATGTTCCTCTAAAACAGATATTCACCGGAACCAAATTTGTCATAACACATTCAAACTGACACTGTTTACGGTTTACTCTTGATTTTGTAAAATCCCGCGAAAGAATCTATTTCTCGGTTTAAATCATAGACTTGTAAAATCCCGTGACAATGGAAACATCCCGGTAAAAGTAAAGTGCATTTCGGGATCTATCTCTCGGTTTATTCTTGGTTTTGTAAAATCCCGCGAAAGAAACTATTTCTCAGTTTAAACCATAGAATTGTAAATTCCCGTGATAATAGAACCATCCTGGAGAAAAGAAAGTGTATTTCTGGATCTTATCTGATGCTGGTGCTACGTTTTCAACTTCGAAGAAGGGATGATAAATGGTGTACTTCATGTTTTGGATGATTTTTTGGATATTCTTCATGGCAGTTTGGTTATTACATGGTTTTACGGGTTATGTGTGTTTGAATAAGGTCGGGATGAAACCATTATCAAAGTTCATTTAAATGTCAAAGGAGGCTAGATCTGAGCTTTTAACCACAAGACGTGACAATGATGATTATTCATTATTATTTATTTAAGGTTGAAGTGAAATTTCATGAGCGAGTGTACTTAGTATCTGAAGGTATCGGGGATGGTTATATGAAGATTCTTCGAGATCCTTGTTCGAGCTTTTAACATATACAAAATAACTATCACTTTAAGGAGTTACGTTGTAGTGCTCAGTGTCACATTAAATTATGGATTTGCAAGAGGTGATGTACGTCTTATACTTGATGGTTGGTTGGTTGAAGAGTATAGATTACTTAGGGATTCAATGGGGCATGAACTCTCTTCACCGCTCTTAGTTACAGATAGGTGCAAGTTTAAGTCACAAGTTCAGGTTAGTTTACTTCAGTGTCAAATTCATCATATTGGGTTTTCTCCATCAGCTGTCACGACAAAGAGCCAACTGAATGATAATGGGTTTGATAACAAGTTAGCCAAGAGATGTAGAAAATAGAGAAATGACATTTGAATATTTCAGTTCAAACCTCATTCATAAAGAAAAGAAAAGTGTACGCTTTATCTTCAGAAGAAGAGAAATCTTCTTGTTTATGACCATTCTCATCAACATGCTTCATGCTTTTTCCATGCGCGTTCAGTCATCAAGTGAACCGATTTACCGTTGCTAGTACTCTTATTCCACTTGCTCAATTATAATGGCGATGGCAACATCATATGCAGATTTTGCGGGGAAGAAGTGTAAATAGAATACATTTGAAGATATTCACTTGTTTAATCAAGAATGGCAACTCCGTATGCAATTATTGAGGGGGAGAAGAAGTGTGATAATACTGCATGATGATTGATATCTTTAAGATTAAATGGTCATACGGCTCCAAACTCATGTAAGAACAGAGCTTCTTCTTATCGGGTCATATTTACATGGAGTTTCTTCTCAGAGCCAATGGTTGACATCTTCACACGGGCTGATATGATTAATGATTAAGTGCTTCCAGTTAATGCTTCACACACACTTCATCATAATGATTCCGAACATCCTTCTGTTCTTGTTTGATGTGATTGTTTCTTTGGTATTACCATTTCAAGTGTTCGTTGAGGGCTGATTGTTAAAATCCTTGATGAACATCTTTCTTTTATTGTTTGATTGGGAGAGATTTTAGTTAAGGGGATTTGCAATAAGTTAATTGGAATACATTTGGTGAGATGAAGATGTTAACATTCTGTTCCCCAAACGGACAATCTTGAAGAAGGTCGAGTCTACAGTCTGTTCTACATTTTCTGCTACATGTTAGAAGACTAAAGACGAGTTGCATTTGATTATCCAAAGACTTCTTCTTAATCCAGGCATTTATCAGAAAGATTGTCAGTTTAGGGGAGAACACTAATTAGGGGAGAGTGAAATGTCAGATTTAATCCCTAATTAGACTTGCTCACATTGTTCTTCAGCAAGTTGATTCTCACAAGACTTCAAGTGTTCTTCTCAAAAGGTTTCAAGTATATGGGCTTATAATGTGTTGATGATTCTGAAGTATCAAAACCAGCAAGGGGGAAGAAGACACGCATTTAAACGCAAAGCGAGGAAACTTGATGAACTTAATACTTCTAAGTGATTGAAGATATCCCGGAAAGACAAATGTCATGACCGGAGAGAAACTCAATGTTTAACTCATGGTGTTTAGTATTCTTATTCCAACTATGTGGGGGAAGAGATGGAAGAGTTAGTTTATGATAATAAAAGAGGTACACAAGTGGCATATTCAAGGGGAGAGAAATGGGTACATTGGGGACGCTCAGCTGTTTCACTTGAGGGCTTAATCACTTATTCCGGAGATGACATCCACAGAGATAATCAGTGATTCAACCTGATTCTTCAATGTGATTGGTCATTCTTTCTTTGGTTATTTGGGTACTTCGGGGTCTTGAGCTTCATACACTTTCATCAGGGGAGAGAAAACTATACTTCGGGGTTATTCTTTGCATATCAGACTTAATCTGCTACTTCGATGTTATAAGTTTCTCTTTCTTTGGGTATATGTGTATTCGGGTTCTTGACATTTATACAATGAGACTGACTGCATCAATTTAACTATGTGGGGGAAGTGGTCTTTTGACACCTTTTGGTATGCATTACTTCAGAATTCAGGGGAAAAGAAATATGAGAAGACTCATTCATGAGTGGGATGATACGTTGCTGTTCTATTTGATGATATAACCCCGAACGAAGAATCACGATGATCAGTCTTTAAAGAAGCAGCAAGATCGATGATATGGTGTGCTTCGCAGTGCATCTAGCTAAGGCAAGCTTGAAAGAAAGCTTAGAATCTGCTCAACAAGAAGATTTTCGGTTTGGGGGGAAGCTACAAAAGTCTCACTTTTAGAAGGTTCAAGTTCTGACGACTATTCAGGAGTCTCGAAAGCTTTGGTGGTGAAAGTTTAAGAGATGATGACTTCTATCTCCTACAACGATGCTGAACGATATCCTTATCTCGGTACTCGTATTGTTGGGATATGAAAGTTCTGAAGATATCAAAGTACTGAAGATATGAAAGTACTGTAAGTTGCAAAGTACTGAAAGAAGTCAAATAGTCAAAGTACTGCTAAAGACGAAGTCAAAGTACTGCAAGATGAAGTCAAAGTCTTACCGCTAGAACAAAAGAACTGTTGTATTCGTTTATGGAAAGAATTGTATTCCATGTTTAGATTACTTGTCGTACAAGGTTATCAATTGTAAACGGGACTAGGATGAAGTTCGAGCAGGAGGTGTAAATATTTTTTTTTAAACATGTCGCAAAATATGGCTTGCAGTTACTTCAGACTATAACCCGTGCTTAAACTATGGTTTGCTATCATTTCAGATATACAACACGTTCTTCAAAAGGGAAAGTGCTGCGCTAAACCAATTTTCATATAGGAAAATGATTGGGATGACTACTTCACATGACTAATTATATGACTACTCCATTCATTATTGAACACATGGATTCCACTATCTCTTTCTTCTTACATATACCATTGATTTTGCCACATGTATCAAGATCTTTGTTAGGCACAAAATTAGGCATACCAATTAGGTATGCCAATCACTACTCTTTCATATATTCGTGCACTTATCCTAAAACTAAATGAGGAAAGCATGTCGACAAAAAGACAGCTGTTCCTACACAAATGTTTTTCTTTCTAAAATTCTTCAGAAAAATATTTGTTGTGTTTTCAATAATTGGCGGAAAACGAGTTGCTCGAAAATCAATATGAATTAGAGTTTTCATAAAATTTGGAAACTCAAACAATGACTACAGCGGTGTTAAACTTTTCATAAAATGAGTCATTGATTGAGGGGGAGAATGTTTTCAAATTTATATCATCTAACGGGCTTATTTAATCAATCATATATACTTAAAAGAAAAAGATATTTGCCTACATTGAAGGACTAGGAGTCTAGGATATGATTGTTAGGATTAGATAATTAGAGTTTGATGAACACATTTTCCTCATGCCTTTATATGATCTAATTGATATGTTGGATTGACTTTTATTAGTCGATTGCTGTTTGGGTGTTGTCGACCACCATATATCTGTATGTATATCCACTAACGTATGCAGATAACATGGTATATAAGAATGTTCCCGCTCCGGATCCCACAAAAGTAGATGATTGGATGCCGAAAGGAAAGGGCAACTATTTCTTGGGTCGACAAAAGAAGAAACGAAACTTAATCAGATCTTTTTGCATGAAATAGACAATTTCAGATGTCTCACTGCATCAACAGATGGTTTTCTTCAAGACTTACAGCAACAACAGAAGCAGCTCAACCACCTAACGTATCTTTGTGAAGGAAAAATAGTGATGATACCATGTTCGTATGGTAGAAAAATATTTGTTTGAATATAAATCGGACTCAAACTTTTGAAAGTCAACCGGACTTTATTTTGTTAAAACATAAGTCACTCAATCAAAGACTACGGTCATCGATTGAGGGGGAGAGTGATTTCAAATTAAATATTTTCAAACGATATTTCTTCAAATAAGTCCATTTGTACAAAATAAGTGGTGATCTAAAGATTTAATGTTATGTGTCAGGGTATGATTTTTTTCGTTAAAATCAAAGATCTTTTAAAATGAAAACTTTTATTTTAATTTTATCATACATGACACTAACAATCTTTAATGTCAATAAATTGTTCCACTATCAGAATAAAATTAATCAGACCACATTTTCCTCCCAAATTTTCTAAACTTATTTAAATCAATTGAGATCCAAAATCTCAAAAGGTTTGAAATTTTTGATCAGGGGAGAAAATGTGATTTAAATATGAAATCTGATAACAAGTGATCATTTTGACTCAAAGTGCAGGCTGCTCTCCCATATGTGCTAAACGCTTTTGAATCTCGAAGCACATATTGAAGGGGAGCATTTTAAAAGAAAATAAACTATCAAGGTACAAAAGCTTCTATGTTTTAACATAAGTACCTCGATTGATTTTCTAATGGTTTTTTAATGGCAAGTGTGATCATGGAAGTACTTCAAAGAACTCTTTCCTTTATGTAAGAAATGATTTCAAATAACCAACGCACATATTGAGGGGGAGAATTTACCAAAAAAAATCAAAAGGCTTTTTCCACGGAAATTGTGATCAAGAATATATTTCTAAGTCCTCTTGCCTCCACGTGCTAAACAATTTCAAAATCATATGCACATGTTGAGGGGGAGCATTTCTAAATGATCAAAAACAATTAAGGTACAAAATGATTTGATATTATATCACAAGTACCTTGATTGATTTTCCAAATGATTTTTCAATTGGTTTCAAGAAGGAAAGAACTATACCGAAAGACCGACCACTTTAGTTTATGCATTGGAGATATAAGGATGCTAAGGTTAGGTATTAGTTCTCACGATCCCGCCAGAGCTGAAGGGATCTACCCAGGGACAATCCACTAGATAGTGTAGAAGTCCTTAGGTATATTGAAAAAGGAGAAAAATGAGAATATGGGAAGAGTGCCGACTGAGATAGAGCTAGAACTGGAATAAACCCAACAAGGTTCTAGTGATGAAGTCTCGGTAAGCACTGAAGGGGTTGAAGAATGAAAAAGAAACGAATGTGAAAAGGGTGAAAAGAAATAGCCCTCCAATAATACAACCTTAGGGCAGTAACCGGGTTCAATACATATGCTACTGGTGGTTACGAACGTAATGCCGGTATTAAAGACAAGACGTCATGGACCCAGTGAAGGACTGCACTAAACTTCCCAAGCTACTCAAGTGCTCTTAAAAGGACTTGTTTCATTCTCACGGGGAACCTATATTATCTATCGACTTTCTCTTAGAGATGGTTGATATTGAAGAAGGAGACCCTCTCCAGTCTCCGATATAGGAAACCAAAGTGCACTATTGAATCTAAGAGCCAAGAGATCATTCACAAAATCTCATTAGGACACATAATAATGAAGACTTGCTGTTTCACACAATGTTGGAAAGCAAGTATATATATTGAGAGTCCTACACATTATCCTTGTGATAATTGCCAGAACATCCGAGTGATATGTGAAGTATTCACAATGAAGATGGAAATCCTTCTAGAGCCAATATCAAACAAGCTCTTGGTGGGTGACATGTGAGATCTTTTCAAAAGATCAAACTTGTGACAACTGGATAGAAACGATGGGGCGATTCACTCTTGAATCAACCTTGGTCAAGGAAATGAATTGACGGATACTTTTGAAAAACCTTTCGATGTGCAAATCTCATCTTTTCTCTAACACATCAAATGTGTATTCATTTTCAAACACAAAAAGTATTTATGATTGAAAATTGATCTTTCTCATAAAACCTTCGTCGTATTGCAAAACTCTTTCTCTTAAGCAATACGCGATTGTTTTTCAAATCAATTTTTCATCGATCAGTGAATCTCAATTCGCTGGTTCACTTACTTCGTGTTGTCTACTTTGGGACGCTCCGGTTTGAGAACGGCTAGATCAAGCTGCGAAACCCTGTCAAGGAGATTCTTAGGAATTCTACCTGATCACAGGCAGTATTTATACTGATCAACGGGGAACCGTGGTTCTTGCAACTATATTCAACGAAAGTGAATAAAGACACTTTCGTGTGTTTTAGTGCTAACTGTTGTTTGCAGGAACTGTTGACGGTTGCAGCTGATCGATATTGAGAAGTCAATTCATAAACGCATGCTCACAGCATACACAATTATAATTGAAGAAAATCATGACAATCAAAGACATACAACGATGCTTCCGCTACTCTGATGAAAAGATGTCATGATCCAGAAAGTGTGAGCATGTCGGTCTAAAAGTCACAACATCACATATAGGCGATACAACAAAGGATGATACAGAGATTTAATATGGCTGATGATCTCAATGAAAGCTCGAAGATCATCAAGATGTGGATCAGTTCAAATACCTCCACTGAAAGTACAGAGCATTCGGACTTTGAAGAATCACTGCTAAAGCACAAAGATTGCGGAAGTGAAGAATTGAAGTCTACGAGCTCAAGACTGAAGACAATATAGAATGCTAGAATGGAAAATGTATTTCATGGGGGGACCTCCCTTAGGGGGATATTGTTGGGATTTAGAAAATCCATGTTGAAGAGTCGGTCACCCCAATTATAGTCTAGTATATCTTAGCTCGTAGACTTTACGTTATTTACTAGTTATTTATTTAGTTAGTTAGTTAGTTTAGAGCAACACCATGGAGGACGGACGGGTCTTTACCCACTTTATGTCTGATCCACAGCTCGACAGGATGGCGTGTAGTTGGTAGTATAAAAGCCTCTTCCCACTTAGGAAGAGGTGGTGCTTTTCATTTAATCAAACCTCTTCTTTTGATTTACTCTCTCTCTCTAGAAAACACCCTCTCTTTACTTTCTCTCTCTAAAGTGGCTTACTTATATTATCATCATCCTAGACCACTAAAACAACATAAAGTATGATCCTACACTAGTTACGATTCCTTGATTGTATTGTTTATGTTTTTATTCTTTAATTATTGTTTCTAGTGTATGCATGCATAGTTCGTTGGTAGTCACCCTAGCTTCGGTAGTTTTGAGTTGCGTTCATATTTATTTGCTTAGGAGAATTGACCAAAAGACCCTAAGTAAGTAGGTAGAGAGGCTTGGTAAGAATTGACCAAAAGACTATCAAATCCCTCTTGTGCGAATTGACCAAAGGATCACCGTTCGGAAGGATGAACTTAAGAACTTAGGGATGTGTGTCTAAGATGCTAGTGCCTGGGAAAACATTGTTGCGAATCTTGCATGTAGGATACTTAATGAATTGGCTTAGGCCATCGTTGTGTTTATTACGTGAGTTGTAACTTAAGGATAATAGATTATTCGGGGGAGATACTTCGGTACTTGGCGATCCCGGATATTCTAGAGGAGAGTTACGATCCATAGAACTAGGGAATTAGGCACCCCCTATGACTAACACGGAATACAACGTACCAATTAGAATGAAGATGTGACATTTCAACCGACCAATAAAAGATAACTAGGGAGTAAGAAAATCTAAGTAAACACGTTTTTAATTATCAAAAGAAACACACTCACTCAATCCATAGCTTTTACCATTAAGTAGTTTAATTAGTTTTTAATTTTATTTGTTAAATAGTATAATTGGTAGAATTACCACCCCCACCCTTTAAACCCCGAGATTTTACTTGTTTTCATTAAAAAATATAAAAAGATAAAAACGAATCACCCTCAACCTCACTTTTTCATCATACATCTCTACTAGCATATCTATTCCCCCAGGGAACGATCAACTCCCTTGGCTTACCCATACTACACTGCAACGATTAGGTATACTACCTAGTGGGTTGTAAAGCTTGCTCATTGAAAAGGAAGTTTTTCGACCCCGAACCACGCATCATTGCTTCACAGCCATGCATTATGGTTCTTGTTTAAGTGTTACCCGAGCTTCTTAATATGTATCAATCTTATTGGATCCTTAGCGTTCAACACGAGAAACCAAACAACAAAATCATTCCCATTACATCTCTAATTCATTTTACGTAAACAATTATAATGGCATGATATTCTTTTAAAGGTATTATACTCTATTTGATGACTAAATCTTTCTAACATATTTGGTATTATGTCCCTACATTGACAATGACACTAAATCGTAAAGGCTCATGATATGCACACCACAACTTTTTATTCTTTCACCACAATATGTGCATTACAGTATTGTACGGTGTGTTACAGGTTGTACAAAAATGGTATTTTATCAACAAAAATAGTGTGTGAATCAATCCCCAATCATAAATATCAAGTGCTAAACCCCAAATCTATAAACATGAAACACTTGATACTATACAAAATTGTAATAATTAGCTAAAAAGATAATATTCACTAATACCATGTTTTATATCCTTTTTTTAAGGTTTTTAGGTGTTATTAAAATTTTACTGGTTTTTTGAAACATTTTCATTAAAAATCCGCTATAAATGGTATATTGAACACCTTTATTTATAGTAGTACTACCCATTTACCGGATTTTTTAGAATATATACCCTTAAACGTGAAAAACTTATTTAAAATGTTAATAAATACTCATAGAATCACAATGTTACAAGAATATAGTAAAATTTTCAAATATGGTAAAAATCCGCTATAAAGGGTATATTGAACACCTTTATAGTAGTACTACCCATTTACCGGATTTTTTAGAATATATACCTTTAAACGTGAAAAACTCATTTAAAATGTTAATAAGTACTCATAAAATCACAATGTTACAAGAATATAGTAAAATTTTCAAATCTGGTAAAAATCCGCTATAAAGGATATATTGAACACCTTTATAGTAGTACTACCCATTTACCGGACTTTTACGATTTTTTAGAATATATAGTGTTTGGTGTTTGTGGTTTAAGGTTTAGCATTTACTATATAAAATGTAGTGTTAAGACTCTTTTTAGGGGCAAAATAACAACCTATTATAAAAGATTTTGTCATATAATAACGCATTATACCATCAAAAAAGTAACATGTCATTATAATGTCTTTAAAATAACTTCTTCACAACTCAAGGTCCGTTTAGTTTGCTCTCATGAATCACAAATGGGGGAATAGATACGAGTCAAGTAATCAAATACAATATCGTTGTTTGGTTTGATAATTATAGGTGTCATACTTTTTTTGAATTTATTTGTACTTTGAAACAAAATTACACAATCATCAATCTATATAAATTATTTTTTCAGATTTTTTTCTTCAAATCTTTACGAAAGAAGAAATGATACATATGTTTCTTATCCTCTATAAAGAAAATATAACAACAAAAACTTTCTCTCATACACTGTATTTAATAATTGTAGATCTAACACACGAATTAACCAACGAATTGTGTCTTACTACCACGTTCTTGTACACACGAATTAACCAACGAATCAAGCGATTGCTAGATCTAACACAAGTCCTTGTTTTATGAAAAAACAAAACCAAACCCCCTAACAAGGGGTGTTCGGTCGAGATTTGCAAGAGAGAGGAGAGGAGAGATCTAAGGTTAATTCAATGCACAAAGTTATGAAAAACCCTAGAACCTAGCCTTGTTTATATAGTGTATGGAAACCTTTGGGAACAAGTTAGGGCTTGGGTTGAGAACCCCCCCCCCCTTGGTCGGCCATGATACAAGCCCAAGAGAAAACCCAAAACTTTTCCATTTCAAGATTTTCCATTACTAGTCCTTTCTCTTTTCATTTAACGGTCGTTAGTCATTTTTCCGTTAAATACTTAACGATCGTTAAACAGACTTAATGTGAAATAATTAATCGTAAACATTAACATTAATTATTTAACTTTAATTCTCATTCGCTAATGTGTGCAATCCCGTGGTCACGAGTTCGAATCCGGACATTCACGTTTTATAAATATATTCATATTCCAACAGCTCCCACTCGGATATGTTCACAAAACGTATAATGACATTTTTTGGCTTCGAGCAACACGCCAATGCCCCCGGTACAACTCGTGTATGGTTTTCTAGAGAAAAACCAAGTTTCGATGATTCATCATCATATTCATCCTTTTGTTTCTAATACCATGTTAATAAGAATATGGATCTCACTCATTTCTTAATTAACTATTCTGTTTCTCGCTTTATGTGATTGATCAAGATTACCAATTCTTCTGAACATATTCCAGAAGACCTTGGGCATGGCCATGCAAACATCTTGACAAGCGTACGAGGTGCCCAGCAGTATTATACTTCAAAATAAATTTGAAGGAAAACAATCCCATTTGGATTACGAGCAGAATTCATAAATTTCGCAACATTTTCAAAAACAACCCTTATAACTACCAGTTACGTATAGCGTTAGATTGCTTCACAGAAATGCACTACATCCATGACAGTTCTCTGGTATCTCAAGTCAGAGGATAAATATTCATGATTTACTTAATAACTAAGATCCATAATGTATCATCATGTGGGTGGGATAAGTCCTATACTCAATTCATTGAATATCATCTGAAATTAGTCATGCTACGCATTAATATACTTTCAAGTATATTCTAACTAATACTCAGATTTGTCTTAATTCAATATCATTCTCATGTTATTGATTGACAACGGACTATTTAGAATAACTTAAGTTATTCAAGGATTTAAAAATGCAAATATAGGATAACATCATAATAAATGAATAATAAACGTAACAAAATACTTTATTTCATTTGAATAATAATGTTTACAATATCCTTTATCCAAATACTAAATAGATCAATGCATGATAATTCTTAGTTAATGAATTTTGCCTCAAGTCATGATAATCATACTTGTTGACAAGGCATAATTTCAACTAACTTTGATCCATAGGAATTTTGAGAATACTTATTTCAAGAATTCAATAAGTGAATTTCTTGTATATGTTTACACATATCTTGATATTGTCATATCATTCCATAAGGTGCGTGATAACCTGAACCACCCTTTTATGACAATAATCTTTCAAAACTTTAAAGTTTTAAAGTATTCTTTATTCTTTAATGTATAATGCAACTATGCTCTTAGTTGAGCATAACTAGTCAACATGGTCATCATCAAGGATGCCATGACTAGAATTGAGTGTCATCTCAATTATACCAGCATCATTGTGTACAACAATATGCTCTTTAAACATCCGTAAACTATGAACAGTTATAGTGTAATGTTGGTGCCTACCAAAACTCAAGTTTGTTGGCAATGACAATTATGAAATAATTGCCATATTTTCATACATAGAATCTAGGAGCATCTCCAGACTGTGAAATGTAATTCTAAATCCCAACATATTACTTTTAAAATATTTATTACACTAACAACTTTCAATGTTGTCAAACCATCTAGTAATCAAGCATGACACAACAATCTTACAACATGATGTACATGACGAATCTTCAAGTTAGACTTTAAGATCTCATTATATATCCATCATGTTCTATTAGACTCATTTATTTACCGCATATGTTTATAATAATAAACATATATTCCAAGGTTGTATGTCTTATTTCCAAATCTTACAAACGAAGTTTCATTCCCAATTAAAACTTAATTTAGGTGGAATGTAGTTGCCCATACAATATATAAGATTTAAGAAAATAATACTCCCACTAGCTTTCAGGAATACTTATGAGCTATCTTATTTTAATTTTTTAAAATCAAACATGGATTTAATATTAAACATAAGAATCATCTCATAGATGCATGCATATATCCATTCATGGATTCTTGCAGTTTGTACATATTCAAAGATTATTTGAATTCATAAAACTACTTTGTATTACTTATCGTCCTCGCAAAAGTAATTCCACAACAAAGAGTTTTGATATTCATTGTCAAAATTTCATATCAATGAAACTAAATATGACAATTATAATCTTTATACTTTTATTTAATGTATCTAGAAAATAATATTCAATCATAGTTAATTGCTTAAATATGATTAATATTATTATCACTAGACATGCATTAAATATGTGTACAATATTGTCAATATGATTTCTATATAAAGATTTAAACCACTAGGGTTTCCATCCTTTGAAGAAACTCATATTCATTATTAAGATAAACCAAGTATCTAAAGTTGATTATCTTTATGGACAGCATCTCAACATTCATAGTATAATTGATTTACCACAATTCAACATTTGGTAAATTCATCATCATGATTAACAGGCTTATCATGATCCTGTAACTCATAATCCTCAGCATATTAAATATCTGAGATATCCTTATGGATCTATGAATGACAATTCCATCATATTGAGGTCTATCATTTACATGTTTAACCTCATCATGATATTTGCTAGTGTATTTTAGAAGATTATGTATTTTATAATTTAATCTTTCAAGATCTAAACAAAACTCCCACTTGCCTTTAACAATTTAAAGATTATCTTTAAATAGTTTAGCAAGTAGAGAAACAATACATTATTCTCTTTTGGGATATTACAAAAAACATTGACAGTTCCTGACTTTAGTTTGTTACAACCCACTTTACAAGTAGTTTAACAAATTCAGAACTTCATTATAAGACTTAATGTGATTCATCACATTCCATAAACAAATGGTGTCTTCTCAATCTTCTAGGTTGGAGTCTTATTGACTATATTCAATCTATACTCAATCTTCTAACCTTGATAACATGTGGAAGAAACTATAGTTATCTTGAATCAAACATACCAATAGATTTCGATTCTTTTAACTGAACATACCATAAAACTGTGGTATTTCATTAGAATTAATATTGTAAGATAATCTAACAATATTTAAGATAACCATCTACCTTTGGTTTATCATATTTACCAACAAAGTAAAACTTAATAGTACAATAGAATTACCAAGTCAATTGCATGTATTATAACACAAGTATTCTTGACCAAGTCAAAAGACATAATAGTTATAATCCCACTATACGTTATAAGTCATTGATCAACTCATTTACTTCATGAATATGTCTTAAAACATAGCAAGTTAACGTCTTACTTTATATTATAAGTCTTGTATTAAAAGACTTCATGTTTGTGACTTTACAAAATCATAAACATTTATAATTAAAGTAATTATGAACACCACATCAGGTTTCAATTAATATTTCAAGTTAATATTTACTACATATATTTAAGTTATTCAACGAATACTTAAATTCAAAGTAGTATTAGATTACTTTATTTAATTTTGTCATTCTATGAAATGTTCAACGTAAGAAACAGCAAAATCATCCATGCTCGTTCTCACGACACGTGGATATTTTAGCTTGGGCTACAATCTAGTTCACGTTTTCACGTAACATAAATTGTAACTACAAGTGCTTCTTAAATATTGAATGACATAAATATTTAAAGTAGTATTTGTTATCATCTTGACACATGTTCTTAATGTGGCAATCATACACATTTAAATGTATAATTCCTATTGGAACGTTACTCTCTTACCTTGCGGTTAAGAGAATCCATTTAAATCATATTTATATGTGTTGTACCTTGCACACAATAAAGATTTCTCCCACTTGTGCATGGAACAACATCATGTAGCAGATAAACAACACGATACACGTTCGTTTATTTGATTAATATGATTTGTGTCATAGATATAACAAGTAGATGTAGGACTATATTGTTTAGTAAGGAAACGCACATGACTCTCCTTAAAAACATAAGTGCCTACAATTGGAAAATAATTATCTTTGAAGATAATCTGGGTTACTACACAGGAAATAAGGCTTGTAGCTCCCGCTGAATTAGAAATCAATAAAACAACTTCTTATTCAGTAATGCAACACAAATGCTCCCACTGAATCTGACAACATTGTAAGTGTTGCATAACCAGTGAAAACAACTTGCTTGCTTTTTACTTTCCTACACCTTTGAAAAACCATACGTAATCATTACTAAGGTACTAAAAGGTGTATTCTACTCTGTGAATGATGGGTTATCCATCAATGTTATTAACTCGAAAAATTTGGTATGCAATTTCTTCCTTAACAGGCTTACCATGCCCATACTGGTATGTAGCACCTTTAAAGGTTAAAGCAAAAACAACTAGATAAATAATGCTAGTTTGCTTTTTACCAATTTTTGCGGTAAATAGTCTAACTTCTAATTTAGTAACTCATATACATGTTTTCCAGTTAACCAACATTCATGTTTGTTACAAAAGGATTCATTCACCAAATGAAGGTAATGAAATCTTTATGGAAAATAAGATGTGCAATTCATTGCTATGAGTTACATTAGAATTTAGACAATTCAAATGTTCCTATTATACCTTTCTCATTCAAGAAAAGGAATAGGATTGAGTCTCATGCTTCTCCTATGGAAAAGAGACTTCGTTTGTCTTTTCGGTAAATTATTCTCGATTAAACAATTGTTTGAAAGCAGAATGGATCAATTTACTGATCAAAGACTAAACCTCGTTTACGGTTAAATGTTGCATTTATACATTCAAAAGAATTACAAAATTCAATTTTAGTATTTTCGATAATTAATTTTTTCAAGAAAATTAAATACCCATGGTTCGTAAACATATAACCATTTAATTTTCACTGAAAACTAGGATCCAAATTGACATAGTTTCATCACATCAGTTGATCTGCTAGTAATGAAATTATTCAAAATGGTACGAGTCGAACCTCAATTGCCAATTATCAAATTGCAACTCCTAGATTTATGGGATTTACATTTAGCCAATTTCAATTGCCATGTAAACATGTTTTATCCCCATCTTATGCCTTGAGTTGCCAGTTCTCACTAAAAAACTTAATTAAGTTGTCCAACTTAAGAAACTGCAAAATCATCCATGCCCGTTCTCACGTCACGTGGATATTTTACCCTTTGATTACGATCTAAATCACGTTCTCACGCAAATAAAAAATAATCTCAGGTGTTTCCGTTTCGTTGGATGGCATACAACTTAAATTAAAGGGTAATAATTTTGATGTCAAATCATATATGTACAAAGATGTCATGCATTCATCTTCGTAGCATAGGTTTCATTAAAACATTTATATCCTTGTTTTAATGTTTAAGCTTTTCATCATCAAACCTTAATCGAGGTATTGGATTCACCAATCAAGGAATTTAGTGTTAATTATCATCCATTATACCGTACTTTTGCATAAGTGTAAACACTTAGTGTTTCGGATAATTACCACCAAAGTGGCGCATGGAATTAAAACTAATTCGCCCTTAAGATGAGCTTGCACATATAATGGCTTACTAAGTAGCTCCATTCGAACTTACAGGGGGCAGAGGACCAGGTAAACGCTAAAGCATAACCTTAGACATCCTTTCAGTGTGACTGTGTGCACTTCTTTATTAACCCCTTTATAGTTCATTCTAGTGGGTGAGCCGTTCAGACCATTTGTACCAAAGTCACCAATCAATTAAACGATTATGATTACTATGCTTAAAAATACATGTTTCACCATTGTTTATGTCAGTTTATTTTCCTTGTAAAAATACCCTTGTTACACATAACAAACAAACAAGTATTTAAAAAATAAATATATAAACAATGAATGCATAACAAAAAATAAGTCATGCATATCAAATAGCCACATGCAAACTTTTTGATAAATCTTATTAATAATCAATCTTAGATCTGTCAATATGCACATGTTTAATTAAGACTTTCACCCGTTTGACATAATGTACAAGGTGAGCCACATGCATCGATTGCGTAAGTCAAAATTAAACACATAGCACATAGCACATAATTGATTAATTAATAATTATTGAGGTCTTCCCCAATTTAAGATCTATCATAATATTTAGTGGGTCTAATGATCAAAAAATGTACTATACTTGCCACACTTTCCTCTTTAGGGTAGCGAACAAAAAATTTTGCTTCTGAGGGTATTATACTTTCAAATGCATCCTCTTTAGGGTATTTTGCAAAAAAGTTTGACATTTTTGCCCCTCTTACCCACAAGAGCAAATGATGGCAAGTATGATACTTTTTTTTTATCATTTTCCCCAGTTTTTATTATGTTAAATTTTGGAATTTATTTAATGATTTATAATTGTGTTAAATCTATGATAAAAATGTTTTGTTTTAAGTTTATACTATTTACTTATTAATCGTATTTGTAATAATTTAATATATACTTAAAAAAGGGAAAATTAAAATCATTCGGACAATTATAAAAAAACAAACAACATTTTTTCATTCAGATTCAGACATTATAGCTACCTCTTATTAGTAAGATGTGGTAGTCAGATTCAGATGCGGTAGTCAGATTCAGATGTGTAACATCTTAATCAAACAAACACACCCTTAATCTAGTCATAGTATACTCTCTAGTCTATGCTTCAACAAGTGACGAACAGAAATTTATATGCAAGTACTTCAGGTTGTGATATAATTCCTCCTAATTTAGCGGAAGCGTTAAACCTAATTCGGTTTAACGCTTGAAGCGTTAAACCTAATTCGGTTTAACGCTTGAAGCGTTAAACAACTTGAAGTGAATTAGGGCAAATGATAAAACAAAACATTTTTATCATAGATTTAACACAATTATAAATCATTAAATAAATTATCTTAATACATATCCAAAATTTAACATAATAAAAACTAGGGCAAATGATAAAAAAAAAAAAAAAAAAAAAGTATTATACTTGCCATCATTTGCTCTTGTGGGTAAGAGGGGCAAAAATGTCCAACTTTTTTGCAAAATACCCTAAAGAGGATGAATTTGAAATTATAATACACTCAGAAGCAAAAAATTTTGTTCGCTACTCTGAAGAGGAAAGTGTGGCAAGTATAGTACTTTTTTTGATCATTAGCCCTATTTAGTGTATATCACTTAATCAAGTAAAACATACAATAAAAGCAAATCCATGATAAAACATGCATGTAATTATCATGGACATAAATTACACTTAACAATTAATGCAATTAAACAGAGTTACGCAATACACATAAAATTGCATGCATCCTAGGGTTTCTAATCCAATTAAAACTTTAGTTTACAAAACCCTAATTAGGGCACCAAAAAAACGCCCCCCCTAAAAAATTAGGGTTTAGGTTTTGAAAACCCTAGATCTACGCATACAAATAATAACACAATCATGTTTATTTTAATTATGTGTTTCAGTAATTAATTACTTGTTATACAAGGCTCGTGATGCCACTGTTAAGTTTATAATACATGACATACAATAAAACACGTATACATCAAGAGTACACAGCGGAAGACTTAAGATCATAACAAATAAATAATTAATTGAAAGTATGCGTAACGTAACTCTTACGAATGTCAGACCTCTTGAACAAAACAAAGAAGTGGTTTAAAGAGTTGTCCCTTACCGTTTTACAACTCAAACCAATTGGTGTAAGAATAGTGTCTTACTACCACGTTCTTGTACACACGAATTAACCAACGAATCAAGCGATTGCTAGATCTAACACAAGTCTTTGTTTTATGAAAAAACAAAACCAAACTCCCTAACAAGGGGTGTTCGGCCGAGATTTGCAAGAGAGAGGAAAGGAAAGATCTAGGGTTAATTCAATGCACAAAGTTATGAAAAACCCTAGAACCTAGCCTTGTTTATATAGTGTATGGAAACCTTTGGGAACAAGTTAGGGCTTGGGTTGAGAACCCCCCCCCCCCTGGCCGGCCATGATACAAGCCCAAGAGAAAACCCAAAACTTTTCCATTTCTAGTCCTTTCTCTTTTCATTTAACGGTCGTTAGTCATTTTTCCGTTAAATACTTAACGATCGTTAAACGGACTTAATGTGCAATAATTAATCGTAAACATTAACATTAATTATTTAACTTTAATTCTCATTCGCTAATGTGTGCAATCCCGTGGTCACGAGTTCGAATCCGGACATTTACGTTTTATAAATATATTCATATTCCAACATATAACTCATACTCTCTTGTGCAACATTTATTAGCTTAGTTGGGTCAATTAGTTTGGCATAGGGGTTGCAATCGAATCGTTAACAAGTCAACTGACACACTTAAAAGACCCTCCATGGACCGAGGATTGGAGAACAACATAGCTTCAAAGTTTATCATAATATAAGTTGCTTTCGGGTTTTGTTTGAAGAGTACATTCATGATTCATACAATATGTAAGGAAACTCTTTCACAGTGAATTTACTAACTTGCCCTCCTAGAATCTAAAAGCTATAATAGAAACTCGTGCAGACATCGTTAAGCAAAACTTTTCTGCAGAAAAAAACGACTAATGGACACGTTGACGCAACTCATACACGACTAACATACTGGCCGGTCCTAGTATCCACAACTATTTCTTGGCCTCTGTCTACAAACAACGGAAAATTAACAACAGCACCAGTTTCCACAGTGGCTGGTTTGGTTCCACCTGCCCACAATAACAATCAATCATGAGTTAAAAATGACAGTTTAAATAGGTTTCTTTTAGTTTGAAAGGCAATAATATATGTTGATAGATGCTAGGAACTTACATACCCGAATCTCCTGTTTGAGTTTACCAGGTAATAGCCTATTTATTTTAAGAGCTTGCAACTAATTCTATACCTTTCAAACACAATTTCCCATTTTGTCATCCCTCGAGGGTATTTTAGGCTTTTAGCTAATAGGATGGAGAAGGTTAAGTAATATTACCTTGAGATGTGTCTCCTTTCAAACCGGGATCAGCATCGACTACTTTCACCTTAACCTGTATTGGGAGCTCAAAATCGATAACCTGCAAACACACATATGGTTATTGTGAGTATAGGTCATAAACGTGACAACAGGACCATTAATTTGTAATGTGGCATTCATCAATCAAACAAAGCCTACGTGCCTTTTATCGATCAGCTTAGTGTACCTTTCCTTTCCAAAACAGTAAAATGCAATCCATGCCTTCTTTTAGCCATTTTGTCTTGTCTCCCATATCTGACTCATTAAGACGGACTTCCTCGTACGAAGTCTATTACAAAATATGCCAGAGCAGAATTTGTAATGTCAGATTTGTTCAATAAGACCCCATAGTTTAGTCATTAGTCACATGCATTTTGTACTCCTCCATCAATGAGAATTTACTAGATAAATGATTTTAGGAAAAATGGTTTGACCATTTGTAAATCATCTAAGGGGGTGTTTGTTTTAGATTTTATAAAGGGCTTATTAGCTTATATAACTTGAATAAGCTTATTTTAGTGTTTGGATAAGCTTATAAGCTTGAGCTTATGAGCTTACAGAAGGGGATTCATAAGCTCCTATTTAGTGGCTTATGGGCTTATTGAAGTTTTCAAAGATTTTTTCTTTCTCACCTTCCCTCCCTATTCTTATCATAAGCTAATCCAAACGCTTAACGGAAGCTTAGTTTATTAATTATAAACCAGAAACGACTCATAAAACGTTAGCTTAAGCCTACAAGAGAAGCTCAGACAAACACACTCCCTAAGATAACTTTGATTGAACACAAGTAGACCCGAAAATAGTACTATCCATGTTCCACGATAACGTATGTTGTGGTTTGTATAACGGAGTATATTTAAGTAATAGTGAAACACTGATAAACGGATATGAAAAGATGGAATGTGATAGTAATGCCTACCAGGTCCATGAAAACAAACTGCGAACCATCCTTGTAAGTGAATTGTATGGTCTCCTTAGATATATTTGCAGGTTCGATCTATAATAAGCATTAAAATATATATAGATTAGGATGAGATAGCACAGCAGAATGGGCGCGAATGTAATGTAGATATAAAGGAAGGAATACCTACCTTGCTACCAGCACGGAAGGTTTTCTCGACAGAGTTGCCGGTGATATGGTTCTTGAGAGTAGTGCGGACATAGGCGGCACCTTTACCAGGCTTCACATGAAGAAACTTTGCAGTAAGTAATACATACTAGGAAATTAGTATTTCATATGTTTAAACTAGTAGTCAGTAGTAATGAATAATAAGAAGAAGTACCAATAACTTTCCAAGGAGAGCCGTCGACCTCAACGTTGGAGCCGACTTTAATGTCATTACTTGAAAACGCATATATCCCCCCTGCTTAGTAAGTAACCATATGTTAGTATTTAATTAAATTAAAAATAGCTTGAACCCTGCTGCCGTCAAGCTAGACATGATGATGAAACCAAACAAACAAAGACTAATATGAAAATATGTTCAGTCAGTCAGTTGGAGGATAAGGGAGGGGCCTTTTCTTTTGTTATTGCACATCAACAACACTCGTTTTTCGTCATATTATGTGGATAATGTGTCGTGTTTTAGACGTAAACGCACATCATAGCTTGAACCCAGCCATCCCACCTCGCCACAATCTCTATTATTAGCGAAACCGTAATCCAGTTTTGTAAGATCTAACACAATCAGGTTTGATGGTATACATGGTCTTGGAAAAATTTATCTTACATTTCTTCAATTTTTTTAATTAAGTGTTTATAATCCTATTAAGCGATACCCTAATCCAATTTTGTAACCCGTTTTTCTACTACTTTAATCCTTTTTGTAGTTTCAATTATTAAATTGCGAATAAGATTTACGGGTGTGTGGGTAAGATTGTTGATATAAACTGAATCACGTATGATGTGGTTAGGTTATGTTGAAAGTTGAAATTAACTACAATACTATAACACTATTTAAATTGTTCAAACAAAAATATGCTTGAAATATTTTAATTCTTTGTTCTCATTGTCCAAGCCCCATGTGTGGACGGGTTCTAAAATTAGTCCCATCCTTTTCAATGTATAATTATGAATAAGATTTACGGGTGTGTGGGTAAGCTTGATTTAAGCGTTTTATAATTTTTTTTTATATCGGGTAGCTATAAAGCACTCTGAGGGTGTTTGGGAAAGCTTATTTGAAGATGACTATAGCTTTTTTAGTTATGAAATAAGCTAATAAACATAATTTCTTGGATTGAAGCTTTTTGAAAACACCTAAGCTTTTAATTATAAGCTAACCCAAACACCCATTAAGTACAAGCGAGAGATGTTATGTTGTACATGAGCCCCTTTCATATCAATAGGATATTTATAAAGATTTTGTTTCCGTGCTCAAATTTGTTATCTTTAATTTTTTTTATGATGGTTTGATATTTAGGGCGGAAGAACACCCTAAAAAGACAAATTCATAGTAGGTTGATGCCTTTGTTATTCTATGTGTCTTATTGTAGTACTTTTAAAAAAAGAAGGTTGTAATGACCAAAAGAGAGAGTAGAACTAAAAAGCAAGTTATGAATTTGATGGTACACATGTGGTTAAGTAATTTTTGTGGTATTTAGGGGAAGGACTTTATTACATAAATCATGGATTGTAAATTATGCAGACTATACATGTGAGAATATATTTGAAAGAGGATAAAAAAAAAGGTTTGCCTAAATGCCAATGTACATACATTTCTAATATTGTTGTTCTATTGTAATACCTTTAGCGTGATAGAGGCGGAGCTACCGGGGGGGGGGGGGGGGGGGGGGGGGGGGGGGGTCCCCCTCCCAAAAAAATGGCAGTGTAAATCTCTTGGTTATTTGAGATATTGCTATAACTTGCCCCCTTCGGAAAACGTTCGTGAGTGAAGAAGAAAGAAGCATGGAACTATGGAAGTGTAATAGCAAAATTGCATACTAAACAAAAAAGAAGTGCAGTATAAGAGTTTTGTTTTGTAGTTCAAGTGGGTGACAACTCACATGTGGGTGTCCATTCTTTTTTATTATATTTTTACCTTATTTCTTGATTGTAAATTATTTTATCAATTTACGGAACATTAGATACTTATTTGCTTGATAAAACATAGATATTTATAAATAGATTTAAGATCATTTGAGAACAAAAACTTCTTTACATATTAAGAATCTTCATCATTCATTTTTATTAGATCTAATGGATGAGATTAATTCTAACAATTAAAAAAACTCACTTTCATCATTTTTTTCAAATATAAATATTTTTCAAACCGTTAATCGTCAAGCAAAAAAAAATACCATTACGATGAGCATTTAATTATCTTTCTATATATAGGCACTTTGATATACTTAAGAGAAAAAAAAGTTTCGTGTTTTTCACGTTTTTTATTTTTTAAGTTTTTTTCGTTTTTTTACGTTACTGAAATTTGCATGAAAAAATCATAGATATAATACTAATTTGAATACCACATGTGATATTAGTGTTAAATCATATATGATATGTGATTTATCATATATGATTTAACACTAATATCACATATGATATTACATATCATATGTGATTTTAAACTAATATCACATGTGATCTTCAAATTAGTGTTATATCATATATGATATTTCATGCAAATTCCAGTTTCGAAAAAAAATAAAAAAAAAAGACAAAAAAACGTGAAAAAAAGGATTTTTTTTTTCTTTTTTTAAAGTATATCAAAGTGCCCGTATATAGAAAGATAATTCAATGCTCTTAATCTCAGCCATTGATTTCATGGTTTTAATCAATGGTTTAAGAGATATTTAAATTATAAAAAATATGTGAAATAATAAAATGCTTTTAATCTCAGCCATTGATTTCTTTTTAGATAGATGGTGGAGATGAGTCCCTTAATATGTAAGAAAAGTTTGGTATGTAAAAATCACTCTCCTCTTATAAATATGGTGTGGCGCTAAATTTTAGCGAGCATAGATATTTTTTAACTTTATTTTCGATATGACAGTAAAAAAAATTTTGCCCCCTCTCTAATTTTTTTCTAGCTCCACCCCTGGGATTACCGACACTATATATACTTTAGAATAAGGTAGAACCAAACCAAGATTTCCAAGGGCTGGTCTGTGAAGGAGCCAACGTTCTTCCTACAAAGTTGTTGGAGGATACGTTTCGTAGTTCATATGGTATGGTCATTGACTTTCTCTCAACACAACATGGACTTTGAAGCATTTTAAGTTTCTATTGTTAATTAAATATTTGTCATGTTATGCTGTAAAATTGTGAATCTCAGAAAGTTGGAAGAAGTTATAAGCTCCATCAATGGGTGGTGTATGGAGCGTGGCCTTTTTTGGATTGATTAGCATTTGACTTCATTGCCATTTGTTCTGTCTGAAATTGCATCGTTCATTTAACTGTAAATCTTTTTATTAAGTTTTGGTGACTCTTTTTATTTGTTAACGATATAATCAGGTTTCTGGAGTTGAGATTCTTTCTAGAGGAGTTCTCAGGTTACAACTTACCAGTGTATGAAGCAGAGGTCAACAATATATTCGTATGTTTGCTTAGTAAAACTTAAGCATATAATCTTTATATTGCTCATTAAGTAATGATTCCGGCTATCATAAAAAATTTTGCACATTATAATTTATGCTAAATGTGTTGCTTTTGTGATTTAGTGGTGAGCCAACTACGGGTAAAACAAGACCAGAGACAATACTTCGACAACTCAACACCAAAAAGGGCCAGGTATTATGCTAAGGGTTTTCTGCCTGTACATAGTTTTTCCTGCAAACTATATGCTGTTTTATCTAATTTTAATGTCAATATTTGTCAGAGGTCTATAGCGTGCTTCAAGCTAAAATAGATGTAGATACATTGCTAGCAATGGGCATTATGGAGGATGTGCTTGTTCCACAACCAGCAACATACTCTATTTCATAGTGTGGTATGAGTTTACTATTTTAACCTTTACTTGAGCAACAATTGGTGATCCTCTCGGTAGCTGTCGTGTCACACCTCATGGTTTTTCTATACTGTTGAAGAAGGATAACATCCAATGAATAGCATAATAATACAATTTTATCTTGGATGTAAGTGATCTATTCATCATATCATACACATCTCTGAACATATATGATATATAGTTATCTTATTTTTGAGAATCATGAGTTGATTGTGTCTAATTTTTCTAAAATTTTAAGCTAAGTTTAGCCAAAGAAGCAAAAGCAGTAGCCGAGATACGAGTCAATAATGAAGCGAGAACTGAATAATGAGTCTTCTAAAAGAGGTTAAGGACATAAACTATGCCAATTCAAAGCAAGTTTTCATTTGAAACATATATGACTTGAGCTCTTCTATTGCTAATATGCTATTAATCATTAAATTTCTTGGTTTCAGGTTGTTTATAGAAAAGATATGTTAAGGAAAGCTATTGACGACCTCCAAAAACGATATCAAGTATCTTTTGCAGATTTGCTTTGCATGTGTTATGTTTAAAGGGATTTTAGGCTGCCCTAGTAAGGAGGGTCAATCCCTCCCATTTTCTCTGCCACGTCAGCTTTCTCTCTACAGCGACCTTCAGGCGATTGGGTGCCCCAGTAAGACGACCTACACTACAAAAAATATACCCCACAAAAATACCTTCTATATTTATTAAACACACACACACAACCACACGATTGTCGATCGGCCAGACGACCCACATCCAAAAAAATGTTGCGATCGATCAATTGACAAATGGAGCCACAATAGAGACGATCGAGTGAGATTGGCAAAAGGATCGATCGATCCAACCTTACTGCGTCCAGCCTTATAAAATGTGCCACCATGGCATATGTTTACGTGTGTTTATTGAACATAATAATTTCCTAAATTATGTTAATTTCCATATAGAACAGTATTAAATATAGTAAATGAAAGCAAATTAGAAAATTATTAATATCAAGTGACATTTAAACATGGCAAATTATGTTCATTAAATAGTTCTAATTGTGTATCACAATGGCACAAGTTAGAAAAAGCCTATAATTTAATTAGCTTTTTGGTTGCGATATTATGGTGCGAGTGTTTCTCATGTTATTCCTTTTACGATGTTATGGTGTGATATTCGGATATCAAAGAAATTTACAACCACAATTCTTACAACATATTGTTCGAGGTTCTTGCAATGGCTTGTTTTATTTATCACAAGGCTATGTTTGGGATACTATCTCTTCAGTTGTTATTCCTCCTCTAAGAAAAGAATGTTACGAGTTGCCATTATGAATTTGGAGTTACATTCGCCGAGACGTACTAGAGTCATGTGGGCTTGGTTTTGATGCTCCAACCAATACTTTCAAGATGGTGTGTATTTTGCAAAATAGACAAGTTGATCAGTGTGAAAAAGATGACAATAGTTTGTGCACCATGGTGCATGTATTGGGAACTAATACACGGCGAGAGAGAGCCCAAGTCCCGTCTTGTCACAAAGTCGATAAATGTGTATACGCTAATGGATGCTTATATTGGTTTGCTAACGATTATGACAATAGGCCAAAATCGAAAGCCACCAACGAGATAAGAAAAGTAGTATACATTGATGTTAAGAAGGAGGAATTCGGGTCTATTAATCCTCATAAGAAAATCGGAGGTGGTTGGATATACGACACACAGTTAGTTGATTTAAACGGCGAAGTTGGATATATATGTAACTACATTATCAACAATGGTATAGAAGTTTTAGTATTGAAGCAGAAAGAATGGACAAGGCTTTTTCGGTTTGATCAAGGACCATGTTATTTCGGCATTACAAAGATTTTGGGCCGTTTGAATGATGACGAATACTTATTAGTGAAAACAACCTGTGGAGGGGAAGGCTTGGTTCTTTATGATTTCAAGTTGTCGACATCGTTGGCCATGACGATACACATAAAGAATATGTTTATATGCATCGCGCAACAAGTAACCGTGACACCAACAAAAGGATCAACAACTGATTTGAGAAAAGGTTACTGATTTTAATTTGATTTCTGTTACTTATGCCGGCATTATTCGGTTTGTTTAAGGATACAAGTTTATGTTGTTTTACTATATTGTTACAGCCATAAGTAGAGCTTTGTTAGTACTATTTGAGGCCCTCAACAAGTGTCTGCCTATGAAATTGCCCATACGTACGTATACTGAAAAAGATACGAGATGTGAGATTGTCGCAGTGTCGTAAAGTTAAGTTGAGGGAATGTTATTAACAACGTCTGTCGTAGTTACGTATAAGAAAATTGATGTAAACCATGAAACATAAAACAAAACTTAAGTGATACATATTCAAACATCTATATTAAAACAACCAAAGAACAATTATTTGGAAAACGTTTAGAAACCATCATACTAACAACTATTTATTCGATAGATAACGTGTCATCGGCATCAAACTCTGGCACTTGGTCTAGGCGCTGGAAGTTAAAGACGATATCTCTTGTTTCCTCCTGTACATGATGAGGGTATAGAAAACGCTTCCACGACTTACAAACACTCGTGCATCGAACGAGATCCTTTGTGCTGTGCACTCTAGATAATACCTGCTCAATGATATACGACATACTCTCACTTTCGCATCCGCTAAGATCAAAACTTACGATTCTCTCTAATGCCATTGTTCCTCGACCTTGAATTCACCGAATAATGAGTTATTGAAGGGTTTATATAAAGGCTGAACGTATGTCCACCGTCCTAAACAACTTCTTAATTATGGTAATTAGATAAACATAATATTCTCAAATATATAGCTTAAATTAAAAAGATACGTGTTTACTAAATTTAATATATATGGGGTTAAGCTTGACGTTATAACTTTAGTGTGTTTGGCGCAGAGCATGGAGCGATAAGCGGTGAGCTTATGTTTTATGTTAAGCGTTGTGATACACTTTTTTTAACGCTTCATTAAGTAGCATTTAAGGACGTTGAAAATTTGGAAGCGTTGAGCATTTAAAAGATGTTTTACGCATTATAATTACACATACAACTACGTTTTTCATAACAACTAAAACGGTTTAAACACTTATATATAATCGCAAAACACCCTCAAAATAAATTAAAACATTACAAAGTCTACAAAACGGGTGTTATATAATCTCTAAACCTAGCTGCCATATCCACAAATGTTGCAATATCCTCAATGCTCAAGTCGCCAAAATGTTAAACTATATAAGAATAAGATATGGGTCGCCAAAATATAGTTTCAACGATAAGCAACACAAAATAACCCATATACCTCTACCGCCCCTCGTCATCATCCATATCCTCGCTTCTATTTGAGGCCCTTAACAAGTGTCGGCCGATGAAACTGCCCATATGTAGCTAACTGTTTTACGCGTTTCATTAGTGTTATACGTATGTATACTGAAAAAGATACGAGATGCGAGATTGTCGCAGTGTCGTAAAGTTAAGTTGAGGGTTATATGTTAACAACATCTGTTATGTATGTATAAAAAAAATTGCTGTAAAACATGAAACATAAAACAAAACTAAAGTGATACATATTCAAAACATCTATATTAAAACAACCAAAGAACAATTATTTGGAAAACGTTTAGAAACCATCATACTAAAAGTAAAGTAAAGTAACTCCCAATACCGTCTTCCACGGGTTATGGGTCCCAATACCGTCTTCCACGGTGTATGGGGGAGGTTGAGACGTAGACAGCCTTACCCGGCCCCTACCTAAGGTAGAGAGGCTGCTTTCGATTCTACCAAAGGTAGAAAAGGACCTCCGGCCTTGCAAGGGGTAAGGATCGAACCCTTAGACCTCTTTTCCAGAGGCAAGAGTGTTAACCACTTGGATAACGTGTCATCGACATCAAACTCTGGCACTTGGTCTAGGCGCTGGAAGTTAAAGAAGTTCACTCTTGTTTCCTCCTGTACATGATGAGGGAATAGAAAACGCTTCCACGACTACAAACACTTGTGCATCGAACGAGATCCTTTGTGAGGTGCACTCTACTTAATACCTGCTCAATGATATACGACATACTCTCACTTTCGCATCCGCTAAGATCAAAACTTACGATTCTCTCTAATGCCATTGTTCCTCGACCTTGAATTCACCGAATAATGAGTTATTGAAGGGTTTATATAAAGGCTGAATGTATGTCCACCGTCATAAACAACTAAGGAAACACCTTCTTAATTATAGTAATTAGATAAACATATTATTCTCAAATATACTAGGAATATATTGCTTAAATTTAAAGATATACGTGTTTACTATATTTCATATATGGGGTTTAGGCAAGCAACAAGCTGTTTTAATACTTGTTTGGCAAGTAACAAGCTGTTTTATATTTTTTTTTTCGGAATACTCTTTTTCCAACGCTTCATGAAGTAATATTTAAGAATGTTGAGCATTTAGGAGATGTTTTACACATTATGATTAAACCTACAACTACGTTACCAAATGTTATCATACAATAAAAAACTAGTACTTACAGCTACTCCTCACTGCTATTGCTAATTTTTTCAAACATACAAGAGTTTATACATCCTTTAGTTTCTCGATTTATATTCTAAAAAATATTATTTGCGTATTGATTTTGTTTATTAACCACTTCAAACCGTGACGCGTCAGTTTATGTTTCAGTTGAGTCATCTTAGCGCCACATGAGCACTTTTTAAACTGACACACCCCTGCTAGTGGTGGCGTGTTTGTTTTTGTGTCACTAAACATATATACCACACAAAACGCTCACACACATATGAAATACTCACACAAAATACAAATAGGCCCCACACCACTCGCCATACCGAAGAACCTTCAACTGAAGCATCACCGACGAGATGGTGCCATCAGTGTCAGTTAAGCAACCCTTGTTTGTTTGTTGACAAACCGACGAACCCGTTGGCATTGGTCTTAGAATCCTTTTGGCCATTGTAAGAGCTCATTGTAGCGGTGTTGTAACCCTTTTTATGTTCTTCAAGCGAGTAAGAAAAACGCCGTTCGAAGGGAAAAAAAATAGCGAACTGTAATGTTAAGAGATGATATGGTAGATATATGGATATTTGGATTTATTCATCATATTGTAACACTGGACTATAAATGTTGACTAACCATACTGACAAATAAATTAAACTACGTTAGGATGTTCCTCGTTGATACGAAACTGAACAAGACCACATGTAACAAAAGATTGTCGAATATTATTGCTATGATATATATCACAGAACGAGGATCAAATATGACCGGATGCACAAATTTTTTGATAACATAATACAGAAACACATTTCGATAAACCGGATGCATTTAAGATGTATTTAGAAAAAAGTGATGTTTTTTCAAAAATTAACATTAAATCGAAAAAATTCATAGAAGGCCTGAGCACCCCGAAAGAACCCCTGATTCCGTCTCTGGATATATGTTACAATCAGGCAACTACAAACTCACTATTAACAACCAGATCAAAAGCTATCAATGAACCACAAAACATCGTCCAAGTAGTATGGTACCAAACATTTATAGATTCATCGCGATCAACACCTTCTTCGCGAACTTGTTTGACTCGTATGCAATGTTTTAAAAACTAGTTTTTTTATCGACCCGGTTCACTAGGTCACCTGTACAACTGGTTGAACCATCAGGTCGAACCGGTTCTAAATATGTATACATTTTTTTCTCTATCCTCTCGAATATGCAAAATTGCATATATATCCAAAGCATGCATAAAAACCATTGTATTATGTGCATAAAAAACTTGTACAAAGGATATATATTCAATTATTCACTTTGAGAGGGATATATATGCATTTTTGCCTTAAATATACTAGACGAGTACCCGTGCATAGCAACGAAATTTTATAGCGAAAGATCGTTTAGTGATAAAAAAAAGTTTATGGGTTATAAACAAAAAATAATAAAAGTTTGAAAATATGAGGATTAAACATAATGTTTTGAAACCCGGGTCGTTCGACCCGGGTGGTTAAACCGGTTGAACCGTTCCGGTCAAAAAACGGGTCGATTTAAACCGATTCAACCCGATAAGTTGGGTCGAAAATGGGTCAAGTTAAACCGGGTCAACCTTCCGGGTTTTAAGCGTCCCGGGTCAACCCGGTTTTCGATGTGTATTAATAGTTTCGTTTTGAAATTTATGTTTTCAACTTAGTTTCAACTTTTCACTTTTACTTTTTGGTTTTTTCTTTATATATAGTATAGGGTAAACACGTTTCGGCGGCAGGTACCCCGTGACGATTAACCGGATAAATAGATCTCGATGAGACCAAATTCCACCAGTTTGTATCGGTTTCAACGGGTCCTCTCTGGTTCGTTTTCGGATGACTTTTATTAGTTAGCCGAACCGGTGGCGACACCGGTTCCTGGTTGAACCATTTGGTCCAGTCCAGTTTTCAAAACTATATATACCATCAACTTGTTAGCTTGTATGAAGCTTTGTGTGTTTTATTAATTTGTATAATGTGTATAATAACATGTACTTTTCATTTTAGGGTGTTTTAAAAATAGACTAAAATACACCGTTGGTCCCTAAACTTGTATCGGATGATCGCGATAGGACGAAATCGGGCATAATCATCGCCACGGGTCCAAACAGTAGCCATTAAATGCCAGATTGGTCCCTTGACCAAGTCTTGTTTTGTAGTCGAGGGTATTTTAGTCCATACACATTTATACTTTTATAACACATTTATATTTTACCCCTTCATCTTTCATCTTCTTCATCATCTACCCAAATCATTCATCTCCCCAAATTTCAAACACCCCCACTGAACTTGAGCTTCCTGGTTCTGAACCATCTCATCCACAGACTTGAAACAGTGAACAATCAAAAAATGTACATGTACTACTACTTTGGCAATATGTCCGCCATAACATATCGTATTTATGCCATCATCATCTTTGATATGTTTACGCTTGTAGCTGAACAGAAATCACTTTTTTTTTATCCAAATTTCCTATTAAATTCCTCATAGCAATTAGCAAGTCCTATTTGAGGTTATACAATGATTAATATAAGCATTTTCCATTACAAAGTTTGTTTTGTAGGACATTGCTTGGTTAAAATCCATTTCAAAGTTGCCAGTTTTGATAAAGGGTGTACTCACTCGCGAGGATGGTAAGGTCTTGAGTTCTTTATGTTCAAGTGTAGATGAGTTCTTTATGTTCAAGTGTAGATACTCTTTGGGACGAAAATATTTGATATAAATAGTTTCGTCCCATTGTTGCATTTGATATATATATTTTGGAGATATAACATTTATGTTATATATTAAGAGAATTGTTTTATAGAAATGTTCACACAATAGTTTTTGTATGTTTTGCATAGTTAGATGATGAATTAACAGGCAATTGTTTTTTGTTTGTTATTTCTTATATAATTTGTGTAGCATCTGCAGAAAACTATTATTTGAACAGTTTGTCTATTTAGTTTTCTTAATATAATGAATAAAATTTATAATTGATTGGGGTTTTTCCGAAAACATGATTGGTAAATAGACTTAAAAACTGTTATAGTTCAAGTTTACATCTTAAATATGTTTAAAAACAGTTTAACTGGTCTTTTGTGCCGTGTTTGATAATTAGGTTGCCAGGTTGTATGTATTATGTATCTTTAAGACTAAGCTACTGAGTATAATGATTATTTGAAGAAAAAGTACTTGGCATTGGTATTTTGCGTAATTTATTTGCTTTATCTTTTTGTGTTTTGATAGCTCTAGTTTGTTTTGTTTACATTTGTCTAATTATAGAAGATTGTAATGTTGATGTATGGTTGTGAATCCAATATCCAATTTGTTAATATCCTAGTTGACATTGTGTCAAGTGGTTTGCACTGGTGTACAGCACTGTTGTATAAATGATTTGCTTATCTGTTTATGGCTCTTGTTTTTTGTAGGCAAAAATGACTACCAGATTGAGGAAGAACAGGAAGAAGAGAGGTCACGTCAGTGCTGGTCATGGTCGTATCGAAAAGCACCGAAAGCATCCTGGAGGTCGTGGTAATGCTGGAGGTATGCACCACCACAGGATCTTGTTCGACAAGTACCATCCTGGTTACTTCGGTAAGGTTGGTATGAGGTACTTCCACAGGCTCAGGAACAAGTTCCATTGCCTAATTTTGAACGTCGACAAGCTCTGGTCTATGGTCCCACAAGACGCCAAGTAGAAGTCATCTGCTGACAAGGTTCCAGTTGTTGATGTGACTCAGTTTGGTTACTTCAAGGTGTTGGGTAAAGGAGCTGTGCCTTTGACTCACCCCATGGTTGTGAAGGCTAAGTTGATCTCAAAGAATGCTGAGAAGAAGATTAAGGAAGCTGGTGGTGCCGGAAGCTGGTGGTGCCGTTGTGCTTACTGCTTAGGTTTCTTATTTGATTTATGTTGCGAAGTATGGTTATTATTACTGTTAGTTTTATTCGCAGAGTACTTTGTTTGGTTAAGTTTGAACCTGCATTTGAATCAAATTTTGTTACAAAATGCTACAATATGGCTATGATGCGATTTATGATTTTTATCTGCGACTTAAGTATGATGCGCTATGATATTCTAGATAGTTATATGCATTTTGCATGGAACATATTTAGAGCATCTGTATGTTGCTTTATCATCGTTTTGAGAATTTCAAATGTCCTAGCTGCAGGAACATGTCTAGGAGCTTTGTCTAATGCAGCCATTGGCTCCAAACTTGCATCTACCATAAAATTTCTTTTCTTGGAAACCTTGATCTACAAGAAGTTGGTAACTTTCATTCTTCACTGGACTTAAATTTTGACTATACATAACACTCTAGATTACCTTTAGAGATATCAATAATCAGTGATGACTACATTTGCAAGAGTACCGATTTGATCAAGATAGTCTACCTAAAGTCAAACCTTGTGATGCATAAAGTATTTGGAAATCAGCTCTGAGGCTTGAAATGAGATTATTCCAGTCCATATTTTTTTGTACTCCACAATGATTTCAGTTATCCCATAATTAAACTCTCACATGTACATTTTTTGATTGTTCACTGTTTCAAGTCTGTGGATGAGATGGTTCAGAACCAGGAAGCTCAAGTTCAGTAGGGGTGTTTGAAATTTGGGGAGATGAATGATTTGGGTAGATGATGAAGAGGATGAAAGATGAATGGGTAAAATATACTGTAAATGTGTTATAAAAGTATAAATGTGTATGGACTAAAATACCCTCGACTACAAAACAAAAATCAGAGTTTGACTTGGTCAAGGGACCAATCTGGCATTTAATGTCTACTGTTTGGACCCGTGGCGATGATTATGCCCGGTTTCGTCCCATCGCGATCCTCCGATACAAGTTTAGGGACCAACGGTGTATTTTAGTCTTAAAAATAATATTAATTAGTGTGTTTAATTATTTTATATTTTGAATTATGTTGTAGCTTATTTAAATTGTAGATTTTTTAAATTGTACATTGTGAAATTTTATTGCAGTTTTTATTAAGGAATGTTTTAATTGGTTGTTTTTAATTTGGTAGATATGTTTTTATTTGGTTGTACAATGTAAATAAATTATTGTACTTTTAAATAGTGATGTGTTTTAATAAGAGTATTAATTATACATTTCATTTCTCAAACATTTAACTTTCAAAATTTCATTTTTCAAATGTTTGACTATACACCTATTATATGTAGTATAGATATAGATATAGTGTTGCATGATCTTATGATTAATCTGATTTTATTCCTATATTCAATTAAACTGGAAAATTTTGAGAATCTACCAATAAGTTTTGTTTTTAATTTCTATATCTATAATAAGGGGAAAGTGAGTGTGTGGCTGTTAGGTACCTAAGCTTGGGTATAGAACCCACCTAAACACAGTCGTTTTGTTAAAAATACAACACCCACTCCCACCTATCTCCAAAACTGAAAGATACTTACCATACATGGAGTCGGATCCTAGGTTATTATCAATAAGGTAACTGCCATCGAATCCTTACTCTTGGGTAGCTCTCTAGCTAATAAATTCTTTGATATAAGTTTTATATTTTGTGAATTGTGATCATCTATATTATTGATTTGATTCGCAACAATTATCAATGTTTATAAACAACCTAATCTTTGATTTCATATAAGTGATTGTTGATTTGATTCAATATTGACTGCTTATTAATGAAACTTTAGCTCAAAATCATATTGCATATGTTCACTGCTCTATATTTGGGGTCATATATGATTATTGAATTCTTGTAACTCATTAACCTCCTAATCTAAGAATGAAAATTTTTGTTTGGCAAGAGACAATTGTTGATATTGATTGATGTTTATTATTTTTTTAATGCATAACAAGTGTTTGATGAAATGTGCAAGTCATTTTATTTATTTATTTATTTATTATTTTTGTTAATTACATAACAGCTGATTGATGTTTAGTCTAAATATGACATTGTTCTTTTAATAAGATGGTAAAATTCTTGATGTTTTGTTTTCTTTCGACTCAAGTCAGGTTCTTGTCATTTTAAAGCTAGAATAGAAGCACAAGAAAAAGCTTCATGGCGCTTTTGGTAATAGGATTTTCACATATACCTGATTATACTCACGACGAACCTAGTTCACATTCCACTTGGGCATTCAGGATATAAGTTCCACAACTAGGTGATCTACTTTTCATTTTACTGCATTCATCATCTGATATCTACCCTTTCCACCTCTGACTTTTGTGGTCAAATAGACTAGCATTCACATCGAAATTGAAAATTAATCACTGAATTTAACACGCATCGTTGTATTTGACCATAACCTTTTTTTTTTTTTAGTTAGAATGGATATAAAAGTAAAAGTTCCAGAAATTTTTTATTCCAGTTAAGAGTGGATATAAAAGTGGATAGGTTGCTGTTTTCACTTTTCCAAATATCATGTGAGATTAATCATGTACTTATTGTTTATTTGGTGTTATAGATATAACGTGATGGCTTTGGTTGCGAAAGTAGATAGGCTGCTGAGACCAGAAGGAAATCTTATTGTTTGTGACAGTGTTGAGACTATAAATGAAGTGGAAAAAGGTCTGAGGTCTATGCATTGGAACGTCCGATTAACCTACTCGAAGGACATGGAAGGATTATTGTGTATGCAAAAGACAATGTGGCGCCTTGAAGAGCTTGAAACACTCACATATGCCATTCCTTAACCATGTCAGCCGTGATCGAAATGTGGTCGACTGCCACAAATTTGACATTATGGTTTAATGTTTTTTTAAGCTTCACATACATGGATGTATTCTTTGTGTAACTTGTATGGTCTTGTGACGAAGATAAAAGGTGTAATAGAATTCGAATACTCTTGTACCAACACTTTTGTGGAATAATATAATCAATTAGCTCAATGTTCATGAAATCATGTTATGCTTAACAGTCAAATTACACATGACTTGGTATTACCACTTGCAGACCTTAGACCTTATAACGTGTACCACAATTACTTGTAGACCTTAGAACCTTGACCCAAATGGATTAAGGTATGCAATCACTTGCGCAGACCTTAAAATTACAAAAATCATCAGTGTCACAATCACTTGCAGACCTTAGACAAAATAAGCAACAGAAACATATGCCAAACACAATGCAGACCCATATGCCAAACAACATTAAGCAGCAGAAACATAATTTGCCAAAACAACCAATATGACTTGGTATTACCATTTCAGTTTTGACCCGCTTTCACTTCATTTTTTATCCGTTTAGAGACTGAACCAAACACTCACTTTTGACCCACTTCCGCTTCATTTTTTATCCGTTTAGAGACTGAACCAAACACCCAATATACCAACACACCAATATTTGTAATAAAATCAAAGTGAAGTGAAACTATATCTAAAAGACTAAACTAGCTGTGACAGCAAATTGAAAAAAATAAAATAAAAATCTAGTTTTGACCCGTTAACCCACTGTGACAGCAACAATTTTCCATGCAAACTGGACATTTTCGAGCAATTTTAACCAGCAACATCATATCATAAGATGATAAATTAACATAACTTCTAGTTGATAAGCAAAATAACAATATTTTTTCACCAAAAAAGAAAACTAAACATTGGATAACAACATAAGCATCAGTCTTTTTCTTGCATGCAATCAGCCTTGTTTTTCTTACAGCTAGTGATGTTATGACCTGATTCCCTACAGTAAGAACAAGTTACGGTCTTCTTTTGCTTGACCTCTATAGGAGGCTTGACTCTTGTTGCATTTCTTGGACGTCCTTTAGTGGTAGTAAGCACAACGGGATCTCGAACTGTAATTTGAGGCATCATGTCTACTTGAGAAATTCCAACACGAGCATCTTTACATGCATTCTCAATCTCTGTTGGCTTTTTCCTTATCATTTGATCTTCTAAAAACTCCACCAAAAAATTGTTTAGTCTTTTTATTTCCGAAGGTGCATCTCTTGCTTGTTCAATTGCCTTTGTCGAATTAGCTTGAACATACCATAAAGCTAACGCACTAACCTCATTTTCACAACTTGTTTCCTCGATTACGATACTAGCATTACCAACTTTGTACCTAGAATCAAGTGTCCACCGAGGTAAAATATAGTGATCGTGTAGGGTGTCAACATGTTTTTCTTTTCATTACATATAGGATATGTTTGCACAATATCCCATATGTTTCAAACATAGAACAAGAACATGTGAGATCCAATTTATCCAAGAAGCAAAAGTTGACGACTCTCCAATGTTTTTTATCAACATTCACCTGCCCAACCCAATAACTAGATTTTTCCTCGCTCTTGCTTTTAGTCTCGTGAGTTAAATTCCAGGTTGCTTCTATCCACTCCTTCTGAAATACCTCAAAAATCTTTTTAGTATAACATGCACCTGCAAAAAAATAATATATAAAATCTCATGCATGTGGTAGTTTGTTCACAGAATAGTAGCTGATGATAAACATAATGGATAGTAACAATTTGCTGCTTTTGCTTCTATTGGATGAACAGAGGAAAGAATTGGCGTCGAGTTAATAGTCTGAAAGTCTTCATCTTCTTCGGCGGCTCTTCGAGTGTCGACAACTTTATCGAATTGAAAAACAAATTCATTCAACATGGTCTTTGAATTCACAAATCCGTTAAAAAAAATGGATACTCTCACTTCTTCCGCTTGTTGTCATGCCAGCAAGAAAAATATCTTAAAAAAAACAACCCAAAATTTCCTTTGGTTATACATCTCCATCATCCAACTACTAGTCTCAAGATTATACTTATCACGTAAAACTTCCCATTGGCTTTCAAATTCATCGACGGTATCACTTCTTATCCATTGCTTAAAAGATTCCTGGAAATCACTATAACGAACTCTAAACGGCTGAAGATGTTCCAACACGTGCTTTTAATGTGTGCCATGCACAGTAGCGATGTCGAGTGTTTGGAATTACATGCTTAACTGCATTACAAATTGCTTTATCTTGATCAGTTATAATTGCACTTGGGCACCTGTTAAACATGCACTTTAAAAATTGCTTAAATAACCATTTGAAGGTCTCTTCTTTTTCATTTTCTAGCAAAGCACTACCAAAAATTATTGATTGACCATGATGATTCACTCCAACAAATGAAGTAAACGGAAACTTGAATTTATTCGTCAAATATGTAACATCAAACACAACAACGTCTCCAAATTTTAGATAAGCATATCTTGATCTTCCATCAGCCCAAAATATATTTCTAGGAGACCCATCATCAAACAAGTCTATCTTAAAATATTGGTTAGCATCTAGTGCTGCTTTTTCTTGGAAATGTTTGATAAGAGAATAAAACTCCTTACCTTTGTATTGTTTTCGTTCTTCAGCTAATATATCAGCACATTGCTTTGACGTTACATTAGGTTCATTTGGAGACTTCATTGCATTTACAGCTTTCCTAACTTGACAAGGTCTCAAACCGGACTTACCAAGTTCCACCATAAGAGATTTGCAAGCCATGGAGCGATGAAACTTATTGTGAGAATGATGTTTCATTACTTTCGTTGGTGTAAGGGTCAAATCATGATTGTGTGTATCGTTAAAGATATCCGCACACCATTTCCCGTCTTTTGTTTTAGAAATTCGGAGTTCCGCTTTACAACCGGTCCTTACATCTCTTCGACTTTTCTTAGATACCTCATTAGAACTATTACCCTTATGTCTCTTAAAACCCTCTTTGTTGAAAACATATAACTTTCTATAAACCTCATTTGTCGTCTTGTTTTTATAATCCCAATGTATACGTATACCAAACCCGTGTACGAAGGCATACTGATTATAAAACGTATATGCATCATCGGGTGTGTTAAAAATCTTTCCCAAAATGTTGTCGTCGTTAATTTCAATTTCATCACATCCAATATTCGCTCGGTCTTCGTTCGGTTTCTCCCAAATATCATCATCGTTAACTTCATCATAGTTTGGTCTCTCATAATCATACTCTGCATTCTGATGGTCGACTAAATATCCATTTTTATCAATATCTTCAATCAAACGGGTTTGCATTTGTATTTCAGTTGCTATACTCAGATTGAGAGGTCCTGGTGAAAAACAATACACGTAGATAGATGTTAGGCCATGATGGTATGAAAAACTACTTTGAAGTAGAATAAAAAGGTAAAGCCTTTTTGGAAAGTAAGCACTTGATGAGTGCTTCATTTAATCAAACACTTGGTGTGTGATACTCTGACTTATAATCTCTTGTCATCAAATAGCAATAGTATTGAAACATTTAATCAAACACTTGGTGTGCGGTTCATATCATAATCTTCTATCATCAAAGTTCTTGTACTCATTGACTTAATCTTACAATATAAATACAGAAATAAAATGAAATTTTTGTTCTAACTCAGATGCAAATTGAGATTCTGAGATTAAATGAGAAGATGCAGGTTTTCGGTTGAAGTGGAAAGAAAATAAAAGTAATGACGATGCAAACATCTAAAGGTACTGTTGATACAAAAGTTGGGCGTTCCTTGTTCGGGGCTCCGGCTCTCGTACCAATTGCTGATTGTTGCTTGAGACCTGCGCACTAAGAGACAGAAAACACCGTTAGGCTTACCGTGGGATTGTCTCCCACGATTATCCTCCGGCGTGAGAGTAAGTAATCGGTTTAGGGTTAAAGGAGAGTTAGGGTTTGTTGATTGTACCTTTAACGAGGGATGTGATTCCCTTTATATACGCACAGAATCCTTGTTGGTTCCGTGTTCCTCAACCTTCGGCGTATCCCGCCTAAGTCGGTTGAGGAATGATTATCTCCTTAATTAAGAGATATCCGATATCTATTCCGTAAATAGATTTGTATTTGGGCCTTCGTGGGCCTAAACGCTTATCAGCGTAGCCGGTTCGTCTTGGGCTTATCGAGATGGGCTTTGGGCGGGTTCGCGACCCGGATATAGACTATACGTCATCATGTCCCCCCAGTCTAGTATGCGCAGTGAATAACTGCGGATGCTAGACTAATAACCGTAGTAAATGAAACAACGTCGAAGCGTAGCTAAGAAGTCATAAAAATATATCCTCCCGTACATTGTATCTAGACATGGGATTAAAAAATTGGTGCCTCGTAAGTCGGGGGAAAGTAACTGCAGTAACATCCCATCAAGCAATCTCAGCCACACAGTTAGTGTTAGTGGGGTCCACGTGTCACTCATCGTGTGGATGAGAAAAATTATATAACCCATCGCTTCATTTCCACTTTGTTTCTCACAGTAAAAACCTTCATCCGCCATTGCTAACAAAACTTCAAACTACAACCGAAGAAAACACTGTATTCAAAAGGTAACCGCGCGTGCGCTTTGTAAAAACAATACCATGGTCAAACAGTTTTCTGATTTCACCTTCGACCTCACCGAAAGCGATCTTCTAGAATTCACTTCGGATTACTTTATACCTCTTGACGTGCATCCGGTTGTTCCGGTGCGCGGCATCTATGCGATTTCCCCAAAGGGAAAATAGGGTATACACATGGTTTTTTGAATTCGCGAATTAACGTGTGCCCCTATCCCGATTTTTGTGCGATGTTTTAAATTATTACGAGCTACACCTATCCCAGCACTTGCATCGGTGCGCTAAAATTACCAATTTTGAGGTGAACTGCCGTTTCTTTGGCGGTTAACCCAACCATTCACCTATTCCGTGCCTTTTATCACACGACATGGTCACATGGGTGGGTATCCTTTGCTAAGCGCGCCGGTAGATTTCGGTGTTATCTTGAGAAACTAGATGCGCTTAGAAATTGGAGGGAGTCATTTTTCGGGTAGACGACACATGCTTCCATGGCACTATGACTTTTATATACCGGGGAGCGTTGCCGAGGATGAGTGCCCGTGCTTGGATCATATGTTGCTGAGGATGCGGAACTGATAAACGCGAACCGCATCCCCATTAGTTCCTATCCTGAGGAATTTTTGGTGCATATGGGCATTAGCCATAATTATTTTGGTATGCCGGATGAAATGCCAATATTCTTAGGCGCCAATGGCCAGGGTGGGTACTCGTTCCTCGCACCCCCTTTTATAATTAATGTAAGAGCTTTACGTCCTTTTCGCGTATTATATAACCTGTGTTATTTGTTGTCTGCTTTTGCGCAGAGATGGATCTTTTCACCGTTGTGCACTTAGCGAAGCCTGTCGAGGTGAAGGTAGGGACACGTCCCCTGAAAGAAGGAGAGGAAGCTATACTAGCGGCCACTGCAGGTCATACCCTGGAGATGAACATAGGGGAGCAGTACTAGCTCCTCATGCAGCGATGGAAGCGGCCCGCTGCAAAGTGTGCCAAGCCCCAGGGTGCCCTCTCCCGTAGCGCAGCCACCACCTGTAGCCATGGCGCAGCCTATGGAAGAAGAAGAAGAAGAGCCAGAATCTGGGTTAAAGCGTAAAAGATCCCGCGGAGAGGATGGCGCGAGCTCCTCGAGGAAAAAACGCCCTGTAATCCTCACTGTGGAATAATCCACCAGTGATGTTGCATCATCTCACCCGTCTGCTGATGTCGATGGCCCACAGTAAATAATATCGTGAATGCTTTTTTTTTTTTTTCCAATTGTATATGAGAGCAGATAATGCTCGTCCATGTATGCGAGGTTTGAACAGGCTGCGAGTCTCCCCAAGGATAGTCCTGTGTAGTCTGAGCCATTCAGCCAAAAAGATGAAGACTTGTCTGCTGGGGTTGCATCAGTGGGTCAATTGGTTGAAGAGTTGGTACAGGTGTCTGCGCACCAAGCTTCAATAGTTGAGAAGCTAAGGGTTCGTATTGCTGGTGAAAGCAGCCAAGGTGCTAAAAAAGATGAGAAAATTGCTTTCTTTGGAAGCACAGTTGGCTAGTGCCAGGGCTAAGGTAGAGAGTTTGGCGTTTATGCTTGAAGCGGTGAGGAGAAAATGGCGCTGATGGGCCAAATAAACCAAGAGCGCACAGAGTCATCAGGGTACAAGGCTTCGTGCCTCTAGGCACTAAAATATCTGGAGAAGGGTAAGGACGCATTGACCGCGGCTTGGAAGATTTTGGTGCTACTGTGAGCAGTGCTCTGGAGACACAAGAGATGAAGCTGCGTAAGCTTAGTTTGGAGTATGATGAGGAATTATATCCTCATCTAATGTCTGCCATCTCTGAGCGCATGTGGCTTATCAGCCATGGTCTGCGTCTTGTTGCGCTGAGTACTCTTGAGTCCAAGGAGGTAGTTGACAAATTTGGTGGGGTAGTCCAATGTGCTTTGGCGAGAGGAAAATCAGAGGCTATAGAGGCGCTGCAGTAAGCTAACTTGCTGAAGGTACCTGCTGAAAAGGTTCCTGGGTATGATGCGCAGTCCTACGATAACCTGGTTCTTTGCTATGAATAGGATGAAGACCTTAGAGCTTCCCATGATTGCTAAAATGGAGCGCGACCAGGATTATCCTATAACCGTTATTATGGAAGGATTGACCTTAGCGCCATCATCTGATGATGCAAGCACAACGGACTATTTTTGAAGCCCGATGTCTCTCAGCTGCAGGTGCCTGTTTTTGCTCACCCTAGGGACATTCTGAATCCCTTTGCTTTAGAGAAAGAAATGTCCTTGAAGGAAGTATTGGAAGCGCATGCTACCAGACTTGCTAAAAAAGAAGGTATTAAGGGTAAAGCAATTTTATGCGGGGTTGGTGCAGCTCATCTTCCAAGGTCTGATGGGGTGCCAGTGAGTGTTGCCACCGTGTCTCGCCAAGACTCGGACTTGTTAAAGAGGCTTAGCGAGAGTGTAGATGCTACAAGCCGCGTAGGGACCTCATCACTGGAGCGATCTAAGAGTATATAAGATCTTATGTTTATGAACATCCTTTGTAATAACATAGTCCTTAATAAAAATCTCCTTTTGCTAGATGTGTGTTAATGTTTATTGCAGCTTGTGACGTTCGTACTTATCTGTCTATCTTTGCGTAAAAGATATATTTGTCTGAGTATCCAAGTTGTACATGAGCGCAAATAATGTGGGAAATTCATAGTCATGTATGAAAATCATAGTATACTTAAACATAGTTTCTAAGTAATAGTGTCATAATCGTGTATGATGTGATATGCAACGTCTTTGTAAATATCATCTTAAAGAACCAAGCGTGTTGAGTCCTTATGTTGTTAAACGCGCACCATATGCATAGTTGCGCATCCGTCGTGGGAGGCGCACAAACTTATTCCAACGTCTTGAGAACAAGGTGTTTAACAAGGATACGTGATCCAATGTTGATGGGTTTGCAACCCTCTTACTCAACAAGTTGTTTAGTAGGTTAACTTATCCTTTTACCATTGTGGGTTTATGTAGTGCATGCACGCCATGTAGGCCAGAAATAAAAAATTGTTAAGACATACAGTATATGAAAATAACAAATGAAAATATGTCGCGGAGTTAGCTAGAAACCGCGGCATTTTATTGATACTTGCAAGTTTTTATGAGAAATAAATGAGACATTATACTAAGGAAACAAAAGTAAATACATAGATAGTTATTGGGCACTTCAATAAAGTGCGGAGGCGCTATGCTTGGGCCGTAGCCGTTCCTATAGGTAGCACCTCTTAAGGTTGCAGATGTTCCATGTGCGTGGCAGTTCACGACCATCCAAGCCTCGTAGCTTGTACGCGCCTATTCCCAAGGCTTCAGTAACCTCATAGGGTCCTTCCCACTTTGGTCCAAGCTTACATGTGTCTTCTGCGTGGCTCGCATCATTGGCGCGGTAAACGAAGTCACCTGGTATGAATGAACCACTTCGTACCTTAGCGTCGTAGTATCCCTTCATCCTTGACTTTGATTTTGCTTCACATATAGCTGCGTGTTCGCGCCTTTCTTCTAGCAGGTCTAAGTCGATACGTCGCTCGTCGTTATTGGTTGCCACATTGACTTCAGCAGTCTGAGATAGTAGGCATTCCAATTTCTGCTGGTATGGCGGCTTCGTCCCGTAGACTAGATAAAAGGGAGTGTCTCCCGTGCTGGTTTTGATTGAGGTGCGATGTGCCCACAAAACATGTGATAGTTCTTCCACCCACCTCCCTTTGTGCTTGTCCAGACGTGCCTTAATTCCCTCGCCTAGGCTTCGATTTGCGCGCTCTACTAAGCCGTTGGTTTGTGGGTGTTTAACTGACGCGAAGTGTTGTGTGATTTTCAGCTTCTACACCAGTCTTTAAAGGGTTGTCGCAGAATCTGTTTCCCGTTGTCCGAGATGATTTCACCAGGGTAGCGGCGGCATACAATATTTTCCCAGACAAAGCGTTTTACCGGTTTCCGTGATTGTTACCACTGATTTTGCTTCTATCCACTTGGTGAAGTAGTCTATGGCGACTATGAGGAACTTTAATCCTCCTGGCAGCAAGGGGAAAGGGCCTGCGATATCGATACCCCACTTATAGAATGGCCATGGTGCGTAATTGGTGTTAGCTCGTGTTGTGGTTGGCGCAGGACGGGTCTATGGACTTGGCAATCGTTGCATTTGCGTATTAGGTCCCGCACATCACGGTGCATGGTTGGCGATGAGTATCGACCTCAAGGCGCGTGCCACCACGGACCGTGGTCCTGAGTGCATGCTGCATGAACCTTTGTGGATTTCTCGCAGTACGTAATTTGCTTGTAGGGGACCAACGCAGCGGAGCCATGGTTGCAGGAAGGAGCGTCGGTACAGTATGTTGTCTCGAAGTTGAACCTGCGTGCGGTGCGCCGTATCCTGCGACTTCCTTCGCTCTTGTGGTAACGCTCCTTTGCTTAGGAAGTCCGTTATCGGTGTCATCCATATAGGACCTTCCTCCTCTATTATTGTAGAGACTTCCATTTCTGAGATGGATTTGCTTTTCGGTGTTTCCACCGGCACTTGTTTTGACAGGTGTGCAAAGCTTGTCGATGCGATCTTGCTCGGTGCATCCGCCTTCGATTTTCCCTCTAGGAACTTGCTTGATGTTGAACCTGTCAAAGCCTTTGATTAATGACTTGGTCTTGTCGAGATACTGAATCATATGTTCCTCTTTAGCCACGTACTCGCCCAACACGTGGTTGGCTACTAGCCGGGAATCCACATTTGCTTCCAGGTTACGTACACCCATGGGAGCTGCAATGCGTAGTCCAGCGATTAGAGCTTCATATTCTGCTTCATTGTTTGTCGCTGTAAATTCAAAACGCGGTGCGTAAGTGAATTCCATCCCTTCGGATTTGTGAGAATAAGGCACGCTCGACCCATCAACACGGGAGGATCCATCATGTAAACAAGATCCACGGATCTTGTAGTTCCTTTGTGGTTGGTGCGGGTATATCATCGGTGTCTGCCTTTTCGCTGATGAAGTCTGCCAGAATCTGTCCTTTGATTGCAGTACGTGGTCTGTAGGAGATGTTGTGTTCACCTAGCAATACGCTCCATTTTTGCGATAGATCGTCGATGCGTCCGGCTTGGAGATGATTTGCTTAATCGGTTGGTCTGTGATCACTGCTATCGGGTGCGCTTGGAAGTATCTGCTAGCCGCTTGGCGGCGAAGACTAATGCTAGGACCAACTTTTCCATTGCGCTATAGTTCATCTCTGTTTTCTTGAGAGCTTTACTTACAAAGTACCTGGGGTTTGTATTGAGTTTCTATCCGTGAGTAACACTGGCGACCGCTCCATGAGTTGCGATAAGTACATGATCAACTCTTCCCCGGTAGGGGTGCTACAAGTGTAGGGAGTGTTTCCGGTGTTGTTTAAGCTTGCGAAGGGCTTCTTCGCCTCCGTAGTCCAACGAAAATCTCCCTTTTTCATACACTTCTTGAGTGTTTTGAAGAGAGGTAGAGATTTGTCTGCTGACTTAGATAGGAACCTATTAAGACCAGCTAGCTTTCCATTGAGAGATTGGACCTCCTTCAATGTGCGCGGTGAAGGAAGTTCGATGACGCCTTGGTCTTTTTCGGACATGGTTTTATGCCGTCAGGCTCTATTATGTATCCGAGGAACATGCCTTCGATGGCCGAAGGTACATTTTTTAGGATTCAGCTTCATGTTGATCTCTCGTAGAGTTTTGAACGTTTCCTCGATATCGCGCACTAACTCATATTCAGTATGGCTCTTTATGACCAGGTCATCAACAAAGACCTCCAGGTTGCGGCCCGCCTATTTTTCGAAAGCATTATCTACTAACCGCTGATAGGTGGCGCCTGCATTCTTCAAGCCAAAGGGCATTTTTGTGTAACAGTAGACGCATTGGCTTGTGTGAAAGGCCGTTTTTTCCTCGTCCTCTTTAGCCATCTGGATTTGATGATATCCTTTGTATGCATCGAGGAAACACTTTAGTGGATTGATAAGGTTTTAAAAGGTACCATTTTGAGGGGTCGTTTTAGCCCTTATTTGATCACTTTTGTATCCGTTATTGCTTAATATCGTTCCTTTTCACTTTTTAGGTCTCTTGAAGGCAAAATGCTGGAATGGCACTTATTTGGACGAAAAGGCGCGAATATATGAAGAAAATGGCCAAAGTCAAAATCGAGACACTCACAGCTGCTGAAAATAGAAGGCGGCGGTCGGGTGCTAATGCGGACGCCGTCCCAAGATTTTGTGACGGTTCGAACTCAAAACTTCGTATTTTCAAGTGACGACGTCTAGTTGTGAAAGAGTAGGCGTCGCTACTCAGGGCGGCCTAGATGCAATCCAGACGACGTCCGAAGCTGAAGAGGACGGCGTCACGGACATAAGGTGACGCCGTCGCAAGGTTAACGTGGCCAAGACGAAACCCTAATGACGGCGACACGCCGGCGTCACAAAACATAAGGTGACGCCATCGCATATGTAATCTTATATATAGAATCCGAATTTTTCAGTTTTAGAGAGTCTTTTGGAGTGAAAACCTAAAACCGAACCTAAGGTGTCTTGTACAGTATTTTAGGGTTTTAAACCCTATCTTACATCAAGATAAGTATTTACTTCATTAATTCAATTATGTCTTTGATTATTTGTGTGTATGCTTGCATGTTTTCCATGTCCGGCTAATTTATTTGTGTGTTTGCTTAGGAAGTATGAAACTTAATTATTGAATATTGATTGGTTGTTTCTTATCTTAGTTGATTAATGATCTAGTAATGCGATTGGTCATTCGTTGTGTACTTAATGCTTGATTCATCTTTGTGAACCTTAGAATATAATTACCTGAGTAGTTGTAAGCTAAACCATCCAAAGAGTGCCTTAGAGTAAGAGTTTATCATCCCTAGTGGGTTTGTAGACGAGACCCTTTGGTAAGTTCAAAGAGTTAGGGAGAAACGCATACCCTACAACTTTAGACACACAACGCAACTAAGAATAAGGACGTGACAATTCAACCATCAATAAGAGATAATTAAGGAGTAGTACAACCTAAGTAAACACATCTTTAAACTATCATACGAGCACACATTAATTAGACATAGACTCCCACAACCTTAGTTTAGATAATTAGATAATAGTAGAGTAATCGGTAGAAATACCAAACCCCCAAATCCAATACCCGAGATTCGTACCTTTCCATTTCATAAAATATAAAAATACAAAAATAATCTTCCTCAACCTTAACCTTAGCATAGTAACTCCTTACTAGCATTCCTATTCCCCTAGAGAACGATATCAATACCCGTGGCTTACCCTAATTACTACACTACAACGATTAGGTTCACTGCCTAGGGTGTTATAAAACTTGCTCGAAAGAAAAGGAAGTTTCCTTGACCCCGAACGACGCGTGTAGCGTTATCAAGTTTTTGGCGCCGCTGCCGGGGAATAGAATAGCTAGTTAGTAGTCCACCTCGTTTAGGTTCTTTGCTTGATTCCTATCAAGTAAATTTTTCTTATTTTTAGCTTTCTCTTAGTCTATCCCCCTTCTTCGTGACCTTTGTTCGTAACCCCATCACTTTTCATCATGGAGGATGATAACCAACCACCACTCGATAACCAACAACCAAACAACGCTTCACCACCAAACAAATACCCACTGCTTGACCCAGCCTCTGCTAACCAACTTCGAGCTCATATCATGAGTGAGATTGGAGAGCTTAGGAAATTAAATATGATAATTGAGAATACACTTGAGGAAGCCCTTAAGGAATCTGATCAACCTCTAGATAGTGATTCGACTACAAGTGATTCAGATGATGATCTAGAAGAAGGAGATTATAAGATGTTAGAAATCATGGAGGGTAGTAAGGAGAAGGGAGAACTTAGGGAGTACTTTGATTCATACCCTAAAAGGAAAGAAACCGCTTATCACCATAATGTGGTTAATTTTCCAAGACCACCTTTCGAGCCTCGTATAAGGAGGGGAAACCCTAAAAACATCAAAATACCGTGTATGATTGGATACTTATACAGGGATCACACCTACATTGATTATAAGGCACCCATGAATATAATGTCTAGGCTCTATTACAATTGGATCATGAGCAAAAAGCTAGAGCCTATGAGGGACCCCTTTCGCCCTAGGAAAGCAAGTAACTATGTGGGGAGGGTTAAGGGATTGCACGTGTTCATAGGTAACTTCACATATAGGTGTGACTTCATGATTCTGGAAAATGTCAAAGGAATCATTGATGGGTTTTTAGGAGACGTGATACTTGGGAAACCATTTATAGAAGAGTCTAAGATGGTTTATGATAAAGAGAAAGGGATAATCGAGTTCTCAAATGAAACCGAGAATGTTAAATATATAATGCCCCACAAAAATAAGAATTTTGAGGGCATGGATAATTTAGATGTAGATAACATTCCGGCATTCGAAGTAGACTGGAAGAACAAAGTTTACTACACTGCTTGTCTTGAACTAGGGCCTGAATATATTCGTGATGAAAGAAGAGTTAAGGAGATCGAATGGGCCTCTAAGATTAGGGCAACGTAGGAGCACGACTATGAGTCTAGCTACAAGACTCTTAAATAAAGAAAAGCGCTTCGTGGGAGGCAACCCATGCTTAATTGTTTGCTTGTTAGTGTCATATATCTTTTATTAATTGTTTATCCTCATGTTTAAATTTGTAAAAATGCTTTATTTTGTTTTTAACCTCGTCTTAATTGCATATAAAGGTATTTTACATAAGGGATAAGTGTAGGGAGGATTACACACGTTTTCAAAAGAAACGTAAACATGAGAATAACAATTAACTAAAAGATATTTATGTTTGTTTGTTCGAGTCAAATGCTTGTATCGAGTCATAATGGATGTTTTGCAGAAAGTTTTCCAGATTCTAAAGATGTAAATTTTCCAGAATTTTTTCCAGAAAATCGCAGACCAGTTTTTGTCGATAACCTGCGGCATCAGATTGCAACTTGGCGTCCGAGGAAGGAGTAAAACATCAGATTACTTTTTTCTCGTTTTCGAGCTACTTATAAATTTTTGGAATTTTCCAGGTCTTAATTTTCTTAGAAATTCTGTAAACATCCATTCCACAAGCATTATATCCTAGTTTAAATCGAGTCTTATATATATTATTACCGCCGATTTTACGCGAAGGTTTCGTTTGTTTTCTTCAAGTGTGCAGGTTTAGTTTGTCAAGAAGAAGTTACATAAGATTGGAAGGAGCTTTTCACGCAATAATTCTTCTTGAAAAGGATTTAACCAATACTTCACACACGGATCCTACCGAGCTAATCAGGGGAGTATTAGTTTCTTTCGTTTTTAATTACCTTCTTTTATCATAACTTTGATACTTTCGGGGAACATTGGGGACAATGTTCAGTTTAAGTGTAGGGAGGGAAAATAAAACGGGAACTTTGAAACTATGCTTATCCTTGATTATTTGCTTTGTCCAATTGCATCTGCGTAATAAACCATGAGAAAATGTCGGTTAGGGTAATTTTGGCACCAAATTTAAAATTTTTCATGACATATAGGAGTGGGCCAT
>OU343225.1:62820322-63142875 GCA_910596185.1 Chrysanthemum makinoi | reverse complement strand
TTTTGTAACATTCATTTATTTTAGAGTCTTTGAGCATAGTTTCCCAGCCTTCATTTTCAAAAGTAACTGTCGCTTCATTTTGTTAGTTATCAATTCATGTCAGTAGAAATTCATACCCACTTTACTCTGCTAAATTCTTACAAACTCTTTTGGGGGAGACACATGCTTAAATACTACATTTTACTTTAATACTCAAACCATTTTATAATTTGTGTTACACTATACTTCTTATACTCTTGGACATTATGTGTGGTTTATTTATATGTGCCTTAATGTTAAACTTGTTTTGAATTATGCAACATACATACATTAGCAAGCTACAACTTGCGGGAGGCCATGAAGGTATTTACAGTATTATCGGTCAGACCCCTTTGTGTCCACTGATGACTTGACTGGGGTGAATATAATCCGTTATTCAATGAGACACACAAGAAATGTAAACTTGTCAAGAGGTTCGGCCATTTAATTCTTAGTATTGGTATATTTGGTATATATTGCGATATGTCTACTTCACAAACAAGATTGACAATTTCATATTTTGGCAATGGGTTGTAAACACACAGGTTACAAGTTTTGTATGGGCGGAACTTGGAACTGAGTGGATTTACAATGCCTTTGCTGCATAAACGATTTTGAAAGGCTTTACATTCATCAAAAACTTATGAACTCACCAACCTTTGTGTTGACACTTCTTAGTATGTTTATCTCAGGTTGTAAGGCGATAGCATTTCATGGAGCTTTTGGGCCACATGGCATGCATTGGAGTCTTGTGTTTTCATCAATTACTATTCGATATGTTTTGTAACCCTTTATGTATTATCAAACTTTGGGATCTCATGTTTTGTAAACTTTAACTTTATTTAATCGAATGGTAAACTTTTCAAAACGTCTCATTATAGAGGTCATTTTCTGTATCCATACTTTGTGCTATGACGTCATACCCCAATGACACTATCGTTCCGCTGCGATATTTTGGGGGTGTGACATGAAGAACATAAAAAGGGTTACAACACCGCTACAATGAGCTCTTACAATGGCCAAAAGGATTTCTAAGACCAATGCCAACGGGTTCGTCGGTTTGTCAACAGACAGACAAGGGTTACTTAACTGACACCAATGGCTTCACCTCGTCAGTAATGCGTCAGTTGAAGGTTCTTTGGTTTGGCGAGTGGTGTGGGGCCTATTTGTTTTTTGTGTGAGTATTTCATATGTGTGAATTTTTGTGTGGTATATTTGTTTAGTGACACAAAACAGAACGCATCACCACTAGCGGGGTGTGTCAGTTTAAAAAGTGCTCATGTGGCGCTGAGATGACTCAACTGAAACACAAACTGACGCGTCACGGTTTGAAGTGGTTAATAAACAAAATCAATAAGTAAATATTACCGTCCCCATTATATCCCCACTTTTTTCGTCTCTTTTTCAATTGACCTTAAATATTTTTGTTGTATATACAATAGTTGATGAAAAATATATCGATGAGAATACATTCAAAAACCCAATCCATTCACATAATTTTCATCAAGTATTATATAACACAAACAAAAATATTTAAGGTCAAAGTTGTAAAGGAAATACCGAAAAATTCAATAGGGGACTATAAATTTGGGACGGAGGGAGTAATATTTTTTAGAATATAAATCAAGAAACTAAAGGATGTATAAACTCTTGTATGTTTGGAAAAAGTAGCAATAGCAGTGAGGAGTAGCTGTAAGTACAAGTTTTTTTTTTGTATGATAATATTTGGTAACGTAGTTGCAGGTTTAATCATAATGCGTAAAACATCTCCTAAATGCTCAACGCTATTAAATATTACTTCATGAAGCGTTGAAAAAAGAGTATTCCGAAAAGAAAAAAAAATATAAAACACCTTGTTGCTTGCCAAACAAGTATTAAAACAGCTTGTTGCTTGCCTAAACCCCGTGCGCCAAATACACTAAAGTTATAACGTCAAGATTAACCCCGTATATTAAGTATAGTAAACACTTATATCTTTAAATTTAAGCAATATATTCCTAGTATATTTGAGAATATTATGTTTATCTAATTACTATAATTAAGAAGGTGTTTCCTTAGTTGTTTATGACGGTGGACATACGTTCAGCCTTTATATAAACCCTTCAATAACTCATTATTCGGTGAATTCAAGGTCGAGGAACAATGGCATTAGAGAGAATCGTAAGTTTTGATCTTAGCGGATGCGAAAGTGAGAGTATGTCGTATATCATTGAGCAGGTATTCTTAAGAATGCGCGTGACCGATGTTGTTCGATGCAGGAGTGTTTGTAAGTCGTGGAATTGTTTACTCACAAACCCTAGTTTTATAAAAGCTCATCTAAATAGATCATGTCGATGATATAGACTATATACAGAGGTAAGTTGTCATTGATGATTGATCTTATTGTGCATGCATGTGCATGGTTTTTGATCTTCTTTTCGTGCTATGTCTTTGATTGTATATATATTTACTCGTTTCCCTTTTTTGATTTATCAGTTAATCGAAGAATGTCTTCCAGCTCCTAGACCAAGTGCCAGAGTTTGATGCCGATGACACGTTATCCCTGCTGTTCAAATCTATCGAATAATAGTTGTTAGTATGATGGTTTCTAAACGTTTTAAAATATTTTTCTTTGGTTGTTTTAATATAGATGTTTGAATATGTATCACTTTAGTTTTGTTTTATGTTTCATGTTTTACAGTAATTTTTTTATACATAACAGATGTTGTTAACATATAACCCTCAACTTAACTTTACGACACTGCGACAATCTCACATCTCGTATCTTTTTCAGTATACGACGCATAACACTAATGAACGCGTAAAACAGTTAGCTACATATGGGCAATTTCATAGGCAGACACTTGTTGAGGGCCTCAAATAGTACTAACAAAGCTCTACTTATGGCTGTAACAATATAGTAAAACAACAGAAACTTGTATCCTTAAACATATTCTCTATGTGTATCGTCATGGCCAACGATGTCGACAACTTGAAATCATAAAGAACCAAGCCTTCCCCTCCACAGGTTGTTTTCACTAATAAGTATTCGTCATCATTCAAACGACCCAAAATCTTTGTAATGCGAATAACATGGTCCTTGATCAAACCGAAAAAGCCTTGTCCATTCTTTCTGCTTCAATACTGAAACTTCTATACCATTGTTGATAATGTAGTTACATATATATCCCACCGTTTAAATCAACTAACTGAGTGTCGTCTATCCAACCACCTCCTATTTTCTTAGGAGGATTAATCGACCCGAATTCCTCATTCTTAACATCAAAGTATACTACTTTTCTTACCTCATTGGTGGCTTTTGATTGTGACCTATTGTCATAATCGTTAGCGAACCAATGTAAGCATCCATTAGCGTATACACATTTATCGACTATGGGACAAGATGGGACTTGGGGTATCTCTCGCCATGTATTAGTTCCCAATACATGCACCATGGTGCATAGATTCTTGTCAAGCTTTTCACATTGATCAACTTGTCCTTTTCGCAAAACATACACCATCTTTAAAGTATTGGTCGAAGCATCAAAATATTTGTGTTTTATTGGGTTATGTGTGGGCTATGTGGTGTTCTATAACTTGAGTGATGGAGGGAGGGTGTTTTTGGTTTAAGTTACATGTTTCCAATAACAAAGAAAAAGTGTTAAGGTGACAAAAGTTTTTGCTATAACACGATACGAATAAGGCACCTGGTGCTCTTATTGTAACATATATCTACGAGGACATCCCAACGAAGTTTTATTTGTCAATATGATTAGTCAACATTTATAGTCCAGTGTTTCAGTATGATGAATAAATAATCCAAATATCCATATATCTAGATATCATCTCTATATCATTACAGAGCTTTTTTTATTTTTATTTATTTATTTATTTTTTTTCGAACGACAATTTTCTTACTTCCTAACAAGCAGCTAGAAGAACATAAAACATGGTTACAACACCGTTAAAACGAGCTCTTACAATGCCCGGAATTATTTCTAATAAAAAAAACTAATAAGTAAATAGTATTTTTAAAAAATAAATTGAGAAACTAAAGGATAAGTTATAAAGTTATAGTGTAACTTAAAGATTTGTAAACTAAATAAAAAACATAAGGATAAATTAAATGTATCTTACTTGTCATTTACTTGTATGTAACATCGTGGCAATCAAACTATTTAGTAACTAATTCTTTTGAATTACGATTATTTTTGTGTATCAATTCCTAGAAGTGCTTCAATCGACACCAAAAAATACATCAGTCGACACACAAAATTATCAAAATTCAAAAAGTGCTACATGCAACTCAAACAACAACACGTATCTCTTTTAATAGTTACTATCCACTGATTGACTTGGCTTGTACCTCAAGCTTAATCCAATTGATTAAATATAGTAAACACGTATCAATTTTAATTTAAGGTATATATGTTATTAGTACTATAGTAGCACCGTTGCCGCAATGCGTGTATACCTAAATAAAAATTTTCAATTAATAATGTATTTTAGTTTATTATATTCTTTTTAACAATAAATTTACGGATATCAAGAATTTCGTATAGTCCGCGCCCGTTTGGACTCGAACCCATTGCCCGCGGTCTCGCTCGGGCTCGAGCCGTTGGTCTGCTGGTCGGGTTTGGCCCAGTTCCCATTGCCCACTGCCTCGGCTTGATTTTGTATAATGCTTTATTATTTGCCGCCGCAGACACACATATCATTCACTCATCCTCCTCATTCTCACATCTCACGGTCTAAAAAAAAACTCACACATTCTCACTCTAAAACATACACATAATCACTTTCATCTTACAAAAGAATGTTTTTATTTTTAGATTAAATACACAAAAATATTATTATTTTTATTTTTAGATTAAATACACAAAAATCGTCCATGTGGGTATATCCGCACACAAACCTACACAAACACATCATTATCATCACCCTCACCAACACTTTTCTCTCTCTTGAAACCCTAGCGCTGGAATATCACGCCGCCACACCGGCCGGCAACCACCACTCACCGCCTACCCCAAACGACTCCACACCTCTTCCTTCCGATTCCAACACCACGCCCAAAACCACTCCCGTCTCGTTCACCCATGCGCCACCATAACGCCACCCTATCACCACCACCGGTTTATATACATGAAAAAGAAAAAGGTAGGGCTATACACGCGAATTTTAGCTCGTTATCCTTGAAACTCATGACATGAGTCACGAGTTGACTCATTTTGATGTCGGGTTTGGTTAGAAAAACATGGAAAACGAATTTTTGATAATAAAATGTGGTTAAAAACATGTTGGTATCCGTGTTTTGTGTCTCGTGTGCGTGTGCATGTCGCGTCAGCCAATTACCGCCACATGCCGCTGTTGTATCCTCCGCTCTCTCGCCAGAAAAAAGTTATAACAGTCACGGGAAAAAATTGTGGTCGCCGGAAAAATTTTTGTATCTCTGCAACAATTTTTTATTTATGTCTCCTAATAATTTTTTAGTGTTTGTTTGGCTTAGTTGCTTGATTAAATTGTACATTGTGATTAAATTGTTGTTTATTTTGGTGTAGGGGTGAATTAAATAGTGTATTAATTGACCATTAATGTGGTGTTTTTTTAATATGTGCATTAAAGTGTTGTACACTATGCTTATTTGGTTGTAAGTCTGAAAATTATATGCTTTCAAGTGTTGTACATCATGCTTTATTAGTTGCAAGTCTGAAAGTCTGAATATTTAATAAAAGAGAGATTCATTGGTGCATTATAAGTAGTAGTGATTTGAGAATATTATGTTTATCTAATTACTATAATTAAGGAGGTGTTTCCTTTTTTGTTTAGGACGGTGGACTTAGTATACAAACCCTTCAATAATTCGTTTTTGGTGAATACAAAGATCGAATAACAATGGCATTCGAGCAAAGAATCGTAAATTTTGATCTTAGCGGATGCGAAAGCGAGAGTATGTCATATATCATTGAGCAGGTATTCTTAAGAATGCGCGTGAAGGATATCTTTCGATGCAGGAGTGTGTGTAAGTCGTGGAATTGTTTACTCTCCAACCCTAATTTTATAAAAGCTCATCTAAACATAATCGATAGACACTATATATATGGAGGTAAGTACTCATTGATGATTGATCTTATTTAAAATTTAACTTGTTTTCGTGCTATGTCTTGATTGTATGTATATTTACTTGTTTCCCTTTTTGATTTATCAGTTAATCGAAGAACACCTTCCAGCTTCTAGACCAAGTACGTGCCAGAGTTTGATGCCGATGACACGTTATTGCTGCTGTTTCATTCTATCAGATAATATGGTTTCTAAACGTTTTCCAAATTGTTCTTTGGTTGTTTTAATACAGATGTTTGAATATGATCAGTTTAGTTTTGTTTTATGTTTGATTGTTAACTTTACGACACTGTGACAATCTCACATCTCACATATTTTTCAGTGTATGTCTAACAGTACTAGTGAAACGCAGAAACAGTTAGCTACATATGTTTACCAAAGAGGAGTTTAAGCAAATTGTAACATGGGCAATTTCAAATAGTAGTATCAAAGCTCTACTTATGACTATAACATGTATAGTAAAACAGCAGAAAACTTGTATCCTTACAAAAATCGAATAATGCCCGGCATAAGTAACAGGAATCAAAATAAATCAGGAACATTTTTTTTTAAATCAGTTGTTGATCGAATAAGCACTTTTGTTGGTGTCATGGCCACTTGTTGCGCGATACATATAAACATATTCTTTATGTGTATCTTCATGGCCAAGGATGTTGACATCATAGAGAACCAAGTCGTTTTTAAGGTTCAAAACAAACAATCGGTCCCCTCCACAGGTTGTTTTCATTAATATGTATTTGTCTTCGTTCAAACGACCCAAAATCTTTGTAACACTGAAATAACCTGGTTCTTGATCAAACCGAAAAAGCCTTGTCCATTCTTTCTGCTTCAATACCCAAACATCTATACCATTGTTGATAATGTAGTTACATATATATCCAACTTCGCCGTTTAAATCAACTAATTGAGTGTTGTCTATCCAACCACCTCCGATTTTCTTAGGAGGATTAATCGACCCGAATTCCTCATTCTTAACATCAAAGTATACTACTTTTCTTACCTCATTGGTTGCTTTTGATTGTGACCTATTGTCATAATCGTTAGCGAACCAATGTAAGCATCCATTAGCGTATACACATTTATCGACTATGGGACAAGATGGGACTTGGGGTATCTCTCGCCATGTATTAGTTCCCAATACATGCACCATAGTGCATAGACTATGGGATTTTTCACATTGATGAACCTGTTTTTTCCGCAAAACACACACCATCTTGAAAGTATTGGTAGAAGCATCAAAACCAAGCCCACATGACTCTAGTCTCGGCGAATGTAACTCCAAATTCATGGATGGCAACTCGTAACATTCTTTCCTCAGAGGATTGATAACAACTAAAGAGATAGTCCCCGAAACATGGCCTTGTGATAAATTAACCAAACCATTGCAAGAACCTCGAACAATAGCTCCTAAAGACTTTTCGGACGATTCCTTGCACTTAAACTCCAAAAGTGGATCCTTTTTCACCTCCAAGACATTAGTACTACCTTGTTTGGGCTCAAGCATGTTGAAACTTACTATACTTGTGGGTTCGGATAACAGGGGTTGAAGGAACTTGATGGACGTGGATTCATCGCGAGTTATAGCAAAGTAGCTAGGATCATACATGTGCTCGAACCATTGTTTCGGTACGATTGTTGTTCTTGACAATGAAGCTAATTCGACCATGTTGCACGATTTGAAAGATTATGGATGTTTTTATGAACGTGGATTGTTACAATTGATGTCATATATATAGTAAAAAGTAGATTAATCTAAGAGTTATCTAACTAGGATACAAGTTCGAATTCACCTTTATAATAGGGAATCTAGTTTAAATAGGAAATTTCCATTCATCGCTAACGATTACTTCAGGCCTAACTCATTCTAGCCCAACCCATTATCGGTGTCTAGTAAGTACTGGTAGTAACTATTAGGGGTTTGCAGAATTTTGGTTTGACCCGAAGAAACCGAAAACCAAAACCGAACTTAAAAAAAAAAAAAAAAAAAAGAAACCAAATTTAACCATTAATTGGCCAAAACCGAACTGAACCAAATTAAATATTCGATTTTTGGTTTGGTTATGATTTTGACAAAATGAAACCCAACCGAAAAACCGTTTCAACAATTTTTTCAAACTATAATATTAAATAATAAATAATTTGTGTTTTATGTTCGGTTTTCGGTTTGGTTTAATCTATTTTGAATTTAATTCGGTTCGATTTTTGGTTTACCTAAAAAATTTATTTAACTAAACTAACTGAACCGAATAAACTGAAAAACCCGATAACCGAACCGATGAACGCCCCTCGAACTTCAGCCCCTCCGAGTTAGCCCTAGTAACTAATACCAAGCTATCTTTTGTTTAGATAAATGTATAAACATCTATTAAGAACTCATAAGATCCCATTCTAAATCTTAAAATAATGAGTTTATGATTATGCTAAGCAAATACTAGTCAATTTTCATAAGATTTTTTTAGACATAACACATGAAATTTTACGTAAGATCTCGATCTTATCATATAGCCGTACAATCTCAATCAAGTCTAACTAACCATTAGATGAAGTCCTGATTAGATAGTCTAGTATTTTGAACCCATATGAGTTATATTTGCCAACTATGTTAAAAGTTTAAAACTTTTCTTTCTTCATACTTTGTTATACTATTAGTTATTTAATATGATTCGTTTAGAAACTATAAAATTTAAACATCTAAGTAACATCTTGCGATTTTAATCTTGCAAAGACAAATACGATTAAGTATAAACAAAGTTGTAACATAGCCATATTCATGTGCAACAAGATTGGTCATCAACTTAAGCCTAGAACCCATTTTGAAGTGTGGCCCAATAAGGAGCAAGAAAATCTTAAGCCCAAGTTTGATTAGGGCCAAAGCTGAGCAAATTATTAGCTAAAATTGGTGTAAAGAAGCCCAAATTTATCAAACACAAGTTACTAAAAATCTTATAAAATTATCTATTATCTAATATAACTATAGAGCAAGACATTAGCTCTTCACAAGCGATGTGTCGATTTCTGATTTGCCAAACATTAAATGCTAAGTTTCACAAGTTGGCAAAAACAATCCCCGAGGTTCAAGTGGCGCTGCAAAATAAGTCATGCATCATTAATTGCTATCTATAGCAATCTGGCAAAAATAGTCCCTAAGGTGTAAGCGACGTTGCAAGGTAAGTCCTGTAGATTAAATGCTAAATTTCACATGTTGGCAAAACCCCCGAGGTTCAAGGCCGCAATAAGTCATGCATCACATTGCTATCTATAGCATCTGGCAAATAGTCCCGTGTAAGCGACGCTAAGGTAAGTCCTGTAGAATTAATTGCTAACTATAGCAACCTGGCAAAATTAGTCCCTAAGGTTTAAGTGTCGCTACAAAGTAAGTCCTTTGAATCTAATCCCGTTGCATCACGCGGGTTTCCACACTCGTTATCACTATTAATCAAAAAATAGCATCAACCCAAAATGTTAAACTTAACCGTAAATTGTTAGGGCCTAACTAATATTAGTCAAATTAATTTCAAAAAGGGCTAGATCAAGCCAAGCTTTATCTTTGACCCGAGTTATGTTCGGCAGCAAGCATTTTAAAAGAACTAGCAACTAAAGTTTAACGTTTTGTATTAATGTTTTTTTGGAAACAAGCGTCTAGCATTCTTAATTTTTCTAAACACTCCAAATCAAAAATGCTACTTGAAGAAGCATTTACTAGCAACTAGCGTTTAACTTTAATAATTATAACTTTAATAATCAAAAATGCTACTTGAAGTATTCGTCATCATTCAAACGGCCCAAAATCTTTGTAATGCCGAAATAACATGGTCCTTGATCAAACCGAAAAAGCCTTGTCCATTCTTTCTGCTTCAATACTAAAACTTCTATACCATTGTTGATAATGTAGTTACATATATATCCAACTTCGCCGTTTAAATCAACTAAGCGTGTCGTATATCCAACCACCTCCGATTTTCTTATGAGGATTAATAGACCCGAATTCCTCCTTCTTAACATCAATGTATACTACTTTTCTTATCTCGTTGGTGGCTTTCGATTTTGGCCTATTGTCATAATCGTTAGCAAACCAATATAAGCATCCATTAGCATATACACATTTATCGACTTTGTGACAAGACGGGACTGGGCTCTCTCGCCATGTATTAGTTCCCAATACATGCACCATGTGCAATGACTATTGTCATCTTTTCACACTGATCAACTTGTCTATTTTGCAAAAACACACCATCTTGAAAGTATTGGTGAGACATCAAAACCAAGCCCACATGACTCTAGTACGTCTCGGCGAATGTAACTCCAAATTCATAATGGCAACTCGTAACATTCTTTTCTTAGAGGAGGAATAACAACTGAAGAGATAGTATCCCAAACATAGCCTTGTGATAAATAAAACAAGCCATTGCAAGAACCTCGAACAATATGTTGTAAGAATTGTGGTTGTAAATTTCTTTGATATCCGAATATCACACCATAACATCGTAAAAGGAATAACATGAGAAACACTCGCACCATAATATCGCAACCAAAAAGCTAATTAAATTATAGGCTTTTTCTAACTTGTGCCATTGTGATACACAATTAGAACCATTTAATGAACATAATTTACCATGTTTAAATATCACTTGATATTAATAATTTTCTAATGTGCTTTCTATATGGAAATTAACATAATTTAGGAAATTATTATGTTCAATAAACACACGTAAACATATGCCATGGTGGCACATTTTATAAGGCTGGACGCAGTAAGGTTGGATCGATCGATCCTTTTGCCAATCTCACTCGATCGTCTCTATTGTGGCTCCATTTGTCAATTGATCGATCGCAACATTTTTTTGGATGTGGGTCGCCCGGCCGACGACATATTGTGGTTGTGTGTGTGTGTTTAATAAATATAGAAGGTATTTTTGTGGGTATATTTTTGTAGTGTAGGTCGCCTATCGACACCCAATCGCCTGAAAAGCTTAGAGAAAGCTTGAAATGGCAGAGAAAATGGGAGGGATTGACCCTCCTTACTAGGGCAGCCTAAAATCCCTTTAAACATAACACATGCAAAGCAAATCTGCAAAAGATACTTGATATCGTTTTTGGAGGTCGTCAATAGCTTTCCTTAACATATCTTTTCTATAAACAACCTGAAACCAAGAAATTTAATGATTAATAGCATATTAGCAATAGAAGAGCTCAAGTCATATATGTTTCAAATGAAAACTTGCTTTGAATTGGCATAGTTTATGTCCTTAACCTCTTTTAGAAGACTCATTATTCAGTTCTCGCTTCATTATTGACTCGTATCTCGGCTACTGCTTTTGCTTCTTTGGCTAAACTTAGCTTAAAATTTTAGAAAAATTAGACACAATCAACTCATGATTCTCAAAAATAAGATAACTATATATCATATATGTTCAGAGATGTGTATGATATGATGAATAGATCACTTACATCCAAAATTGTATTATTATGCTATTCATTGGATGTTATCCTTCTTCAACAGTATAGAAAACCATGAGGTGACACGACAGCTACCGAGAGGATCACCAATTGTTGCTCAAGTAAAGGTTAAAATAGTAAACTCATACCACACTATGAAATAGAGTATGTTGCTGGTTGTGGAACAAGCACATCCTCCATAATGCCCATTGCTAGCAATGTATCTACATCTATTTTAGCTTGAAGCACGCTATAGACCTCTGACAAATATTGACATTAAAATTAGATAAAACAGCATATAGTTTGCAGGAAAAACTATGTACAGGCAGAAAACCCTTAGCATAATACCTGGCCCTTTTTGGTGTTGAGTTGTCGAAGTATTGTCTCTGGTCTTGTTTTACCCGTAGTTGGCTCACCACTAAATCACAAAAGCAACACATTTAGCATAAATTATAATGTGCAAAAATTTTTATGATAGCCGGAATCATTACTTAATGAGCAATATAAAGATTATATGCTTAAGTTTTACTAAGCAAACATACGAATATATTGTTGACCTCTGCTTCAGACACTGGTAAGTTGTAACCTGAGAACTCCTCTAGAAAGAATCTCAACTCCAGAAACCTGATTATATCGTTAACAAATAAAAAGAGTCACCAAAACTTAATAAAAAGATTTACAGTTAAATGAACGATGCAATTTCAGACAGAACAAATGGCAATGAAGTCAAATGCTAATCAATCCAAAAAAGGCCACGCTCCATACACCACCCATTGATGGAGCTTATAACTTCTTCCAACTTTCTGAGATTCACAATTTTACAGCATAACATGACAAATATTTAATTAACAATAGAAACTTAAAATGCTTCAAAGTCCATGTTGTGTTGAGAGAAAGTCAATGACCATACCATATGAACTACGAAACGTATCCTCCAACAACTTTGTAGGAAGAACGTTGGCTCCTTCACAGACCAGCCCTTGGAAATCTTGGTTTGGTTCTACCTTATTCTAGAGTATATATAGTGTAGGTAATCCTATCACGCTAAAGGTATTACAATAGAACAACAATCTCTACTATCTTAAATGGAAAAATGGTCAAAGGTAAATGTGAAAAGTTGAAATTGAATGTTGAAAGTCAAGCTTTTAATACACGGCTGAAACTAATTACGGTAACACAGCTGTGAAACTTATTAACCGTGTGCAATACAAATAGCACATTCACAACTGAAAAATTTCACACACAAACACTCTCATCTCTTCCATCCCATCACGATCTCTCACCACCACTCGATCTCATCCCATTGCTTGTTTCTGCCGTAGAACAAGACCAACATGCTCACCACCGCCGGACCTCATCTACTACAAGTTGAGATTTTTTTTCTTCTTCTTTTTTCCGTTTTGATAAATCTATTCCTATTTATCATTTTTGAAGATCTTTTCTAGAGATCTATATATATCTTTTGTTGATCTATATTTTGTGACCACTTCTATAGTTGTTATCACCACTATTGCCCGATCTTTCCCGTAGTTGTCGAACCGTCGATGATGCCACGGATCTGTCATTGTTATGAAATTATGGTTTTTTTTGTGTTTATAAATTGTTATAATGTTTATGTAAAGATTAGTGTGTATATTGTTTGTGTATATTCGATGATAAATTTATATCGTTTTTAATTGTATTCTGGCTTTTTTGGATGTCTCGAGGTCTATGCTTTTGATACGAGATCTTTGATTTGAAAGATATTGGTACAAGCTCATTGTTTTATTTCAAACTTTTTTTGCTATAATATTGATAAAAAAGATTTATATACTAAGTTTAAAAATATATTATATATATACTAATAGGCAAAAAGAGCGGGGACAATTTAGTTGTGTTACGGGTGTGTTATATAAAATGCACTCCCATTACGCATTCTTAATGATTAAACGTTCCAAAACATTTTGGTTTTGAATTTTGAATTTTCGAATATTTAGTTGTTTTTCCCCATATTTTGGTTATGTTGAAATCTGAGTATTCAAAATGAGGTCTAATTAAGTTGGATATTGATGGGATTGGGTTTAGTTGTGTTTATCTTTGGGGGTTTTGAAATATAGGGTATTTGTTGTGGTAAATTGTTATGATTTTTTATTTATTTATTTATATTTATATTTTGTTCAGTGAAGGTGGTGAAAACTTATGAATTAGTGGAAAATGATGAGGCAATGGAAGAAATTAAAAACCGAGTTGAAGCGGAAAGATGGAGACGAGGTCAGGCAACACTTATGTCTTATGAATAAGCCATAAGCTTAACTAAGTTACCTCATAACCCTTTTGGATTAAAAACAAAAACTTTAAATTCATAAGTAATCATATATATGCAAGGTCAAATGAGTCCTGAATTTGAAACTGCCTACTTTCACAGGTTTTGATCATGGTTTAAGAATTATTTGTATTTGTTAGCTAACATGGATGTCGGAAGATGCAGCTGAGGTTGCTGTAAACGAGATCATCGTGGCTAATAGGAGTTCTAGAATTGTTAGCGGAAAACTTATAGAAACCCAAGTATGTTTCCATCTCCGTGGTTTTAGTCAAGCATGTGTTTTTTAGGCTAAAGTTTGATGTACTAAGGTTGCTACAATCACATGCCGTGGTTTTCTAATTTGACGTGGTCATGTATTTTGAATTGCGCACTCATGCGGAACGTAGACTCTTAGGCGGTCATTGGGTGGCGCACAAAGTGGGAAGATTGAAATATTGGTACTCGCTTTTGTGTCATTTCTTAACCTTCATGTAGCTACACTTTTTTTATGATGCATCAGATGCTTTATCGCTTCATCTACCCTTTTTTATGATGTATCAGATGCTTCCTATGCCTCTTTCTTGACCTCGTACCGCACTTTTGAAAATTTAAAGCGGGGAGAGCATCGACAAAATGGAAAGCAGTGGTCACATGTTGTGGTAAGAGGTCATATTCGAAAGAAACAAACTGCTGAGATGATGAGGTGTTTACAGGCATTGATACGAGCTCACCACCATGTAAGCCTTCCTAACCTTTCTCCATCCATATTTTTAAATTTGTATTTGAATACTAAAGATATTTTTTCCGTAAGTGGTTTGAGTTTAAACTAAAGGTGGTTTAGCTTTATCGATTCCAACACGTAATAAGCTCAAAACATATAATTTGCACGCCGATTCGTCCTTACTTCGTGACACTCAACATATGAGCTTATTTTGTAAGCCAGGGGCCTCTTAACTCCTAAACAAATGAATATGTTCCACATACTAAACAAGATCATCGTTTATCATCTTGAGCTTATGAGCTTAAATATTCTATAAGCTCATAGGTAGAAAAATTCGAATTGGTTCATCTCTTTGATAAAGAGGTAGCGAGGTAGTTGGAATTGGTCATTTAGTTGCTTAGTGTCCATAAGCAATCCCAAAGACTTCTTGGATGCTTATTTTATGAACAAAAATAAGTGCTTAGAAGTTAAGAGTTTGTTTATATTAGATAAATAGTAAAACTACAAAATATAATTCTTTTTTACTTAGATATCGATTATATAGTATTGGTGAATAACTGAGGCTTACTTTCTTTAATTTGAGTTCTTATGAATTAGTTCTTTTGGAGTTTGGGTTATGTTGTTGTGATATGGTTTAGTTGATGTGGTCAAATTTAGGATCCTGACGGAAGGTTACAATTAACTTTGCGCTTAAATAATGGTGATGATGACTATGAGTTTGATTATAACGCGGCATAAGAACATAACTGTCGCCTTTAATTCTTTTTACTTGTTTATTTCCTTTTCCGCTTTTTTAGTAAGTCCGAAACAAGCACGGTTTTTGAAGTGCTACAAATTGGAGATGCGGATTGTTTAACACGTGTTAAAGGTGAAGGTGAATCACGCTGTGCGTTATAACGATGTTTTAAAATATGTTTTTGTTCACTGATGTACACGTTGTTTTGCGATGTTTAAAAATCATTATTCGACAAATAATACTTGTACTAACATTGATATAAAAAAACAAGTTTAATTTGTTTGAGTTTGTGCATATAATGAGTTATAATGCATAAAGGGAATGAACAAGTTTTATTCAAGAACTGGTACAAGAGCAACAATTGTGTTTTTTCAGATGCCGATATCGACATATAGTGAGATTAGTGACTATGCATATCTTGATCCCAAGATGTCACAAGTGAGAAAGATTGATCATAGTGACTATGCATATCTTGATCCCAAGACGGCACGAGTGGGAAAGATTGACCATGTCCTACAAGTAAGTCCGAAAAATAATGATTGGTCTCCCTAACCTTCAAAACGAATATACATTAGGAGAGTTAAAACAAGAATGGTTTTAGAACACTATAAGAATACATCGTTATCAAACCATGAGAACGGTTATGCATCTACTAGTGCGTCGTATTTTTATCCTTTGGTTTATCAATAATTTTATATGATTTTGAATTATTGAAATTTCAAATATGTGATATACTTTGTCTTGCAATTGATGTTTCTAAAGATGTCAATGTAATGCTGTCATATGTAACAGTTTGACAATCCTCACGAAATTACTAAAAAATTTGAAACAACCACCATATCAACTAAATAAAATTAAACACAATACTTTCAGAGAAAACGCTAACGCCGCACGAACGCCGCGGGCTCAAGTGCTCGTTGGTACAATTAAAGGTGCTGGTTCAAGTTGATTTTAAATTAAATCAAGATCATATTTTTTATTTCTTGACTTTTTTAATTCATTCTCTTTTGGATATTATCTTCATCTCTTTTTGAACATAATGCATCGACAAATGGAGCATGTTCATCAATAACTTGTGTCACATTAATATTTGATATTAGAATTATTGACATTATTTTTAAAATATTACTGTAGCCCTTTTATACTTAAAAAATGTATTTACTTGACGTTTGTTGTACAATTTTACAATACTTTTAAATAAGTTTTGGAATTGTAAAAAAATGTAATTTAAATGTGGGTTATGTTATTGGTATATTTGATTTTACTAAAATTATGTTTTGTATCTTCTACCCTCTTTGATCCATTAAATTTAACAATAAACACCAAAAAACGCTAATCGGATTTTATCAAAACTATACAACGCTGCCGCTAGCTCCAACGCTACAAATAAAGATAGTTATATGTTCTTTGATAAATGTTACTCCTCCGTCCCAAAATTATTGTCCCCATTTGACTTTTTTGGTATTTCTTTTACAACTTTGACCTTAAGTATTTTTGTTTGTGTTATATATATTTTTTATTTATTTATTTTTTGAAAAGGGCATATTATAAAACAACAAAACAAATACAACCAAGCTAAACAAACCTTAGTCAGGCCACCACAACACACTTACAAAAGAAAAGAAATAGGCCCCAACGAGATAATAGGAGGGACCTCCAACACACCAAACAAAAAGCTAGAACATCAACCCTAAAAAAAATACGAGGCCACAGAATTAATACAAAACACTTACCACAATAATACAAAACACTTACCACAATACAAAACACTTACCACAATATCGATATCAATTATCATGCTACAGAATCGCCAAGGCAGACGGCTTAAGATAAATGTATGTACATTGGCATTTAGGCAAACCTTTTTTTTTATCCTCTTTCAAATATATTCTCACATTTATAGTTTGCATAATTTACAATCCATGATTTATGTAATAAAGTCCTTCCCCTAAATACCACAAAAACTACTTAACCACATGTGTACCATCAAATTCATAACTTGCTTTTTAGTTCTACTCTCTCTTTTGGTCATTACAACCTTCTTTTTTTAAAAGTACTACAATAAGACACATAGAATAACAAAGGCATCAACCTACTATGAATTTGTCTTTTTAGGGTGTTCTTCCGCCCTAAATATCAAACCATCATAAAAAAAATTAAAGATAACAAATTTGAGCACGGAAACAAAATCTTTATAAATATCCTATTGATATGAAAGGGGCTCATGTACAACATAACATCTCTCGCTTGTACTTAATGGGTGTTTGGGTTAGCTTATAATTAAAAGCTTAGGTGTTTTCAAAAAACTTCAATCCAAGAAATTATGTTTATTAGCTTATTTCATAACTAAAAAAGCTATAGTCATCTTCAAATAAGCTTTCCCAAACACCCTCAGAGTGCTTTATAGCTACCCGATATAAAAAAAAATTATAAAACGCTTAAATCAAGCTTACCCACACACCCGTAAATCTTATTCGTAATTATACATTGAAAAGGATGGGACTAATTTTAGAACCCGTCCACACATGGGGCTTGGACAATGAGAACAAAGAATTAAAATATTTCAAGCATATTTTTGTTTGAACAATTTAAATAGTGTTATAGTATTGTAGTTAATTTCAACTTTCAACATAACCTAACCACATCATACGTGATTCAGTTTATATCAAATTACTTACCACACACCTGTAAATCTTATTCGCAATTTAATAATTGAAACTACAAAAAGGATTAAAGTAGTAGAAAAACGGGTTACAAAATTGGATTAGGGTATCGCTTAATAGGATTATAAACACTTAATTAAAAAAATTGAAGAAATGTAAGATAAATTTTTCCAAGACCATGTATACCATCAAACCTGATTGTGTTAGATCTTACAAAATTGGATTACGGTTTCGCTAATAATAGAGATTGTGGCGAGGTGGGATGACTGGGTTCAAGCTATGATGTGCGTTTACGTCTAAAACACGACACATTATCCACATAATATGATGAAAAACGAGTGTTGTTGATGTGCAATAAAAAAAGAAAAGGCCCCTCCCTTATCCTCCAACTGACTGACTGAACATATTTTCATATTAGTCTTTGTTTGTTTGGTTTCATCATCATGTCTAGCTTGACGGCAGCAGGGTTCAAGCTATTATCTTTTTCATCATTACTACAAAATTATTCTTCTTCTGTTTCTTTAAATAAGAAGAAAACCTTTGTTCCTTCCCAACGCCGTCCTCCTTCATTTCCAAGTACTTGTTCTTTATTTCTTTATTATTTATTTTATTTTAATTTAATTAAATACTAACATATGGTTACTTACTAAGCAGGGGGGATATATGCGTTTTCAAGTAATGACATTAAAGTCGGCTCCAACGTTGAGGTCGATGGCTCTCCTTGGAAAGTTATTGGTACTTCTTATTACTATTATTCATCATTACTACTCTACTAGTTAAAACATATGAAATACTAATTTCCTAGTATGTATTACTTACTACAGAGTTTCTTCATGTGAAGCCTGGTAAAGGTGCCGCCTATGTCTGCACTACTCTCAAGAACCATATCACCGGCAACTCTGTCGAGAAAACCTTCCGTGCTGGTAGCAAGGTGGGTATTCCTTCCTTTATATCTACATTACATTGCCCCATTCTGCTGTGTATCTCATCCCTAATCTATATTTTTAATGCTTATTATAGATCGAACCTGCAAATATATCTAAGGAGACCATACAATTCACTTAAAAGGATGGTTCGCAGTTTGTTTTCATGGACCTGGTAGGCATTACTATCACATTCCATCTTTTCATATCCGTTTATCACTGTTTCACTATTACTTAAATATACTCAAACCACAACAACATACATTATCGTGGAACATGGATAGTACTATTTTCGGGTCTACTTGTGTTCAATCAAAGTTATCTTAGGGAGTGTGTTTGTCTGAGCTTCTCTTGTGGGGTTAAGCTAACGTTTTATGAGTCGTTTCTGGTTTATAATGAACAAACTAAGCTTCCGTTAAGCGTTTGGATTAGCTTATGATAAGAATAGGGAGGGAAGGTGAGAAAGAAAAAAGCTTTGAAAACTTCAATAAGCCCATAAGCCACTAAATAGGAGCTTATGAATCCCCTTCTGTAAGCTCATAAGCTCAAGCTTATAAGCTTATCCAAACACTAAAATAAGCTTATTCAAGTTATATAAGCTAATAAGCCCTTTATAAAATCTAAAACAAACACCCCCTTAGATGATTTACAAATGGTCAAACCATTTTTCCTAAAATCATTTATCTAGTAAATTCTCATTGATGGAGGAGTACAAGATGCATGTGACTAATGACTAAACTATGGGTCTTATTGAACAAATCCGACATTACAAATTCTGCTCTGGCATATTTTGTAATAGACTTCGTACGAGGAAGTCCGTCAATTAACGAGTCAGATATGGGAGACAAGACAAAATGGCTAAAAGAAGGCATGGATTGCATTTTGTTGTTTTGGAAGGGAAAGGTACACTAAGCTGATCGATTAAAGGCACGTAGGCTTTGTCTGATTGATGAATGCCACATTACAAATTGATGGTCCTGTTGTCACGTTTATGACCTATACTCACAATAACCATATGTGTGTTTGCAGGTTATCGATTTTGAGCTCCCAATACAGGTTAAGGTGAAAGTAGTCGATGTTGATCCCGGTTTGAAAGGAGACACAGCTCAAGGTAATATTACTTAACCTTCTCCATCCTATTAGCTAAAAGCCTAAAATACCCTCAAGGGATGACAAAATGGGAAATTGTGTTTGAAAGGTATAGAATTAGTTGCAAGCTCTTAAAATAAATAGGCTATTACCTGGTAAACTCAAACAGGAGATTCGGGTATGTAAGTTCCTAGCATCTATTAACGTATATTATTGCCTTTCAAACTAAATAGCTTTTAGATTCTAGGAGGGCAAGTTAGTAAATTCACTGTGAAAGAGTTTCCTTACATATTGTATGAATCATGAATGTACTCTTCAAACAAAACCCGAAAGCAACTTATATTATGATAAACTTTGAAGCTATGATGTTCTCCAATCCTCGGTCCATTGAGGGTCTTTTAAGTGTGTCAGTTGACTTGTTAACGATTCGATTGCAACCCCTATGCCAAACTAATTGACCCAACTAAGCTAATAAATGTTGCACAAGAAAGTATGAGTTATACGTTTGCACTTTAGCAGACTTTTTGTTAGTTTTATGGATATAAATTAGTAGACGTGAGTTAGGATCAAACTCGAGACTACGGGATTGCACACTTTACGTATGAGAATTTAAAGTTAATAATTAAATATAAAACGTTATATTTATTTATTGATTAAACGAAATAACTAACGAACGTTAAGTAATTAATGTAATGGACTAACGGGCGTTAAAGGTATTTGAAAAAGGACTAAATTGCAAAGTTTGGAAGTTTCCGGAATCCCTTGGGGATACCCTCATCCGATCGGCCAAGGAAGAAAAGGAAACAAACCCAACTTGCTCACCAAGTTTGCTTGGGTATATATACAAAACCTAGGGTGTTTGTAAATTATCTCTTGTGCTCATTGCTAAACCCTAAAAATGTTTTGTGTGTGTTTCTTTGTATCAAACCGATCGGCCACCATTCCTTGGTGTCGATCCATCACTTTTCCACAAACCAAGTTATTTGTTTTATCAAAACTAGCATTACTTTAATTCGGTTTAGTACGTGTGTACAAGAATGTAGTAATAACACACTATTGTTATTATTCTTGGATTGAATTACAAAACGGTAAGGGGTAATTCATATAATCTTAATAAATCAAATTAGGGTTCTTCCATTGCTAGTTTGTGGATTTGATTCTTGTTCGGCTAGAATCAAGAAAAGGTACGCATATTCTTTTATGTTAATTAATTGTTCATTAATAAATCTTATACGCTTGATTACTTTGATGTTTTGTGGTTATTTATTTGAATGTCATGTTATCTAATTCCAACTGGCATCACGAAGTCATTGGTTTTAATGAGTAATTAATTACATAAATGCGTAATAAAACAAATAATTGTATGTTGTTTGATATGTTAATCTAGGGTTTATGTTTATTATTGTTTGGTCGATTTTTTTTTATTAATTATGCCCCTATTTTTATGTTTAACACACATACATAAATTTTAGGGTTTTGAAAATTGTTTGCTAACCTTATTAAAACCTAGATATTAGTTACGTGATTAATTCATGAATAATTTGTTATGTGTCATGGAATTTTTAATATGCGATCTTGTGACTATTTGTATAATTGTGATGATGTATCCATGATTGTACATGCATGTTAGTCATGGATAAGTTACTTTGATATTGTTTAAATTGTTAAGATATATTTATTTACGATAAATCTTGAATTGGGGAAGACTCCAATTATATATATTAATGAATCAATTATGTGCAATTTGGTATATTATTAATTAAGGATTTACGAACGATTCTTCGATATGTGGCTCACTTCAATTAGAAGTGAGCCCTAATTAATATATACATTAATTTAACCTAGAGATTGATTGTTAATATGGTTTTATCGAATAATTTGCATGTGGCTACTTGTTTACACGTATAAATTGTTTATTATATGAGCATTGTTTTTTAGTAGTTTATTTTTTATTTGTTACTTGTTTGTTTATTATGTTAGACAGTTTTAAGCAAAGGGTAATTTTGAATAGAAAAATTATACGGACTAAACAATGGCGAAATTTGATTTGTTTTGGAAGAGTTAAGTTTTCAATAGTTTAATTGATTGGTGACTTTGGTACAAATGATCTGAACGGCTCACCCACTAGAATGAACTATAAAGGTTAAGAAGCGGCGACAATACACTGAAGGATGTCTTAGGTTATGCTTGCGCCTTCCGGTCCTCCACCCTGAAGTTCGAATGGAGCTACTTAGTAAGCCATAAAATGTGCAAACTCATCTTAAGGGCGAATTAGTTTTAATTCCATGCACCACTTCTGTGGTAATTACCGAAACACTAAGTGTTTACACTTATGCAAACCACGGTATAATGGACGATAATTAACACTAAATTCCTTGATTGGTGAACCCAATACTTCAATCAAAACTTTGATAATTTGATCTTTATGAATTGGTAATAAAAAGTTTTTTATTAAATTTATGCTACAAGATGAATGCATGACATCTTTGTACATATTTGATTTGACCACATAAAATCAAAACTAGTACCCTTTTAAAATTAAGTTTTATGCCATCTAAATAAAAGGAACACTTGAAGTTGCAATTTACGTCATGACAGTACTTGGCTAGATTGTGATGGAGAGGTAAATCTCTATGTAAAGTCAGACCTTACATGGACATATTTGCAAATCTTTAAGTTAGACACTTAGTTGAGTAGGAAGAGAAGGACTCAATGGCAAAAGATGGGATGAAACATGTTTATATTTGCAATAGCGTTGGAAAATATAAATCCCATAATGATCTAGGAGTTGGAAATTGTTTGCCAATTAATGTTCGACAAATTACCTTATTATATGATTTCGTTACTAGCAGATCAACTGATGTAATGAACCTATGATAATTTGGATCCTAGTTTTCGAGAAAATTATATGGTTATATGTTTATATTACCGTTGGGTACATTTTATTTTCTTGAAAAGTTGTATTATCGAAAATACTAATACTTGAACTTTTTTCCTGTAGAAATGGCTCAAAACACCGATAACACTAACACCAGCACTAAGTTCTCGTTCAAAAGCTTTTTGATCGAGAAAAGTTGGTAGCTCCAAGAATTTCAATGATTGGCACCGCTCATTGAGAATTGTCTGTAGAGTTGCTGACCGGTTGAAATATCTTTATGAACCTTGCCCTGAACAACCAATTGGTCTCGATGCTACTCAAGCTCAAAAGGACGCCTTAACTTGAGTATAAGCGTCATAATGATGTGGCTTGTCTTATGTTGGGAACGATGGAATCTCTCTCAAAAGCAGTTCGAACATTATTTCACATATAATATGCTCAATGAACTTCGAACTATCTTTGAGAAACCACCTGCCGTCGAGATTTATGACTTGACCGACGACACACGCTTAGAGGGAGGGTAAACCTGAGTGCTCTGCGTACGCTAAAGGCACTTGGCAAAACTTATGATGATGACATGGCCGTGAATCGATTAATAGATACCTTAACAAGGATTTTAATGGTTTTGTCGAAACTTCAATATGCATCGTGGGGAAGACAATTACCTGACCTACACGATTGCTAATTGATTATGGAGAGTGTTGCCAAAAGGTTCCCAGGTACTTGCTATTCGTGGTGGAAGGATAAATAAGCCAAAACCGCAACGCGCAACAAGAAGGGAAGGGTAAAGGAAAGGTTGACAAAGGCAGCGAGGTTATGGCCTATCAACCTCAATCCAAAAAGAACCCTACTCCTAGGAAGGAAAATCCTAAAAAGGATCAAGCATGCCACCACTGTAAGAGCGTTGGGCATTGGAAGAGAAATTGTGCTCTCTATCTTGATAAATTGCGGTAAAATAAAGTACAAGGTCCATGGGTTCGCGGTTCTTGGTAATTTATTTGTCATTGAATTATTTACTCTAAATCATAAAAATTCCTGGTATATGATATTGGATGTGGTATTCACATTTGTAATAACAATCAGGGGTTTAGAGTGGAAAGGAAGCTTGCCTATGGGGAGCAATATCCTGACGGGAAATGGTGCACATGCACTGTTGAAGCCATAGGAACATTTAGTTAAGATTCCTTCTATAATTAGAGGTTTTGTTTCCTTTTCGTTTGTTGGATGATGGTTTTACTCATACTATTTCATGTAATGGAATTGATGTTTCTTTAAATGGTGTTTTTATTTTTAAAGCAATTCTGTGAATGGTGTGTTTGAAATTGATGTGATTGGAAATGAATCTAACAATAATAATAATTCGATGTTTAGCATTAACAAGAAGATAAAGTTAGACTTGAATTCTTCTTGTCTTTGGCATTGTAGACTTGCTCACATAGGCAAGGCTTATGCATAAGTGCAACAAGAAGGGTTTTGCAAAATATCAATGATGAATCATTTGATAAATGTGAGTCATGCATATCTAATAAGATGACAAAGAAACCTTTTCATAGCAATATGGAGAGGGCTTCTGATCTACTTGGTCTTATTCATACTGATGTGTGTGGACCACTTAGACATGTTAGTTTTATGGATATAAATTAGTAGACGTGAGTTAGGATCGAACTCGAGACTACGGGATTGCACACTTTACGTATGAGAATTTAAAGTTAATAATTAAATATAAAACGTTATATTTATTTATTGATTAAACGAAATAACTAACGAACGTTAAGTAATTAATGTAATGGACTAACGGGCATTAAAGGTATTTGGAAAAGGACTAAATTGCAAAGTTTGGAAGTTTCCGGAATCCCTTGGGGATACCCTCATCCGATCGGCCAAGGAAGAAAAGGAAACAAACCCAACTTGTTCACCAAGTTTGCTTGAGTATATATACAAAACCTAGGGTGTTTGTAAATTATCTCTTGTGCTCATTGCTAAACCCTAAAAACGTTTTGTGTGTGTTTCTTTGTATCAAACCGATCGGCCACCATTCCTTGGTGTCGATCCATCACTTTTCCACAAACCAAGTTATTTGTTTTATCAAAACTAGCATTACTTTAATTCGTTTTAGCACGTGTGTACAAGAACGTAGTAATAACACACTATTGTTATTATTCGAATTACAAAACGGTAAGGGGTAATTCATATAATCCTAATAAATCAAATTAGGGTTCTTCCATTGCTAGTTTGTGGATTTGATTCTTGTTCGGCTAGAATCAAGAAAAGGTACGCATATTCTTTTATGTTAATTAATTGTTCATTAATAAATCATATACGCTTCCGCTTGATTACTTTGATGTTTTGTGGTTATTTATTTGAATGTCATGTTATCTAATTTCAACACTTTTAAGGTAGATTGTTATATCTCAACCAACACACGTAATACAAAAAATCAGTTCACGATTCAGCTTATAACATAACGGCATCTTTTTTACCTATTTTTGAATGACCAATGAAAAGGTGCTCGTATGCAAAAAGATTGGTGGATCTAAAACTCATGATTAATTTTGTGTTTGTCTTACGTGTCATTAACTTATTGAGGCATGTTTGTTTCATGGTCATGGAATAATAGTAATTAAACCATTCCATGGTTGATAGTGGGTCCCAATATCAGGAGTGAAAAAGTGAAAGCAAATCCTTAGAGTGAAAGATGACAGGAGAGACGATTTCAGTTGATTCTTATTTTCATATGTTTTTATCTTCCCTTTAAACCACACCTTCAATTAATAATTTTCTTTTTCTATCCTCTCACTTTGAATCTCAAGTCTCTTTACTTAATCAAACTGTATTTTTGTAAGATCTGTTTATCTCATAGCTCGATGATTTATAGATTTTGATGTAGCTTCACCGGAGTAGGATCATCTTCACTAGAATAAGTTTCTGAAAAAGATAACTTTTTTGTCACATATTGTTTTTCATGACATGATTAAAATGGCAGAGTGTGAAGATTCTTAATTTCAATAATGGATTAATCATGTTCAAAAAAATAATGGATTAATCTTTGAGTTTCGGTGTACTACAATTATTAAATACAGTGTATGAGAGAAAGTTTTTGTTGTTATATTTTCTTTATACATGATAAGAAACATATGTATCATTTCTTCTTTCGTAAAGATTTGAAGAAAAAATATGAAAAAATAATTTATATTGATTGATGGTTGTGTAATTTTGTTTCAGAGTACAAATAAATTCAAAAAAGTATGATACCTATAATTATCAAACCAAACAACGATATTGTATTTGATTACTTGACTCATATCTATTCCCCCATTTGTGATTCATGAGAGCAAACCAAACGGACCTTGAGTTGTGAAGAAGTTATTTTAAAGACATTATAATGACATGTTACTTTTTTAATGGTATAATGCGTTATTATATGACAAAATCTTTTATAATTGGTTGTTATTATGCCCCTAAAAAGAGTCTTAACACTACATTTTATATAGTAAATGCTAAACCTTAAACCACAAACACCAAACACTATATATTCTAAAAAATCGTAAAAGTCCGGTAAATGGGTAGTACTACTATAAAGGTGTTCATTTATATCCTTTATTATGATTTCTATGATTCTTGTAACATTGTGATTCTATGAGTACTTATTAACATTTTAAATGAGTTTTTCACGTTTAAGGGTATATATTCTAAAAAATCCGGTAAATGGGTAGTACTACTATAAAGGTGTTCAATATACCCTTTATAGCGGATTTTTACCATATTTGAAAATTTTCTTATATTCTTGTAACATTGTGATTCTATGAGTACTTATTAACATTTAAAATGAGTTTTTCACGTTTAAGGGTATATATTCTAAAAAAATCCGGTAAATGGGTAGCACTACTATAACGGTATTCAATATATCCTTTATAACGGATTTTTAATGAAAATGTTTCAAAAAACCAGTAAAATTTTAATAACACCTAAAAACCTTTAAAAAAAGATATAAAACATGGTTTTAGTGAATATTATCTTTTTAGCTAGTTATTACAATTTTGTATAGTATCAAGTGTTTCATGTTTATAGATTTGGGGTTTAGCACTTGATATTTACGATTGGGGATTGATTCGCACACTATTTTTGTTGATAAAAACACCATTTTGTACAACATAACAAACCGTACAATACTGTAATGTACATATTGTGGTGAAATTATAAAAAGTTGTGGTGTGCATTCATGAGCCCTTTACGATTTAGTGTCATTGTCAATGTAGGGACATAATACCAAATATGTTAGAAAGATTTAGTCATCAAATAGCGTATAATACCTTTAAAAGAATATCCTGCCATTATAATTGTTTACGTAATATGAATTAGAGATGTGATGGGAATGATTTTGTTGTTTGGTTTCTCGTGTTGAATGCTAAGGATCCAATAAGATTGATACATATTAAGAAGCTCGGGTAACACTTAAACAAGAACCATAATGCATGGATGTGAAGCAATGATGCGTGGTTCGGGGTTGAAAGACTTCCTTTTCAACGAGCAAGCTTTACAACCCACTAGGCAGTGTACCTAATCATTGCAGTGTAGTATGGGTAAGCCCAGAGAGTTGATCATTCCCTAGGGGAATAAAGATGCTACTAGAGATGTATGACGAAAAAGTGAGGTTGAGGGTGATTCGTTTTTATCTTTTTATATTTGTTAATGAAAACAAGTAAAATCTCAGTGGTTTAAAGGGGGTGGTAATTCTACCAATTATACTACTTAACAAATGAAATTAAAAACTAATTAAACTACTTAATGGTAAAAGCTATGGATTGAGTGAATGTGTTTCTTTTGATAATTAAAAACGTGTTTACTTAGATTTTTCTTACTCGTTATCTTTGATTGGTCGGTTGAATTGTCACATCTTCATTCCAATTGGTGCGTTGTATTCCGTGTTAGTCATAGGGGGTGCCTAATTCCCTAGTTCTATGAATCGTAACTCTCCTCTAGAATATCCGATCGCCAAGTACCCCAAGTATCTCTTACTCTATTATTCACAACTCACTCATAAACACAACGATGGCCTAAGCCAAGTCATTAAGTACCCTACATGCAAGATTCACAACAATGTTTTCCCGGGCGCTAGCATCTTAGACACATATCCCTAACTTCTTAAGTTCATTCTTCCGAACGGTGATCCTTTGGTCAATTCGCACAAGAGGGATTTGATAGTCTTTTGGTCAATTCGCACAAGAGGGATTTGATAGTCTTTTGGTCAATTCGCACAAGAGGGATTTGATAGTCTTTTGGTCAATTCTTACCAAGCCTCTCTACCTACTTACTTAGGGTCTTTTGGTCAATTCTCCTAAGCAAATAAATATGACCGCAACCCAAAACTACCAAAGCTAGGGTGACTACCAACGAACTATGCATGCATACACTATAAACAATAATTAAAGAATAAAAACATAAACAATAGAATCAAGGAATCATAGCTAGTGTAGGATCATACTTTATGTTGTTTTGATGATTCAGGTGGTCTAGGATGATGATAATATAAGTAAGCCATTTTAGAGAGAGAAAGTAAAGAGAGGGTGTTTTCTAGAGAGCGAGAGTAAATCAAAAGAAGAGGTTTTATTAAATGAAAAGCACTACCTCTTCCCAAGTGGGAAGAGGCTTTTATAATTCAAACTACACGCCCTCCTATCGGGTTGTGGATCAGGCATACAGTGGGTAAAGACCCGTCCATCCCCCACGGTGTTGCTCTAAACTAACTAACTAACTAACTAACTAAATAACTAGTAAATAACGTAAAGTCTACGAGCTAAGATATACTAGACTATAATTTGGGTGACCGACTCTTCAACATGGATTTTCTAAATCCCAACAATCTCCCCCTAAGGGAGGTCACCCCATGAAATACATTTTGCATTCTAGCATTCTATATTGTCTTCAGTCTTGAGCTCGTAGACTTTAATTCTTCACTTCAGCAATCTTTGTGCTTTAGCAGTGATTCTTCAAAGTCCGAATGCTTTGTACTTTCGTTAAGGTTGAACCTGATCCACATCTTGATGATCTTCGAGCCATTGAGATTATCAGCCACATTAAATCTTCAGATCATCCTTTGTTGTATCGCCTCCATGTGATGTTGTGACTTTTGGACCGACATGCTCACACTTTCTGGATCATGACATCTTTTCATCAGAGTAGCGGAAGCATCGTTGTATGTCTTCGATTGTCATGATTTTCTTCAATTATAATTGTGTGTGCTGTGAGCAAGCGGTTATGAATTGACTCAATATCGATCACCGCAACCGTCAACAGCCTCGCAAACAACAATTAGCACTAAAACACACGAAAGTGTCTTTGTTCACTTTCGTGAATACGTTGCAAGAAACCACTTTCCCTTTGATCAAGATAACACGCTCGATCAAGTAGAATTCCTAAGAATCTCCTTGACAAGGTTTCGCAGCTTGATCTAGCCGTTCTCAAACCGGAGCATCCCAAAGTAGACAACATGGAGTTAGTGAACCAGCGAATTGCGATTCACTGATTGATGAAAAATTGATTTGAAAAACAATCGCGTATTGCTTAAGAGAAAGAGTTTTGCAATACGACGAAGGTTTTATGAGGGCCTCAAATAGTACTATCAAAGCTCTACTTATGACTATAACATTTATAGTAAAACAGCAGAAAACTTGTATCCTTACAAAAATCGAATAATGCCCTGCATAAGTAACACGAATCAAAATAAATCAGGAACATCTTTTTAAAATCAGTTGTTGATCGAATAAGCACTTTTGTTGGTGTCACGGTCACTTGTTGCGCGATACATAAAAACATATTCTTTATGTGTATCTTCATGGCCAAGGATGTTGACATCATATAGAACCAAGCCGTTTTTAAGGTTCAAAACGAACAATCGGTCCCCTCCACAGGTTGTTTTCATTAATATGTATTTGTCTTCGTTCAAACGACCCAAAATCTTTGTAACACGAAATAACTCTGGTTCGATCAAACCGAAAGCCTTGTCCATTCTTTTCCGCCAATACCCAAACATCTATACCATTGTTGATAATGTAGTTACATATATATCCAACTTCGCCGTTTAAATCAACTAACTGAGTGTCGTCTATCCAACCACCTCCTATTTTCTTAGGAGGATTAATCGACCCGAATTCCTCATTCTTAACATCAAAGTACATACTACTCTTCTTACTTCATTAGTGGTCTTTGATTTTGACCTATAGTCATAATCATTAGCGAACCAATGTAAGCATCCATTAGCGTATACACATTTATCGACTATGGAACAAGATGGGACTTGGGGTATCTCTCGCCATGTATTAGTTCCCAATACATGCACCATGGTGCATAGATTCTTGTCAAGCTTTTCACATTGATCAACTTGTCCTTTTCGCAAAACCCACACCATCTTGAAAGTATTGGTCGATGCATCAAAATATTTGTGTTTTATTAGGTTATGTGTATGCTATGTGGGGTTCTATAACTTGAGTGATGGAGGGAGGGTGTTTTTGGTTTAAGTTATAAAGAAAAAGTGTTAAGGTGACAACAGGTTTTGCTATAACACGAGACAAATAACCCTAAGGCACCTAATGCTCTTATTGTATCATATATCTCATAACAATAAAATTCGACGATCTTTTGTTACATGTGGTCTTAGTTTCGTATCTACGAGGACATCCCAACGTTGTTTAATTTGTCAATATGATTAGGCAACACTTATAGTCCAGTGTTTCAATATGATGAATAAGTAATCCAAAATCTATGCGCTCGAAGGATGTCGTTCGATGCAGGAGTGTTTGTAAGTCGTGGTGTCGTTTCACCGCAAGCCCTAGTTTTGTAAAAGCTCATTGGGCACGGAACATGGACATCTATTAAAGAGCGACGACAAATAGGCACATGTGGGTTACATTTTTCATATCATATAATTTCTTTAACAAAGCTTATATTTCAAGTATAATTATCTTATAATCTTGTGTGTCAAACATGCAATAAATTTAAGTACTCGTTGATGATTCATCTTATTGTGCATGATCTTCTTTAACTTCTTTTTGTGCTATGTCTTTGTATTTATATTTACTCGTTTCCCTTTTTATTTTATCAGTTAATCGAACAACGTCTTCTCCAGCTCCTAGGCCAAGCTGCCAGAGTTTGATGCCGATGGCGCGTTATCGCTACTGTTCAAATCTATCTAATAATATTAGTTCTTAGTAAATGATGGTTTCTAGACGTCTTCCAAATTGTTCTTCGGTTGTTTTAATATATATAGATGTTTGAATATTATCACAATTAGTTTAGTATTGTTTTATGTTTCATGGTTTACAGCAAATTTTTTATACATAACAGATGTTGTTAACATTCCTTCAACTTAACTTTACAACACTGCGACAATCTCACATCTCAAATCTTTTTCGGTATGTGTCTAACACTAATGAAACGCGTAAAACGGTTAGCTAGTTATGTTTACCAAAGAGGAATTTGAGGCCTCAAATAGTACTATATATCCAAGCTCTACTTATGACTATAACAATATAGTAAAACAACAGAAAACTTGAATACGTAAACAAATCGAATAATGCCCCGCATAAGTAACAGGAATCAAAATAAAATAAGCTATTGATCGAACAAGCAGTTTCGTATCAACAAGGAACATCACAACGTAAAAGCTAGAAGAACATATATATCATCTCTTTAACATTACAGTTCGCTTACCTTTTTTTTTTCTTGAACGACGATTTTCATACTCGCTAACAAAAAGCTAGAAGAACATAAAGAGGGGTTACAACTTACAACACCGCTACAATGAGCTCTTAAAATGGCCAAAAGGATTTCTAAGACCAATGCCAACAGGCTCGTCGGTTTGTCAATAGACGATAGTCGCTTTGTAATACCTGAATTTCTAAAATTCACAAAAAGACCAAAATACCCTTATGATCAAAAGTAAGAATAATTAATTCAAAAGAATACCAAATAAGCTATGTAAATTCAGAAAATTTTTAAGAAATATTCCACATGATCAAAATAAATATTAAACACTTTGTAAAAGGTAATTTTTATAGTTTACAACTTTATAAAATTCGTTTTGTATTTTATAATTAGCCAATATATTTAATTAGTTTTATAAAAGAATTTAATTAATAAAAGCCCAATATAAATTTAAATTATTAAGAGTCCATTTATTTTAAGTCCAATACATTATAAAGCCCACAAGAAAATTGGAAAAGTATATATATACATAATATACGGTTCATAATAAACCCTTATTGCCGATTAAACACAAACCGACTCCAAAACCTTCCATAATTCGATTTCCAGTTTCCAGGGCTTAAAGCCATTTTTCTTGGACAAGTTTGAAGGTAAAGAAGGTGAGAAAAATAGTATTCGAAGTCCTAAGTTGCTGTTTTGATCGTGGTGAGTTTTTGGATCGATTAGGGTTTCGGCGAGTGGTAGTCTTTGTGTTTTCTTGTTCTAACGACCAAAGCTCATCAAGGGTATGTTCTTAATGTTATTTTCAGTCCTACAAGTCATATAGAACACGTAAAAATTAGCCATGCATGTTTAATAAGTCGTATGGAATTATTTAGAATTAAAACCCTAAAAGCGTATGGAAATAACGAATGAGCGTATAATAATTTTTAAGACCATGAATTGATTTTTCCAGAAGCTCTTACATGTTATACAACCTGAATAAAATACATGTCCATGAATTCGAAGCTTGTGTGATTTGTTTGGGGTTTTATTTGTCGATCGTATATAAATAAGGAAAGGTTTTAAAAAGGGACGATTAGGGTTTATAAAAACTAGGGTTTTCTTGTTATCATTAAGGGTAATAAATGAAGTATTAATGATGAGTTAATGATTGGTTTAACCTAGGGTTAGGGCTTGTACTTGAATTATGCATTATTCGGTTCTACATAAAAGGTTTGGGTTGGTTTTGTAAATTATGAAACTTAAAGGATATTTTTGTAAACATTAAAATAAGGGTATTAAACGTATAAAAATAAGTGTGGGGGTTAAACATGTAATTTTGGATATTTAAAGGGCTATTCGAGTTGTATTTAAATTATTAGGGTACGTTTTGTAAATTCTAAAACCTTTGGGTTAAAAGTGTAAAATCTGATAGAGTAAGGTTAGATTGTGAAACTAAAGATGTCAAGGGTGTGATTTGAAATTCTGAGCAATTATGGGTTCTACAAGTGTAAATTGATTTTGTAAAGACACGCATGAGGTTAAGTCAATTTCGGTTTGTTATCATTTACGTTCTAGGTTAAATTGATAAATCATTAAAAGCAGTAATATGTGAATTTAATGCGTATTTAGTAATATTTAAAGCGTATGGGAAACCCTAGAACTTAAATAGGAAGTTGGTGAATTAATGAGGAATACCCTAAAATGAGATTTCCTCGTCACTAAAATGAGAATATTCTGACAACTCTAAAAGTATTAATGCGATAAATCCGTTATAATATTAATGATGCTAAAATATTAAATAAATCATAATCCGTGTAGATTCGTTGGAGGAGACGCGACGTTACATCTTCGTATTCGCTCATTCGTTTTTTCTCAATTGCTTTAAGGATTTTGGAATACTGGCTTACTTTAAGACACTTATGTTATCGTATTGATATTTCGACCTTTTAAAGGTTCCGTATGATGTTCTTTTCGTTCGCTTCTATTATGCTTATTAGATTTCCGATGCCATTGCTATGAACCCTTTTTTCCAATGTTTGATCTGTTGCTTATATGAACTTATGTTCTAGTGAACTATGCGATATCTGATGTGAACTTATGTTAGGTAGATTTTGATGCACACTTGAACTTTGCTATGGTTGATTATGAACTTGATTATAAACTTCGCTTATGAATGTAAGATATGCCATGTGATATGACTTCACTTCCGAATATCTCAATATGTACCTTATGATATGAACTATCTGATAAGTTATTTGTGACCTTTATGATGAAATATGATCTGTGTCATATGCATAACCGTTTGACCTAAGTTTAGTTTGACACCCAGCCAAATAATAACTAGTCATGGGTTCCATGTCCATGTCGGTGATGCACCTCGGACATGACTCTAGGCGAGTGATGTGTTCGCCACGCCCCTTTCGTTATATTCTGCTTATGAGCTCGCTATATATTATATGGCCACTATTCACCATGGGGTATATGGATGCATCCTAGATCTGTTATTCGTTATCGATATGTTTTTCGGTGAATGATGTCGTAGGTAATACGTCTTCACAAATTCGGGAGCTAGCTACTCCATTGGTTACTTGAGGTCTCCTCATATTATATATGGTATTCATCACCCTCCAATACAATGGTTACTTATGATATGTTATATCCGATATTTTCCGGGCTCGGTAGTTGACTAAATCTTTATCTGCTACTGTGTTAAGTATTATGTATGATTCGGTATTTCGAGTGTTTATATTATGTATTCTGATATGATATGTTAGTGAACGTGCTTATGACGTATTTGTTTAAGTGATTATTAGTTGCCATGGGGACGGGATTAATACGCTTAAAACATGATTCGATATCCGATATTATGATTTGTTATCTTTAATGAATGCGTGATTTGCGAGATGAATGTGCTAGTGTACAATTGAGTGTTTTGAAGGTTAATTATTTGTCTACATATGTGACCGCCATGTTAAAATCGCTAAGGTTAGGATTGGATCGAACTGGTTTAGCTATTATGTTCCATGACTGTCCGCCATTTCCGCCGCTGCTACTATATTGCATTAAGTGTATTAAATGTTGATTAATTGATTTGTATGAATGCCATGTTTATTTGTTTAGAAGTGTTTTCGCTAGTCTTCATACATTTCGCTGCTTATACGTAACTGTTATTTTGGTATGCAATGTGTTTGGTTGTTTCGATATGTTCGTGTTTGTGACATTGATGTGCTCTGTGATGTTAAACTGTTATGGTTGTTTGGATTTCTCAGATATTTGTGCTTCGTAATCCTAAAGATCTCTCATTATTTTATTTTGATTTTCGTTATTCGTATATTTGTTTTGTTTAGCTTTTGTTTCGTTATATCCGTTCACTGGGCTTTGTAAGCTCACCAAGATCTTTTCCCGGCAGGTATTTAGCATTCAAGATGAGCTTATGGGATAGCCGATCCGGGTTTGAGAGTATGATAGAGCAAGATTTGACCATAGAGATCTTAGATATATTTTGAATATAAGTTATTTATATTATCTTTTGTAAGTTTTGTAAAGGCTTCCACTTTTGTATAGTATTTAAAGTTTCGATATGAAACCGATTGGATATCTTTACCCTCGGCCTGGTGTTACAATTTATGGTACGAGCCGGTTTAGGACCCTTAGAGCTTAGGCTATGACCTGTGAGAATTGGGTAGACATTAGGTTTCGGCTGCCGATATCTTTCGATCCCTTTTGATGGTCGCAGATTTGACTCGATATCCTTTTTCACCGATTGGCCTCCTTTGTTCGCAGATGTTATTTTGTTTTTGCTCGTCCGTTTGTCGATCGTTAGATGGAGACTACCCGTGGAGCCGAAGAACATAGTGCCGACCCTGCTTCGCTGCGCCGTTCTGTCGGGAGAGGTTCGTGAAGCAGAGCCACACCGACCGCCATGCCGTTGGAGACATCGGATGCTTTGTTGGAGGAATGTTGGATGGACCAACTAAAGGCGAAGAGACGGAGACAAGATTCCACCGGTGGAGAAGATTCATCTACCCATATGATTTAAGCGACTTATGTCACTCGATTCGTTTGTCACGCGCCAAGACGGTTTGATATTATGATAAGTGATTCGATCCGTATTGTTTTCTTTGATTTGTTCGAACTCGGGTGAATCGTGAAGTTTTATCGCCTAGCATTCGGTATATCTCGCTTTTTCCTTTGAATCGCCGATGAGTCATGAGGAACCGTTTTGTGCATTGGTGGCCTTCTTTCTGCTGTGGTATGGTAAGTTGTTTTGATGTCGATGCCGTATGTATGTGATCCGGCTGCTATAGTATGTTACTTGCTACGCTATGTATGTTATCTGATGTGGTGTGTTTTGTTATGATATTAGTTATGTGTTTGTCATGACCCGAGACCGAATATAGTGACAATAAGAACTTGTTATGTGATGCAAGTATTATGACCGATCAACGTAATAATACCGAGATCACATAACTGAACTTATTGAAGGTATCTGACGCCGGGAAATGCCCTGATTGATGTGTGTATAGATTTGACTTGTATCTCATTTGGTGCTTCTAATTCCGTAACTATTTGTGATATTTCGTCGATATTTGTTACGTATAAGTTTTGTACGTTTGGAATCCGAGGTTGTTATGATGCTGTGACGAACCTATAGATTGCTATGACCACCTTAACCTTATATGTCTCCACATATACTGCACTATTGAGGCCGATAGGATTTATTTTCGTCTATGCATATGATGTCCTCATCATTAGATATCCGATAAGTTAGAATTTGTCGTTTGGTTTTCGCCTCTCTCCGCCCTCATTATCTGATGTAGTATATAATTATCTATTATAAGTATTTGACTATTGATTTATTTCTGAATAAGTTTGAGTTTGATAAGAAATCCATTTGATCCGAGATAAGATTAACATTGTTATATTCTAGAAATTCTAATCCGATTCAAGCTTTCGTTCATTCCTTGTTCAATTTTCGAGGACGAAATTTTCTTTTAGAGGGAAGAAATTGTAATACCTAATTTCTAAAATTCACAAAAAGACCAAAATACCCTTATGATCAAAAGTAAGAATAATTAATTCAAAAGAATACCAAATAAGCTATGTAAATTGAAAATTTTAAGAAATATTCCACATGATCAAAATAAATATTAAACACTTTGTAAAGGTAATTTTATAGTTTACAACTTTATAAAATTCGTTTTGTATTTTTATAATTAGCCGAATATATTTAATTAGTTTTATAAAAGAATTTAATTAATAAAAGCCCAATATAAATTTAAATTATTAAGAGTCCATTTATTTTAAGTCCAATACATTATAAAGCCCGCAATAAAATTGGAAAAGTATATATATACATAATATACGGTTCATAATAAACCCTTATTGCCGATTAAACACAAACCGACTCCAAAACCTTCCATAATTCGATTTCCAGTTTCCAGGGCTTAAAGCCATTTTTCTTGGACAAGTTTGAAGGTAAAGAAGGTGAGAAAAATAGTATTCGAAGTCCTAAGTTGCTGTTTTGATCGTGGTGAGTTTTTGGATCGATTAGGGTTTCGGCGAGTGGTAGTCTTTGTGTTTTCTTGTTCTAACGACCAAAGCTCATCAAGGGTATGTTCTTAATGTTATTTTCAGTCCTACAAGTCATATAGAACACGTAAAAATTAGCCATGCATGTTTAATAAGTCGTATGGAATTATTTAGAATTAAAACCCTAAAAGCGTATGGAAATAACGAATGAGCGTATAATAATTTTTAAGACCATGAATTGATTTTTCCAGAAGCTCTTACATGTTATACAACCTGAATAAAATACATGTCCATGAATTCGAAGCTTGTGTGATTTGTTTGGGGTTTTATTTGTCGATCGTATATAAATAAGGAAAGGTTTTAAAAAGGGACGATTAGGGTTTATAAAAACTAGGGTTTTCTTGTTATCATTAAGGGTAATAAATGAAGTATTAATGATGAGTTAATGATTGGTTTAACCTAGGGTTAGGGCTTGTACTTGAATTATGCATTATTCGGTTCTACATAAAAGGTTTGGGTTGGTTTTGTAAATTATGAAACTTAAAGGATATTTTTGTAAACATTAAAATAAGGTATTAAACGTATAAAAATAAGTGTGGGGGTTAAACATGTAATTTTGGATATTTAAAGGGCTATTCGAGTTGTATTTAAATTATTAGGTACGTTGTAAATTCTAAAACCTTTGGGTTAAAAGTGTAAAATCTGATAGAGTAAGGTTAGATTGTGAAACTAAAGATGTCAAGGGTGTGATTTGAAATTCTGAGCAATTATGGGTTCTACAAGTGTAAATTGATTTTGTAAAGACACGCATGAGGTTAAGTCAATTTCGGTTTGTTATCATTTACGTTCTAGGTTAAATTGATAAATCATTAAAAGCAGTAATATGTGAATTTACATTTAGTAATATTTAAAGCGTATGGGAAACCCTAGAACTTAAATAGGAAGTTGGTGAATTAATGAGGAATACCCTAAAATGTTGAGATTTGCCTGCACACTAAAATGAGAATATTCTGACAACTCTAAAAGTATTAATGCGATAAATCCGTTATAATATTAATGATGCTAAAATATTAAATAAATCATAATCCGTGTAGATTCGTTGGAGGAGACGCGACGTTACATCTTCGTATTCTTTCATTCGTTACTTTCTCTCATTGCTTTAAGGTACGGATATTCTGTCTTACTTTAAGACACTTATGTTATCGCACGTGATATTCTCGACCTTTTCAAGAAGGTTCTATGATGTTCTTTTCGTCGCTTTCCTATTATGCTTATTAGGATTCCGATGCCATTGCTATGAACCTTTTTCTAATGTTTGATTCGTTTAGCTTATATGAACTTATGTTCTAGTGAACTATGCGATATCTGATGTGAACTTATGTTAGGTAGATTTTGATATGCACACTCGTTGAACTTTGCTATGGTTGATTATGAACTTCTGATTATAAACTTCTGCTTATGAATGTAAGATATGCCACCTGTGATATGACTCTCTGACTTCAATATTCAATATGTACCTTATGATATGAACTATCGATAAGTTATTTGTGACCTTTATGATGAATTATGACTGTCATTTATGACAAACTCGTTGACCTTAGTTTAGTTTGACACCGAGCCAATAACTAGTCATGGGGTTCCATGTCCATGTCGCTGATGCACCTCGACATGACTCTAGGCGCGAGAGTGATGTTCTGCCACGCCCTTTCAATATCCGCTTATGAGCTCGCTATATATTATATGGCCACTATCCGTCATGGTTACGTATGGATGCATCCTAGACTGTATATCGTTATTCGATATGTTTTCGGTGAATGATGTCGTGTGCACACGCTTCACAAATTCCGAGCTAGCTACTCCATTGGTTACTTGAGGTCTCTCCTCATATTATATATGGTATTCAGGTCACCCTCCGTCAATACAATGGTTACTTATGATATGTTATATCTGATATGTTTCTGGGCTCGTGGTAGTTAACTAAATCTTTATCTCTGCGTACGTCGTTAAGTATTATGTATGATTCGGTATTTCGTGTTTATATTATGTATTCGATATGATATGTTAGTGAACGCTTATGACGCGATTTGTTTAAGTGATTATTAGTTGCCATGCTAGGACGGATTAATACGTTAAAACATGATTGATATCCGATATTATGATTTGTTATCTTTACGTGAATGCGTTGATTTGCGAGATGAATGTGCTAGTGTACAATTGAGTGTTTTGAAGGTTAATTATTTGTCACATATGTGACCCGCCATAAAATCGCTAAGGTTAGGATGGATTCGAGAACTGGTTTAGCTATTATGTCCGCCATGACTTTATCCGCCATTTCCGCTGCTACTATATTGCATTAAGTGTATTAAATGTTGATTAATTGATTTGTATGAATGCCATGTTTATTTGTTTAGAAGTGTTTTCAGTTAGTCTCTATACATTTCGTTTGGCTTATACGCATCTGTTATTTTGGTATGCAATGTGTTTGGTTGTTCGATATGTTCGTGTTTGTCATTGATGTGCTCTGTGATGTTAAACTGTTATGGTTGTTTGGATTTGATATTTGTGCTTCCGCAGAATCCTAAAGATCTCTCATTATTTTATTTTGATTTTCGTTATTCAGATATTTGTTTTGTTTAGCTTTTGTTTCTAAGTATACCGCTCACTGGCTTTGTAAGCTCAACCGCGACTTTTCTTTTCTCGGCAGTATTTAGCATTCAAGATGAGCTTATGGGATAGCGATCGGTTTGAGAAATAGACGAGAGCAAGATTTGACCATAGAGATCTTAGATATATTTTGAATATAAGTTATTTATATTATCTTTTGTAAGTTTTTGTAAAGGCTTCCGCTATTGTATAGTATTTAAAGTTCTGATATGAAACCGTATTGTGATATCTTTACCCTTGTCGGGTCGGGGTGTTACACGCTTAGCTGACACCGATGGCACAATCTCGTCGGTAATGCGTCGGTTGGTGGTTCTTCGGTTTGGCGACGAGGTGGTATGGAGCCTATGTGTGTTTTATTATGTAAGTATTTCATGTGTGTGAGAGTGTTTTATGTGCTATATTTGTTTGGTGACACAAAAAAGAAATACGCTGTAACACAAACTGAGACTTCTAGTTGATACTTCATAAAGCGTTGAAAAAAAAAACATTTCAAAAAAGATAAAACTACTTTTAACTTGTCAAACGACTATTAAAAATCACAACACTCATTGTTTATCGCTCATAAAAGCTTTGCACCAACGTACCCAAAGTTTTGGCGTAACTTAAAGATTTGTAGATTAAGGGTGCGTTTGGTACGCTGCCATGAATCACAATGGGTATGAGTTTGATAGTAGTAGTGGGTCCCTCAACTATCATAGATCCATACCTTACTCTTTTGTAGTATATGAAGTATAGAGCATAATTATCATTCATTCCCATATTAGTGGACCCTTCATCTTAAACAAATATCATGTATCACAATGATTTCCATTCCTCATAACCAAATTTTACATACCAAACATGGTCTAAATAAAAATAACAATTTAAGAATGACGTGGCCTGTACGTCAAGCTTAACCTCGTATAGTAAACGCATTGAGAATAATTGGTTTATCTATTACGGAGTATTATTATTATTACTCATTATTATTATTATTAGGAAGGTATTCTAGTTTCCTTAGTTGTTTAGGACGGTGGACTTAAGTTCAGCCTTTATATAAACCCTTCAAGAATTCGTTTATTTGTGAATTCAAGATCGAATAACAATGGCATTAGAGAGATTCGTAAGTGAGAGTATGTCATATATCATTGAGCAGGTATTATTAAGAATGCCCCCGACGGATCTCGTTCGATGCAAGAGTGTGTGTAAGTCGTGGAATTGTTTACTCACAAACCCTAGTTTTATAAAAACTCATCTAAAAAGATCATATATCGATGATATAGACTATATACAGAGGTAAGTTCTCATTGATGATTGATCTTATTGTGCATGCATGCATGTGCATGGTTTTTGATCTTCTTTTCGTGCTATGTCTTTGATTGTATATATATTTACTCGTTTCCCTTTTTGATTTATCAGTTAGTCGAAGAACACCTTCCAGCTTCTAGACCAAGTACGTGCCAGAGTTTGATGCCGATGACACGTTATTGCTGCTGTTCAAATCTATCGAATAATAGTTCTTAGTATGATGTTGTCTAAACGTTTTCCAAATTGTTCTTTGGTTGTTTTAATACAGATGTTTGAATATGATCACTTTAGTTTTGTTTTATGTTTGATTGTTACCTTTACGACACTGCGACAATCTCACATCTCACATCTTTTTCAGTGTATGTCTAACACTAGTGAAACGCGTAAAACAGTTAGCTACATATGTTTACCAAAGAGGAGTTTAAACAAATTGTAACATGGGCAATTTCATAGGCCGACCACTTGTTGAGGGCCTCAAATAGTAGTATCAAAGCTCTACTTATGACTACTACATTTATAGTAAAACAGCAGAAAACTTGTATCCTTACATTAAATAAAGATATGGAATTAAGTCATTCTTTATATAACCTTTTAATGATTACTTTATTTTCAGTTGTTGATCAAATAAGCACTTTTGTTGGTGTCACAGTCACTTGTTGCGCGATACATATAAACATACTCTTTATGTGTGTCTTCATGGCCAACGATGTTGACATCATAGAGAACCAAGCCGTTTTTAAGGTTCAAAACAAACAATCGGTCCCCTCCACAGGTTGTTTTCATTAATATGTATTTGTCTTCGTTCAAACGACCCAAAATCTTTGTAACGCCGAAATAACCTGGTTCTTGATCAAACCGAAAAAGCCTTGTCCATTCTTTCTGCTTCAATACTGAAACTTCTATACCATTGTTGATAATGTAGTTACATATATATCCAACTTCGCCGTTTAAATCAACTAACTGTGTGTCATCTATCCAACCACCTCCTATTTTCTTAGGAGGATTAATCGACCCGAAATCCTCATTCTTAACATCAAAGTATACTACTTTTCTTACCTCATTGGTGGCTTTTGATTGTGACCTATTGTCATAATCGTTAGCGAACCAATGTAAGCATCCATTAGCGTATACACATTTATCGACTATGGGACAGGATGGGACTTGGGGTATCTCTCGCCATGTATTAGTTCCCAATACATGCACCATAGTGCATAGACTATTCTCGAATTTTTCACATTGATCAACTCGTCTTTTCCACAAAACACACACCATCTTGAAAGTATTGGTTGAAGCATCAAAACCAAGGCCACATGACTCTAGTCTCGGCGAATGTAACTCCAAATTCATAGATGGCAACTCGTAACATTCTTTCCTCAAAGGATTGATAACAACTAAAGAGATAGTCTCCAAAACATGGCCTTGTGATAAATAAACCAAACCATTGCAAGAACCTCGAACAATAGCTCCTAAAGACTTTTCGGACGGTTTCTTGCACTTAAACTCCACCTCCAAGACATTAGTACTACCTTGTTTGGGCTCAAGCATGTTGAAACTTACTATACGTTGTGGTTTCGGATAACAAGGGGGTTGAAGGAACTTGATGGACGTGGATTCATCGCGAGTTATAGCAAAGTAGCTAGGATCATACATGTGCTCGAACCATTGTTTCGGTACGATTGTTGTTCTTGACAATGAAGCTAATTCGACCATGTTGCACGATTTGAAAGATTAGGGATGTTTTTATGAACGTGGATTGTTACAATTGATGGTCATATATATAGTTAAAAAGTAGATTAATCTAAGAGTTGATATCTAACTAGGATACAAGTTCGAATTCACCTTTATAATAGGGAATCTAGTTTAAATAAGAAATTTCCGTACATCGCTAACGATTACTTGAGGCCTAACTCATTCTAGCCCAACCCATTATTGGTGTCTAGTAACTATCAGGGGTTTGCAAAATTCTGGTTTGACCCGAAAAAATCGAAAACCAAAACCGAACTTAAAAAAAAAAAAAAAAAATTGTAAATGAAGCGCCTTGGCCAAAACCGAGCTGAACCAAATTAAATATTCGATTTTCGGTTTGATTATGATTTTGGCAAAATGAAAACCGAACCGAACCGAAAACCGAATTCACAATTTTTTCAAAAAAAAATCTATACAATTAAATAATAAATAATTAAAATTATGTAATTCGGGTTATTCAGTTCGGTTTTCGGTTCGGTTTAATCTATTTTGAATTCGATTCGGTTCGATTTTTGGTTTACCTGAAAAATTTATTTAACTAAACTAACTGAACCGAATAAACTGAAAAACCGATAACCGAACCGATGAACGCCCCTCGAACTTCAACCCCTCCGAGTTGGCCCTAGTAACTATTACCAAACTATCTTTTGTTTAGATAATTGTATAGACATCTATTAAGAACTCATAAGATCCCATTCTAAATCTTAAAATAATGAGTTTATGATTATGCTAAGCAAATACTAGTCAATTTTCATAAGATTTTTTTAGACATAACACATGAAATTTTCACGAAGATCTCGATCTTATCATATAGCCATACAATCTCAATCAAGTCTAACTAACCATTAGATGAAGTCCTGATTAGATAGTCTAGTATTTTGAACCCATATGAGTTATATTTGCCAACTATGTTAAAAGTTTAAAACTTTTCTTTCTTCATACTTTGTTATACTATTAGTTATTTAATATGATTCGTTTAGAAACTATAAAATTTAAACATCTAAGTAACATCTTGCGATTTTAATCTTGCAAAGAAAAATAACGATTAAGTATAAAATAAGTTGTAACATAGCCATATTCATGTGCAACAAGATTGGTCATCAACTTAAGCCTAGAACCCATTTTGAAGTGTGGCCCAATAGGGAGCAAGAAAATCTTAAGCCCAAGTTTGATTAGGGCCAAAGCTGAGCAAATTGTTAGCTAACTAATATTAGTCAAATTAATTTCAAAAAGGGCTAGATCAAGCCAATCTTTGACTCGAGTTATGTTCGGCAGCAAGCATTTTAAAAGAACTAGCAACTAAAGTTTAACGTTTTGTATTAATGTTTTTTTGGCAACAAACATATAACATTCTTAATTTTTCTAAACACTCCAAATCAAAAATGCTACTTGAAGAAGCATTTACTAGCAAGTCCCTAGGTTTGTGTCGCTTGCAAAGTAAGTTTAAATTTAATAATTATAACGTTAATGTAGTCCTTTGTACGAAAATACCTAAGGTTTGAATTGTATTTATTACAAATAAAGTTTGTAGCACACGTTTAACAAAGTAAGTCCTTTGTAGCCACCGAAATGCTAAGGTTTGAATTGCTTTGCAACGTATGACTAACCAAATTAGTATTTATTCTTTGCTATAATACACCTCTTGCTTTTTTAGTTACTCTTATGCTACTCTTGTCTGCTACTTTTTTCTGTTAATGCTATCCAACTCTAAGAAATGTTTAATCAATCATTCCATTAAACATTTTTGCATATTTCTATCAAGAAATGATAATTCTTTTTTATCATTTGTGCTAACTTATCTTCCTACTTTCATTATTGTGACAAATAAAAAACAATTAATTAAATTAAAAGAGAAACTAAATACATTACATATGTTATACGATTATTTAAATAAGATGAGTAGAATATTAAATAGGAAAGTTTTCATTGAGTATAGAAATTGTCACCTACCTACGAAAGAAAATATTGGTAAAGTTTAAACATAAATATTTGAAAATAAAGCTTTTGTGAATCCCAAAAAAAGGTACGTCCTTGAAGTTGATATGTCCAATGTATTTGTCTTGCTTAACATGCCAACCTCTTTTTTCTTCTTTGTTTGGATGCCTTATCCTACTTATATGACTTGTACATTCCTAATATTGATTGAGACACTTAAAATATGAGTGTTTGGACATTTATACCATCACATGATAAACATAACTAAAAATAATATGAGCATATAAATGTTCAAACACTCATATTTTGAATGTCCCAATCATATTTGAAAGTGTACATATCATCTCCCTATAATAAAATCAACATTTGATTATACCACATAGCACTAGTAATATAGATGAAGCAATTATTCTTTAAAAAAAAAATATAATAAAAAAAATAATGAAGCTATCTCCTTTAGTTGGAACAAGATTAAATAAACAAAATCTAATAAAAACAAGTTTGTTTATAAGCTATCCCACATTTCAATTTTGGAAACCATATGTTATAATCACAAACTAGGTGTTAACCTGAGTACCTGACTATTATCATTGTATGTTATTCATTACGTAAAAAATTATTGTCTCAGACAAAAACATAAAGTTTTAAAAAAAATGAGACCATAACATTTTTCGATCAATCAAATATTATATCCCCCCACCATATCATCTCTTAACATTACAGGTTTTTGCATATATATCCTCCTGAAAATGCAAAATTACATATATATTCAAAGCATACATAAAAACCATTGTATTATGTGCATAAAAAACTTGTACATAGAATATATATGCAATTATTCACTTTTGGAGGAATATGTATGCATTTTTGCCCGTGTTTATTTGTTTATTTATTTTTTTTTCAAACGGTGTTTTTCTTACTCGCTAGAAAGAAGCTAGAAGAACATAAAAAGGGTTACTAAGACCAATGCCAACGGGTTCGTCAGTTTGTCAACAGATTTCTAAGACCAATGAGCTGATACAATGAGCTCTTACAATGGCCAAAAGGATTTCTAAGACCAATGCCAACGGGTTCGTCGGTTTGTCAACAGACAAACAAGGGTTGCTTAACTGACACCGATGGCACAATCTCGTCGGTGATGCATCAGTTGAAGGTTCTTCGGTTTGGCGACGAGTTGGTGTGGGGCCTATTTGTGTTTTGTGTGAGTATTTCATATTTGTGTGAGCGTTTTGTGTGGTATATATGTTTAGCGACACAAAAGCAGAACACGCCACCACTAGCGGGGTGTGTCGGTTTGAGAAGTGCTCATGTGGCTGAGATAACTCAATTGAAACACAAACCGGACGTCACGGTTTGGAGTGGTTAATAAACAAAATTAATCGTAAATAATATTTTTAGAATATAAATCGAGAAACTTAAGGATGTATAAACTCTTGTATGTTTGAAAAAATTAGCAATAGCAGGTGAGTAAGTATGTAAGTACTAGTTGTTTTTTTGTATGATAACGTTTGGTAACGTAGTTGCAGGTTTAATCATAATGCGTAAAACTTCTCCTAAATGCTCAACGCTCTTAAATATTACTTCATGAAACGTTTGGAAAAAAGTATTCCGAAAAAAAAAAATATTAAACAGCTTGTTGCTTGCCAAACAAGTATTAAAACAGCTTGTTGCTTGCCTAAACCCCGTGCCCCAAATACACCAAAGTTATAACGTCAAGATTAACCCCATATATTAAATATAGTAAACACGTATATCTTTAAATCTATTATCTATTATATATAATAAAATAAGCTTTTGTACAAGCCTACTAAGCTACCAGCATTAAAAATTGGTTTAATGCACTACCTTATTTAGCTTCTATGTACAATACTCTTATGCATTACGTTTTAAAACGAAGAAAACAATCACAGTCGGCAAGTGTATTTCATAAAGGGGTTGAAATATGGAAACGCTCCCATTTAAACAATCATCCAAACAATTATCTCAAAAAATAAGTTATTAATCTTCCTCTACAAGCTGAGTTAAATCGATTTCATAAGGTCTACTTCAATTCACCCATTAATTCGATTCAAAACCATATTCAAAACCATCTATCAAAAACATCTATACACAAAATTTATGTGATTCGTACTTTTGAAATTTGGGGAAATTCAAATTGATAAATATTATTGTGTTGCAAATCGATTCATACTACAAGAAAAGTTTGATTCTTGAATTCGTCTTTTAATTACCAAAGGGATTATTCAGAACAATTGGTAAGGTAAATACAATTATCTATTATTATTATTATTATTATTTTTTCTTCTGATTTCACTTTTAATATAATTATCTGTTCGATTCAAATATATGATATAAGCATAGTTGTTTTATTGAAAATGATTTTGTGCAATATGGATACTAATTTTCATGCATAACAATTTTTTCATAGTGATGAAGATGGTGTTTTGGGTTATTAATTGTTTTTTTTTAAAGGTATGATTCTTGCACCACCATTGATCTTATTTAATTTGTAGGTGGATTTCGTGGCTTTAATTTTTTTTTTCAGGACCATGAATATGATTGTGGATTAAAGAAAATGATTGTTTTACCTTAACCCAACGGTAAATCTCAAATATATGTGATAATTGTTAAATTGATTTTTTATTTGATCTTTATGCCGTTTGTTAATAGAATCTTGATTGTGTGTTTTGATTTGTGTTACGGTTTTTTTTACAGCAAAAATGGAGCCTAATGATTATAACAAAAAAACGGGACAATTTTAATGTGATGATTAATGTTTCAAATTGAAACTTTAATAAAAGTTGTGTTGTGGTTTGTTTTGCATGATATGATAAAATCAAAGAGGGCAAAACACTTTATGTGAGTATTAGATCTTAGGGTCTGAGAAATTACCAATAAGTCGTTGAACGAGCTTTTGCCCAAACACCGCTTCAAATAACCTTTTTTAATGATTATGTAGGGTAAAAGACCAAATGAATCTGACACAGCCGAGTTCATCTCAGCAATCACAGCAACAAAATTTCCTCCCTGTGGTGAGTGCTTGAACTTTTTATACTTCGTAATACTTTTTTCTTCTTGGATTATGTTTAAGGTTTTGATACTTTGTATGATTTAAAGGCAAGCCATTGGAATATTGATTTTAGGTTAAGTTAAGCGTCTTTGTCATGTCATGTTTGTGATTAGTTTGAGACATCTTAAAGATTCCGCGTATCTGGGTCAGGTATGTGGATTGCATTGGTCATATCAAAGAATTGAATAATTATATTGAAAATGCTATAATCTATTCTCGGTTAAGATCCGTCATAACGTGTATATGTAGTTTTTAGTACAACTTATATATCATGTGTATTTTGATGTGTTTTTTCTGCGCGTTTTGGGTAAATATTAAATTGGTGGTGATTTGGTTGATTGTAATATGGCATATCAAGTTATGAAGAGGTGCACGCAATACAATCGATGGCATGGGATGAAGCGAGAATGTGTAAACTATATTGCAAGGTGATTTTTTACAATTTTTTTGTATCTATTTCTCTTACGTTTTTACTCAATCGTTAAAAACTGTTTATAGCAACTCAAAATCCATACAAATAAGCGTGGGAGAATCATGAAAAGAGAAAAGCCGAGTTGGAGATGAAAAGAATGAAGGTAACAATTTTGGGATTTTCATTTTAGTGGGCTACTAATAGTTACAATATATGACCTTGATAAAAGAAAGAACCAATTTATAGGGTGTTTGGGATTGCTTATTCTTGAAGTGCTTATATGCTAATTAGCAGTTTGACATAAGCGGTACCACTTACCTATTATGAGGTGTAAGTAGAAAACCTTGACCGTCCAAAGACTCAAAATTCTAATGGTGGATTTATCTTACTCTTTTTTTTTTTTACTTTTTTTTTCACTTATCATAAAAAAAGTGCTAATCGGAAAGGGGTGTGATTTTTTTTGTTTGTTAAAATTGTTTGTTCAAATTGTTAAATCTATAACAAATGGTAAGTACGTGGTTCCATATCTCTCGAAATATGCAATTTATAACTGTTATTCTTGATTAATGCAAAGCACTTATCATTTAGCGCAACATATTGTATAGTTGGCATATCTATAACAAATGGTAAATACGTGGCATAAAATGCTTGATGCAGTATAGTGCTTGCATATTTGTAGGAATTTGCAGTTTGCTCATTCGTATATGACTCAGTACTTCACTCTCACTCTAAATTACACAGGATATACTATGCACCGATTGTGATAAAAGGAAATGCTCCTTTCCTTGGCTATACCACAAGTGTGGATCATGTGGATCATACAACACTCGAGTAATCAAGGTTGATCCAGGTTGTTGGTCGTTCAAAGTATGCAAGTGCAACTCCTTTGACACCATCTATTCTAGGTAGGGGTGTGGGTTGTGAGGTAATTTCATTTCTTTCTCTTATTTTTAAGTGATTAAAAAGTAACATATATAGGATAGTAGAAAAAGTCATAGGTTAGTGTTTGACTACCAACTGAATTAGATATTTGACTTAGTAGGGAATTGGCAGATTGTTGTCGAGTTTGTTTGGAAGTGTAAGTGGAGCTTCGGTATCGATGTGAGTTAAAGGCAACTTTTACAGTTTCACTCCCAATAACATTATCTAAATAGATCATCGACTAAAGTATACTTCTCTTTTTTTTATAGTGACAATCTTTGGTCTTTTGCCTTTTGACGCGTGTTGGCAGTCCAAGAGTCATGAAAATTTTAGCTGGTTAGGCGAGCATCAAGGGAGATAAAGTTTCAAGAGGCATGGGGAGGTATGAGCTTTGGAAACACAATACGTCCACACGGCTATAGGCTTTAAAGAGGCAAGGTAATTTTCAGGTTTCACTTTAATTGCCATTGCGTTTTGAAAATGATTGAATGATTAAGCGTCATTCAGCGTTGGCTGAACTATCATAGGCGCATTATTTCATTTTTAGTTGACATATATTAAGGGTGTTAAAAGATTTGTCATTATAGTAAGTGCTACAATATGATTTTTTAATGGATGAACACTTTAAGTATTTAAAGGTTTGAAGCTATAAAAGTAGACCAATTAACCAACTTAACTAGACATGGAGATGGTTAGCATGTTTTTATAGAATTGGTCCGATGTTTTCATTTCGGGTATGACGACATACTTTCGTTTGGAAAAGGATCAATGCACGGTGACCTACACAAGGCCCGAAGCTACGTGGGGTGGTTGAGGTTGGTGATTAGCATGTCTTAGAAAAGAAAACTCTTATTGTCTGCCTCGGCACTGACCTTTTCTTTCTATTAAATTTATTGTTATTTTTTTATGTAACACCAAATGTAAAGTTATGATCCTTAGTAGTCACTTTCTAACCTGGTGTACGGATTAAATTTCTTTGTTTTATAGATTTACGTAAGCCTGCAACTTTAACGTGAGGGAAGCGCAAAAGTTTGTGCAAAGTGTGCAAAAGGTTGCGAATGTTGTGAAGGTTGAGACTGGGGCTGAGAGGAATGGTGGGGTGTATAAACCAGAAAGATAGATAGTGATTAGTGATGGTAATGGTGGAGGAGAGACGGATGATGGTTGTGCTTTATTTATGCTGGAAGAGATCTTTAACAGTCCTGCCGGTCTCATTCTTGCAGGCCATAATTTTGAATGAGGTAAAAGTTAGCGAATTTTGTGTTTTTTTACTATCTGATTTTCAGATCTGTCAACTTATATAAGCATTTTATACAATTTGTCATTAATCGTGGCGAGCAAAGGCGCAATTAGAAGTGGAAGCCGAGCATTTGGTTTGGACATGTACAACCTTCTCTACTTGGAGTATGTTAGAATAGTATAATGTACAAAGCTTAGAGTAAAATGCAATCGAGGTGGGAACAAATCGATATATAAGAAAGGCTGTAGGTTTTCGCGATTTGTGAAGAAATGGAAGTGGGACAACTAAATGTGTTGGATTCATCGATACACATAGCACTAAACCGATGCATGTTGTGATAGAAAGGATCTCAGAATATATGTGTACTGATGAAGCAGCGAAAGCAATCTTTGAATACCAAGAGGCTTTAATATGACTTCGTACAAGTCATAGGTATGTAATTTAGGTTCAAGATCTAAATATCTAATATTAAGAGGGTCTTTGGGATTGCTTATTGCTTTTTGAAATTAGACGATTGAGAACAAAATGAATGTAGATCTGAATTTGTCATTAAAATTATAGTTAGAAGTAGAAGAAAGGCAAAACGGCAATGCTGAGTGATGGGTCAAAATGGGTTGTCAGAACACTCAATTCATTTGAATGGACCCAGATTGTTATAAAGCGTAAGTCAACTTCAACTTTTAGCTTCAATTGCATAATATATTACTATAATTAATATGTCTCAATAAATTATGATAAAATGTGTATGCTTTCTTTGTTTTCTTTACAAGTTGAAAGTGATACAAAACGAAGCACATTTCTCTCCTACAAATCTCCTTAGTAATAATAATAATCTCATTGTTCTTTGTATTAATAAATCCCATAAGACAATTATAGCGTTCATTATTAATGCATATATTTGGATATTATTAAATATGTCAACGCGTTGTTTTCCACTAGATGGGATTGTATGATTGATAATACATTAGGTAATGAGAGGGTCTCTACTTGTGCAGTCTTGATGTTGGATTGGAGAATACAAGTTTGTAAGGCAAGACTAGGGGAAAGGAGGGTGCGAGCACCAACCATCATTACAAAGGAAAAAGACCTACGCCAGGTGCATTAGTTGCTGCTTTTTCCGCACAAAATGGTCCGTTTGGTTTCTGATTTTTCTGCACAAAAGAGTGCCTTTTGCTGCTGATTTTTCTGCACAAACGGGTGCATTTGGTTGCTGATTTTTCGCACAAAGGGTACATTTGGTTGCTGATTTTTCTGCACAAAAGGGTGCGTTTTGTTTGCTTATTTTTCTGCACAGAAGGGGTGTTTGTTGCTGCATATTTTCAGCCATCAGGGGCGTTTGGATCAGCTTATTTTCAGCTCATCAAGACTCTGCCTGCAGAAATATGTGCCGAAACATTGGTGGTCTTTTGTGTTAAACTTAGCCAGGAGGTATGCTGTGTTTGCATGCCAACTAACTGCTCTTTTGTGCCACACTTGGATCCTCACTGTAGAACTATGCAACAGATTTAGTTTCACCACTTGAAACCGTATGTTTGGGGCCCTTAATCACGTTATATTATACTATGGTTCATTATTTTTAATGTTACAAGGTTTGTTAGCAACTCAATTGATCATTAAAATCACACATCATTTTATGTTCGAGTCAATCTATTTTAGATTGGCAACGCGATGGTTGTAAATTGATTGTGACTCACACATATTTTAAATTTAACAAATTTGCGTTATTGCTTTTATTATCATCTCATTTATCTATTTTTTTAAAAAATAACCCGGTGTCAACGGGTCTCTAAGCTAGTTTAAGCAATATATTCCTAGTATATTTGAGAGTATTATGTTTATCTAATTACTATAATTAAGAAGGTGTTTCCTTAGTTGTTTATGACGGTGGACATACGTTCAGCCTTTATATAAACCCTTCAATAACTCATTACTCGGTGAATTCAAGGTCGAGGAACAATGGCATTAGAGAGAATCGTAAGTTTTGATCTTAGCGGATGCGAAAGTGAGAGTATGTCGTATATCATTGAGCAGGTATTATGTAGAGTGCGCCTCACAAAGGATCTCGCTCGATGCAAGAGTGTTTGTAAGTCGTGGAAGCGTTTTATTACAGGAGGAAACAAGAGTGATATTCTTTAACTTTTTTAACTAAGTACTTATTGTACGTGCATGTGCATGGTATTTGATCTTCTTTAACTTCTTTTCGTGCTATGTCTTTGATTGTATATATATTTACTCGTTTCCCTTTTTGATTTATCAGTTAATCGAAGAACATCTTCCAGCTCCAATCCTAGACAAGTGCCAGATGTTGATGCCGATGACACGTTATTGCTGCTATTCAAATCTATCGAATAATAGTTTTTAGTATGATGGTTTCTAGACGTTTTCCAAATAATTGTTCTTTGGTTGTTTTAATACAGATGTTTGAATTTGATCACTTTAGTTTTGTTTTATGTTTAATGGTTTACATCAATTTTCTTATACGTAACGACAAACGTGTTGGTTTTATGGACAATAAATTAATAGACGTGTGTTAGGATCGAACTCGAGACTATGGGATTGCACACTTTACGTATGAGAATTTAAAGTTAATAATTAAATATAAACGTTATATTTATTTATTTATTAAACGAAATAACTAACGGACGTTAAGTAATTAATGTAATGGATTAACGGTCGTTAAATGTTTATGGAAAAGGACTAAATTGCAATAGTTGGGAAGGTTCCGGAATCCCTATGGATACCATGAACCGATCGGCCATAAGGAAAAACAAGGAAAGAAAAAAAAACCCAACTTGTTCACCAAGTTTGCTTGGGTATATAAACAAGACTAGGGGTTTTATTTTTCCATCTCTTGTGCTCATTAGCTAAACCCTAAAATTGTTTTGTGTGTTTTGTTCTTAAACCGATCGTACATCCCTTTAGGGTGTCGATCTTCAAACCTTTTCCACATCAAGTTATTTGTTTGATAAAACTAGCATTACTTTAATTCGGTTTAGTACGTGTGTACAAGAACATAGTAATAACATACTTTTGTTATTATCTTGGATTGAATTACAAAGCGGTAAGGGGTAATTCTTATAATCCTATAAACCCTAATTAGGGTTCATCCTAATTGCTAGTTTGTGGATTTGATTCTTGTTCTGCTAGAATCAAGAAAGGTACGCATACTTTATTCTTTAGTTAATTAATTATTCATTATATGTTCCTATACGCTTCCGCACTTACTTTGATGTTTATTATTTATATTTATGATTAGTCATGTTATATAATTCCAACAGTGGTTTCAGAGCCATTGGTTTTAATGAGTAATTAATTACTAAACACGTAAAAAACGGATATTGTATTGTGTTTGATATGATTTATTCTAGGGTTTTGGTTATGATTATATAAACCCTAATTTTAGGGTTAAGGATTTTGCCCTAATTTGGTTTTAAAAATCTATTATGGATCGAAAATTTTTTATGGGTGGAAACCCTAAAATTTTGTAATCGATTTCCTTAAATTTTTTTTTAGGGTTTATATTAATTGTTATGTTATCTATATCGAAACCTAAATTTAATATATTTGTTACGTGATAAATTCATGAATAAATTGTTATGTGACATGGAATTGTATGCGATCTTGTGACTTAATTAAATAATTGTTATGTTATATCCATGATGATACATGCATGTTTGTCATGGATAGTTGCTTGTATTATTATTTAATTGTTAAGATTGGATTAATTGTTAAGTTTTATACACATGTATATTTATGATAAATCTTGAGTTGGGGAAAACTCCAATTATATACATTAATGAATCAATTATGTGCAATTTGGTATATCATTAATTATGGGTTTACGCAATCGATTCGTCGATGTATGTGGCTCACTTTCAATTGAGAGAGTGAAAGCCCTAATTAATATATACGTTAATTTAACCTAGACATTGATTATTAATAGGGTTTTATCGAATAAGTTGCATGTGGCTACTTGTTTACACGTATAAATTGTTGTTTTTGGTAGTTTATTTTTATTTATTACTTGTTTGTTTATTATGTGCGACAGTTTTAAGCAAAGGGTAATTTTTGAATAGAAAAATAATACGGACTAAACAATGGTGAAATTTGATTTGTTTTGGAAGAGTTAAGTTTTCAATAGTTTAATTGATTGGTGACTTTGGTACAATGACTGAACGGCTCACCCATTCGAATGAACTATAAAGGGGTTATTTAAGAAGTGCGCACAGTCACACTGAAAGGATGTCTAAGGTTATGCTTTGCGCTTACCTGGTCCTCTGCCTTCTGTAAATTCGAATGGAGCTACTTAGTAAGCCATAAAATGTACAAACTCATCTTAAGGGCGAATTAGTTTTAATTCCATGCGCCACTTCGGTGGTAATTATGCGAAACACTAAGTGTTTACACTTATGCAAAAGTACGGTATAATGGATGATAATTAACACTAAATTCCTTGATTGGTGAACCCAATACCTCAATCAAAACTTTGATAATTTGATCTTTATGAATTGGTAATTAAAAGTTTTTATTAAAATTATGCTACAAGATGAATGCATGACATCTTTGTACATATTTGATTTGACAACATAAAATCAAAACTAGTACCCTTTTAAATTAAGGTATATGCCATCTAATTAAAAGGAACACTTGAAGTTGCAATTTAAGTCATGAGAGTACTTGGCTAGATTGTGATGGAGAGGTAAATCTCTATGTTAAGTGAGACCTTACATGGACATATTTGTCAACAGATTTCTAAGACCAATGAGCTCTTACAATGGCCAAAAGGATTTCTAAGACCAATGCCAACGGGTTCGTCGGTTTGTCAACAGACAAACAAGGGTTGCTTAACTGACACCGATGGCACAATCTCGTCGGTGATGCATCAGTTGAAGGTTCTTCGGTTTGGCGACGAGTTGGTGTGGGGCCTATTTGTGTTTTGTGTGAGTATTTCATATTTGTGTGAGCGTTTTGTGTGGTATATATGTTTAGCGACACAAAAACAGACACGCCACCACTAGCAGGGTGTGTCAGTTTGAGAAGTGCTCATGTGGCGCTGAGATAACTCAACTGAAACACAAACTGACGCGTCACGGTTTGGAGTGGTTAATAAACAAAATTAATACGTAAATAATATTTTTTAGAATATAAATCGAGAAACTTAAGGATGTATAAACTCTTGTATGTTTGAAAAAATTAGCAATAGCAGTGAGGAGTAGCTGTAAGTACTAGTTGTTTTTTTGTATGATAACGTTTGGTAACGTAGTTGCAGGTTTAATCATAATGCGTAAAACTTCTCCTAAATGCTCAACGCTCTTAAATATTACTTCATGAAACGTTTGGAAAAAAGTATTCCGAAAAAAAAAATATATTAAACAGCTTGTTGCTTGCCAAACAAGTATTAAAACAGCTTGTTGCTTGCCTAAACCCCGTGCGCCAAATACACCAAAGTTATAACGTCAAGATTAACCCCATATATTAAATATAGTAAACACGTATATCTTTAAATCTATTATCTATTATATATAATAAAATAAGCTTTTGTACAAGCCTACTAAGCTACCAGCATTAAAAATTGGTTTAATGCACTACCTTATTTAGCTTCTATGTACAATACTCTTATGCATTACGTTTTTAAAACAGAAGAAAACAATGCAGTCAGCAAGTGTATTTCGCAAAGGGGTTGAAATATGGAAACGCTCCCATTTAAACAATCATCCAAACAATTATCTCAAAAAATAAGTTATTAATCTTCCTCTACAAGCTGAGTTAAATCGATTTCATAAGGTCTACTTCAATTCACCCATTAATTCGATTCAAAACCATATTCAAAACCATCTATCAAAAACATCTATACACAAAATTTATGTGATTCGTACTTTTGAAATTTGGGGAAATTCAAATTGATAAATATTATTGTGTTGCAAATCGATTCATACTACAAGAAAAGTTTGATTCTTGAATTCGTCTTTTAATTACCAAAGGGATTATTCAGAACAATTGGTAAGGTAAATACAATTATCTATTATTATTATTATTATTTTTTTCTTCTGATTTCACTTTTAATATAATTATCCTGTTCGATTCAAATATATGATATAAGCATAGTTGTTTTATTGAAAATGATTTTGTGCAATATGGATACTAATTTTCATGCATAACAATTTTTTCATAGTGATGAAGATGGTGTTTTGGGTTATTAATTGTTTTTTTTTAAAGGTATGATTCTTGCACCACCATTGATCTTATTTAATTTGTAGGTGGATTTCGTGGCTTTAATTTGTTTTTTTTTTCAGGACCATGAATATGATTGTGGATTAAAGAAAATGATTGTTTTACCTTAACCCAACGGTAAATCTCAAATATATGTGATAATTGTTAAATTGATTTTTTATTTGATCTTTATGCCGTTTGTTAATAGAATCTTGATTGTGTGTTTTGATTTGTGTTACGGTTTTTTTTACAGCAAAAATGGAGCCTAATGATTATAACAAAAAAACGGGACAATTTTAATGTGATGATTAATGTTTCAAATTGAAACTTTAATAAAAGTTGTGTTGTGGTTTGTTTTGCATGATATGATAAAATCAAAGAGGGCAAAACACTTTATGTGAGTATTAGATCTTAGGGTATGAGAAATTACCAATAAGCTGTTGAACGAAGCTTTTGCCCAAACACCGCTTCAAATAACCTTTTTTAATGATTATGTAGGGTAAAAGACCAAATGAATCTGACACAGCCGAGTTCATCTCAAAGAATCACAGCAGCAAAATTTCCTCCCTGTGGTGAGTGCTTGAACTTTTTATACTTCGTAATACTTTTTTCTTCTTGGATTATGTTTAAGGTTTTGATACTTTGTATGATTTAAAGGCAAGCCTTTGGAATAGTGATTTTAGGTTAAGTTAAGCGTCTTTGTCATGTCATGTTTGTGATTAGTTTGAGACATCTTAAAGATTCACGTACGGGTCAGGGTATGTGGATTGCATTGGTCATATCAAAGGATTGAATAATTATATTGAAAATGCTATAATCTATTCTCAGTTAAGATCACGTCATAACGTGTATATGTAGTTTTTTCGTACAACTTATATATCACGTGTATTTTGATGTGTTTTTCCTGCACGTTTTGGGTAAATATTAAATTGGTGGTGATTTGGTTGATTGTAATATGGCATATCAAGTTATGAAGAGGTGCCTGCAATACAATCGATGGCATGGGATGAAGCAGAATGTGTAAACTATATTGCAAGGTGATTTTTTTTTACAATTTTTTTTACTGTATCTATTTCTGCTCTTACGTTTTTTTACTCAATCGTTAAAAACTGTTTATAGCAACTCAAAATCCATACAAATAAGCGTGGGAGAATCATGAAAAGAGAAAAGCCGAGTTGGAGATGAAAAGAATGAAGGTAACAATTTTGGGATTTTCATTTTAGTGGGCTACTAATCTATTATATATAATAAAATAAGCTTTTGTACAAGCCTACTAAGCTACCAGCATTAAAAATTGGTTTAATGCACTACCTTATTTAGCTTCTATGTACAATACTCTTATGCATTACGTTTTTAAAACAGAAGAAAACAATGCAGTCAGCAAGTGTATTTCGCAAAGGGGTTGAAATATGGAAACGCTCCCATTTAAACAATCATCCAAACAATTATCTCAAAAAATAAGTTATTAATCTTCCTCTACAAGCTGAGTTAAATCGATTTCATAAGGTCTACTTCAATTCACCCATTAATTCGATTCAAAACCATATTCAAAACCATCTATCAAAAACATCTATACACAAAATTTATGTGATTCGTACTTTTGAAATTTGGGGAAATTCAAATTGATAAATATTATTGTGTTGCAAATCGATTCATACTACAAGAAAAGTTTGATTCTTGAATTCGTCTTTTAATTACCAAAGGGATTATTCAGAACAATTGGTAAGGTAAATACAATTATCTATTATTATTATTATTATTATTTTTTCTTCTGATTTCACTTTTAATATAATTATCCTGTTCGATTCAAATATATGATATAAGCATAGTTGTTTTATTGAAAATGATTTTGTGCAATATGGATACTAATTTTCATGCATAACAATTTTTTCATAGTGATGAAGATGGTGTTTTGGGTTATTAATTGTTTTTTTTGTTTTTTAAAGGTATGATTCTTGCACCACCATTGATCTTATTTAATTTGTAGGTGGATTTCGTGGCTTTAATTTGTTTTTTTTTTCAGGACCATGAATATGATTGTGGATTAAAGAAAATGATTGTTTTACCTTAACCCAACGGTAAATCTCAAATATATGTGATAATTGTTAAATTGATTTTTTATTTGATCTTTATGCCGTTTGTTAATAGAATCTTGATTGTGTGTTTTGATTTGTGTTACGGTTTTTTAAAGACAAAAATGGAGCCTAATGATTATAACAAAAAAACGGGACAATTTTAATGTGATGATTAATGTTTCAAATTGAAACTTTAATAAAAGTTGTGTTGTGGTTTGTTTTGCATGATATGATAAAATCAAAGAGGGCAAAACACTTTATGTGAGTATTAGATCTTAGGGTATGAGAAATTACCAATAAGCTGTTGAACGAAGCTTTTGCCCAAACACCGCTTCAAATAACCTTTTTTAATGATTATGTAGGGTAAAAGACCAAATGAATCTGACACAGCCGAGTTCATCTCAGCAATCACAGCAGCAAAATTTCCTCCCTGTGGTGAGTGCTTGAACTTTTTATACTTCGTAATACTTTTTTCTTCTTGGATTATGTTTAAGGTTTTGATACTTTGTATGATTTAAAGGCAAGCCATTGGAATATTGATTTTAGGTTAAGTTAAGCGTCTTTGTCATGTCATGTTTGTGATTAGTTTGAGACATCTTAAAGATTCACGTACGGGTCAGGGTATGTGGATTGCATTGGTCATATCAAAGGATTGAATAATTATATTGAAAATGCTATAATCTATTCTCAGTTAAGATCACGTCATAACGTGTATATGTAGTTTTTTCGTACAACTTATATATCACGTGTATTTTGATGTGTTTTTCCTTCACGTTTTGGGTAAATATTAAATTGGTGGTGATTTGGTTGATTGTAATATGGCATATCAAGTTATGAAGAGGTGCCTGCAATACAATCGATGGCATGGGATGAAGCGAAGAATGTAAACTATATTGCAAGGTGATTTTTTTTACAATTTTTTTATCAGATCTATTTCTGCTCTTACGTTTTTTTACTCAATCGTTAAAAACTGTTTATAGCAACTCAAAATCCATACAAATAAGCGTGGGAGAATCATGAAAAGAGAAAAGCCGAGTTGGAGATGAAAAGAATGAAGGTAACAATTTTGTGATTTTCATTTTAGTGGGCTACTAATAGTTACAATATATGACCTTGATAAAAGAAAGAACCAATTTATAGGGTGTTTGGGATTGCTTATTCTTGAAGTGCTTATATGCTAATTAGCAGTTTGACATAAGCTGGTACCGACTTACCTATTATGAGGTGTAAGTAGAAAACCTTGACCGTCCAAAGACTCAAAATTCTAATGGTGGATTTATCTTACTCTTTTTTTTTTTTACTTTTTTTTTTCACTTATCATAAAAAAAGTGCTAATCGGAAAGGGGTGTGATTTTTTTTGTTTGTTAAAATTGTTTGTTCTAATTGTTAAATCTATAACAAATGGTAAGTACGTGGTTCCATATCTCTACTGAAATATGCAATTTATAACCTGTTATTTACTGATTAATGCAAAGCACTTATCATTTAGCGCAACATATTGTATAGTTGGCATATCTATAACAAATGGTAAATACGTGGCATAAAATGCTTGATGCAGTATGGTGCTTGCATATTTGTAGGAATTTGCAGTTTGCTCATTCGTATATGACTCAGTACTTCACTCTCACTCTAAATTACACAGGATATACTATGCACTGATTGTGATAAAAAGGGAAATGCTCCTTTCCACTGGCTATACCACAAGTGTGGATCATGTGGATCATACAACACTCGAGTAATCAAGGTTGATCCAGTTGTTGGCTGTTCAAAGTATGCAAGTGCAACTCCTTTGACACCATCTATTCTAGGCCGGGGTGTGGGTTGGCAGGTAATTTCATTTCTTTCTCATATTTTTAAGTGATTAAAAAGTAACATATATAGGATAGTAGAAAAAGTCATAGGTTAGTGTTTGACTACCAACTGAATTAGATATTTGACTTAGTAGGGAATTGGCAGATTGTTGTCGAGTTTGTTTGGAAGTGTAAGTGGAGCTTCGGTATCGATGTGAGTTAAAAGGCAACTTTTGCACAGTTTCACTCCCAATAACATTATCTAAATAGATCATCGACTAAAGTATACTTCTCTTTATTTTATAGTGACAATGCTGGTCTTTTGCCTTTGACGCGTGTTGGCGTCCAAGAGTCATGAAAATTTTAGTGGTTAGGAGCATCAAGGGAGATAAAGTTTCAAGAGGCATGGGGAGGTATGAGCTTTGGAAACACAATACGTCCACACGGCTATAGGCTTTAAAGAGGCAAGGTAATTTTCAGGTTTCACTTTAATTGCCATTGCGTTTTGAAAATGATTGAATGATTAGCGTCATTGCGGCGCTTGACTGAACTATCATAGGCGCATTATTTCATTTTTAGTTGACATATATTAAGGGTGTTAAAAGATTTGTCATTATAGTAAGTGCTACAATATGATTTTTTAATCAGTGAACACTTTAAGTATTTAAAGGTTTGAAGCTATAAAAGTAGACCAATTAACCAACTTAACTAGACATGGAGATGGTTAGCATGTTTTTATAGAATTGGTCTGATGTTTTCATTTCAGGTATGACGACATACTTTCGTTTGGAAAAGGATCAATGCAGCTGACCTACACAAGGCCTGAAGCTACGTGGGGTGGTTGAGGTTGGTGATTAGCATGTGCCGAAAAGAAAACTCTTATTGCTGCTACTGGCACTGTGACCTTTTCTTTCTATTAAATTTATTGTTATTTTTTTATGTAACACCAAATGTAAAGTTATGATCCTTAGTAGTCACTTTCTAACCTGGTGTACGGATTAAATTTCTTTGTTTTATGGATTTACGTAAGCCTGCAACTTTAACGTGAGGGAAGCGCAAAAGTTTGTGCAAAGTGTGCAAAAGGTTGCGAATGTTGTGAAGGTTGAGACTGGGGCTGAGAGGAATGGTGGGGTGTATAAACCAGAAAGATAGATAGTGATTAGTGATGGTAATGGTGGAGGAGAGACGGATGATGGTTGTGCTTTATTTATGCTGGAAGAGATCTTTAACAGTCCTGCCGGTCTCATTCTTGCAGGCCATAATTTTGAATGAGGTAAAAGTTAGCGAATTTTGTGTTTTTGTTACTATACTGATTTTCAGTCCTGTCAACTTATATAAGCATTTTATACAGCTGTCATTAATCGTGGCGAGCAAAGGCTGCAATTAGAAGTGGAAGCCGAGCATTTGGCTGGACATGTACAACCTTCTCTACTTGGAGTATGTTAGAATAGTATAATGTACAAAGCTTAGAGTAAAATGCAATCGGGAGCAAATCTGATATATAAGAAAGGAACTGTAGGTTTTGCAGATTTGTGAAGAAATGGAAGTGGGACAACTAAATGTGTTGGATTCATCGATACACATAGCACTAAACCGATGCATGTTGTGATAGAAAGGATCTCAGAATATATGTGTACTGATGAAGCAGCGAAAGCAATCTTTGAATACCAAGAGGCTTTAATATGACTTCGTACAAGTCATAGGTATGTAATTTAGGTTCAAGATCTAAATATCTAATATTAAGAGGGTCTTTGGGATTGCTTATTGCTTTTTGAAATTAGACGATTGAGAACAAAATGAATGTAGATCTGAATTTGTCATTAAAATTATAGTTAGAAGTAGAAGAAAGGCAAAACGGCAATGCTGAGTGATGGGTCAAAATGGGTTGTCAGAACACTCAATTCATTTGAATGGACCCAAGATTGTTATAAACGTAAGTCAGCTTCAACTTTTAGCTTCAATTGCATAATATATTACTATAATTAATATGTCTCAATAAATTATGATAAAATGTGTATGCTTTCTTTGTTTTCTTTACAAGTTGAAAGTGATACAAAAGACAGAAGCACATTTCTCTCCTACAAATCTCCTTAGTAATAATAATAATCTCATTGTTCTTTGTATTAATAAATCCCATAAGACAATTATAGCGTTCATTATTAATGCATATATTTGGATATTATTAAATATGTCAACGCGTTGTTTTCCACTAGATGGGATTGTATGATTGATAATACATTAGGTAATGAGAGGGTCTCTACTTGTGCAGGTGCTGATGTTGGATTGGAGAATACAAGTTTGTAAGGCAAGACTAGGGGAAAGGAGGGTGCGAGCACCAACCATCATTACAAAGGAAAAAGACCTACGCCAGGTGCATTAGTTGCTGCTTTTTCCGCACAAAATGGTCCGTTTGGTTTCTGATTTTTCTGCACAAAAGAGTGCGTTTTGCTGCTGATTTTTCTGCACAAACGGGTGCATTTGGTTGCTGATTTTTCTGCACAAAAGGGTACATTTGGTTGCTGATTTTTCTGCACAAAAGGGTGCGTTTTGTTTGCTTATTTTTCTGCACAGAAGGGGTGTTTGTTGCTGCATATTTTCAGCCATCAGGGGCGTTTGGTTCAGCTTATTTTCAGCTCATCAAGACTCTGCCTGCAGAAATATGTGCCGAAACATTGGTGGTCTTTTGTGTTAAACTTAGCCAGGAGGTATGCTGTGTTTGCATGCCAACTAACTGCTCTTTTGTGCCACACTTGGATCCTCACTGTAGAACTATGCAACAGATTTAGTTTCACCACTTGAAACCGTATGTTTGGGGCCCTTAATCACGTTATATTATACTATGGTTCATTATTTTTAATGTTACAAGGTTTGTTAGCAACTCAATTGATCATTAAAATCACACATCATTTTATGTTCGAGTCAATCTATTTTAGATTGGCAACGCGATGGTTGTAAATTGATTGTGACTCACACATATTTTAAATTTAACAAATTTGCGTTATTGCTTTTATTATCATCTCATTTATCTATTTTTTAAAAAAATAACCCGGTGTCAACGAGTCTCTAAGCTAGTTTAAGCAATATATTCCTAGTATATTTGAGAGTATTATGTTTATCTAATTACTATAATTAAGAAGGTGTTTCCTTAGTTGTTTATGACGGTGGACATACGTTCAGCCTTTATATAAACCCTTCAATAACTCATTATTCGGTGAATTCAAGGTCGAGGAACAATGGCATTAGAGAGAATCGTAAGTTTTGATCTTAGCGGATGCGAAAGTGAGAGTATGTCGTATATCATTGAGCAGGTATTATGTAGAGTGCGCCTCACAAAGGATCTCGCTCGATGCAAGAGTGTTTGTAAGTCGTGGAAGCGTTTTATTACAGGAGGAAACAAGAGTGATATTCTTTAACTTTTTTAACTAAGTACTTATTGTACGTGCATGTGCATGGTATTTGATCTTCTTTAACTTCTTTTCGTGCTATGTCTTTGATTGTATATATATTTACTCGTTTCCCTTTTTGATTTATCAGTTAATCGAAGAACATCTTCCAGCTCCAATCCTAGACAAGTGCCAGATGTTGATGCCGATGACACGTTATTGCTGCTATTCAAATCTATCGAATAATAGTTTTTAGTATGATGGTTTCTAGACGTTTTCCAAATAATTGTTCTTTGGTTGTTTTAATACAGATGTTTGAATTTGATCACTTTAGTTTTGTTTTATGTTTAATGGTTTACATCAATTTTCTTATACGTAACGACAAACGTGTTGGTTTTATGGACAATAAATTAATAGACGTGTGTTAGGATCGAACTCGAGACTATGGGATTGCACACTTTACGTATGAGAATTTAAAGTTAATAATTAAATATAAACGTTATATTTATTTATTTATTAAACGAAATAACTAACGGACGTTAAGTAATTAATGTAATGGATTAACGGTCGTTAAATGTTTATGGAAAAGGACTAAATTGCAATAGTTGGGAAGGTTCCGGAATCCCTATGGATACCATGAACCGATCGGCCATAAGGAAAAACAAGGAAAGAAAAAAAACCCAACTTGTTCACCAAGTTTGCTTGGGTATATAAACAAGACTAGGGGTTTTATTTTTCCATCTCTTGTGCTCATTAGCTAAACCCTAAAATTGTTTTGTGTGTGTTTTGTTCTTAAACCGATCGTACATCCCTTTAGGGTGTCGATCTTCAAACCTTTTCCACATCAAGTTATTTGTTTGATAAAAACTAGCATTACTTTAATTCGGTTTAGTGCGTGTGTACAAGAACATAGTAATAACATACTTTTGTTATTATCTTGGATTGAATTACAAAACGGTAAGGGGTAATTTTTATAATCCTATAAACCCTAATTAGGGTTCATCCTAATTGCTAGTTTGTGGATTTGATTCTTGTTCGGCTAGAATCAAGAAAGGTACGTATACTTTATTCTTTAGTTAATTAATTATTCATTATATGTTCCTATACGCTTCCGCACTTACTTTGATGTTTATTATTTATATTTATGATTAGTCATGTTATATAATTCCAACAGTGGTTTCAGAGCCAGGTTTTAATGAGTAATTAATTACTAAACACGTAAAAAACGGATATTGTATTGTGTTTGATATGATTTATTCTAGGGTTTTGGTTATGATTATATAAACCCTAATTTTAGGGTTAAGGATTTTGCCCTAATTTGGTTTTAAAAATCTATTATGGATCGAAAATTTTTTTTATGGGTGGAAACCCTAAAATTTTGTAATCGATTTCCTTAAATTTTTTTTAGGGTTTATATTAATTGTTATGTTATCTATATCGAAACCTAAATTTAATATATTTGTTACGTGATAAATTCATGAATAAATTGTTATGTGACATGGAATTGTATGCGATCTTGTGACTTAATTAAATAATTGTTATGTTATATCCATGATGATACATGCATGTTTGTCATGGATAGTTGCTTGTATTATTATTTAATTGTTAAGATTGGATTAATTGTTAAGTTTTATACACATGTATATTTATGATAAATCTTGAGTTGGGGAAAACTCCAATTATATACATTAATGAATCAATTATGTGCAATTTGGTATATCATTAATTATGGGTTTACGCAATCGATTCATCGATGTATGTGGCTCACTTTCAATTGAGAGAGTGAAAGCCCTAATTAATATATATGTTAATTTAACCTAGACATTGATTATTAATAGGGTTTTATCGAATAAGTTGCATGTGGCTACTTGTTTACACGTATAAATTGTTGTTTTTTGGTAGTTTATTTTTTATTTATTACTTGTTTGTTTATTATGTGCGACAGTTTTAAGCAAAGGGTAATTTTGAATAGAAAAATAATACGGACTAAACAATGGTGAAATTTGATTTGTTTTGGAAGAGTTAAGTTTTCAATAGTTTAATTGATTGGTGACTTTGGTACAATGACTGAACGGCTCACCCATTCGAATGAACTATAAAGGGGTTATTTAAGAAGTGCGCAGAGTCACACTGAAAGGATGTCTAAGGTTATGCTTTGCGCTTACCTGGTCCTCTGCCTTCTGTAAATTCGAATGGAGCTACTTAGTAAGCCATAAAATGTACAAACTCATCTTAAGGGCGAATTAGTTTTAATTCCATGCGCCACTTCGGTGGTAATTACCCGAAACACTAAGTGTTTACACTTATGCAAAAGTACGGTATAATGGATGATAATTAACACTAAATTCCTTGATTGGTGAACCCAATACCTCAATCAAAACTTTGATAATTTGATCTTTATGAATTGGTAATAAAAGTTTTTTTTTATTAAAATTATGCTACAAGATGAATGCATGACATCTTTGTACATATTTGATTTGACCACATAAAATCAAAACTAGTACCCTTTTAAATTAAGGTATATGCCATCTAATTAAAAGGAACACTTGAATTTGCAATTTAAGTCATGAGAGTACTTGGCTAGATTGTGATGGAGAGGTAAATCTCTATGTTAAGTGAGACCTTACATGGACATATTTGCAGTTCTTTAAGTTAGACACTTAAGTTGAGTAGGAAGTGAGATCTTGGACTCAATGGCATAAGATGGGATAAAACATGTTTATATTTGCAATAGCGTTGGAAAATATAAATCCCATAATGATCTAGGAATTGGAAATTGTTTGCCAATTATTGTTCGACAGATTACCCTATTATGTGCTTTCGTTACTAGCAGATCAACTGATGTAATGGAACTTCGATAATTTGGATCCTAGTTTTCGAGAAAATTCTATGGTTATATGAATATTACCTTGGGTATTTTATTTTCTTGAAAAGTTTAATTATCGAAAATACTAAAATTGAATTTTGCTAATTCTTTAAATGTATTAATGCAACATTAAACCGTAAACGAAGGTTATTTTGTATTGGTAAATTGATCTACACCTGTAAGGGTTTTGGTAGAGTCAACTTTACTAAAAGGATAAACCTAGTCCTCTTTATATAAGAAAGAGTGAGATTAAATCCTATTCCTTTCATGAATGAAGAAAGGTATGATAGGACAATTAGAATTGTCTAAATTCTAAATACATAACTCGTAAGCAAATTTTAATAGTTAAGAAAATTGCATATTTCTGAGTTATTAAATTAGAAGCTAGACTAATTACTGCATAATTGGTAAAAGACAAACTAGCATATTTTATGTAGTTGTTTTGTTTTGACCATTTAAAAGTACTACTTACAATTGTTGGAATAGTAGAACTATTAAGAAAGAAATTGCATGCCCAATTTTTCGAGTTAATAGCATTGATGGATAAATTCATCATCTACATAGTAGAATACATTCTTTTAAGTACATTTGTAATTGTTATGTATGGACTTTCTCAAAGGTGTAGGGAAGTAAATAGAACACTATTTTCTTTCATTGGTTAATGAAACACTTACAATGTTGTCAAATCCAGTGGGAGTATTGTTCTTATTACTGAATAAAGAATTAATGTAATGATCTCTTATTCAGTGGGAGTTACAAGCTTTGTCATCTTGGTAGTAACCCATATTATCTCTAGAATGTCTTAAGATAATTACTTTCCACTTGTAGACACTTATGTTTTCAAGGATAGTCATGTACGTTTCCTTATTAGACAATGAAGTGGTTCTACATCTACTAGTTATGCTAATATCAATGACACAATCATATTAGTCACATAAACAAACATATGTCGTGTTGTTTATCTGCTACATGATGTTGTTCCATGCACAAGTGGGAGAAATCTATATTGTGTGCAAGGTACAACATATAAGTATATGATTTAACGGATTCTCTTGACTGCAAGGTAAGAGACTAACGTTCTAATATAACTTGAACATATCTAATTCAAGAAACACTTGGTGTTGCAATTTACGTCATGTGAGAACTTGGCGAGATTGCAATAACAAAGTAAATCTCTATGTAAAGTCAGACCTTGCATGGACATATTTACAGTTTCTAAATTAAACAATTATTTAGAACATGTGTCAAAATGATATATAAGACTACTTCAAATTAAATATTTATGTATTATTAGAATGACATAAAATTAAATGAAGTAATCTAATTCTACTTCAATTTGTTTATTTATGTATTTTGGAATGACATAAATGAAAAATAATGTAGTCCTGCATTATTGTGAAGTAAAATAAATTAACTTGAAATTACTATTGAAACCAAGAGTTGTGTTCATAATTACTTTAGTTAAACATGTTTATGATTCATTGTAAAGACATAAACATAAAGTCTTTTAAGACTTATAATAAAGTAAGACGTTAACTTGTTATGTTTTTTAATTAAGACATATACAAGAAGTCATTGAGTTGATCAATGATTTATAACGTATAATGGGATTATAACAGTTTATGTTTCTTGTTGAGACATGGATATGAAGTGACTTGGTTAAAAGGTACTTGTGTTATAAAGCATGCAATTGGCTTGGAAAGTCTATTATACCATTAAGTTGACTTAGTTGGTAAATAGGTAAGCCAAAAAGAATATGTTTATCTTATATATTGTTAGATCGTCTTACAATATTAAATTCTAATGAATACCACAAGTTGATGGTATGTTAAGTTAGGAGAATCAAACTCTATTTGATTTGTTTGATTTATGATAACCATAACTTCTTTCTTAAATAGTAACAAGGTTAGAAATTGAGTATGGATTGAATATACTCAATATGACTCCAACCTAGAAGATTAATAAAACACCATTTCATTATGGAATGTGATGAATCACATTAAGTTTTAAAATTGAAGATTCTGAATTTGTTAAACTACTTATGAATAGGTTGTTAACAAACTTAATGTCAAGAATTATCAATGTGTATTTGTAATGTCCCAAATAGAGAACAATGTAGTTTTGCTCTAATTGCTAAGTATATATAGATAGTCTATATATTACAAAAGGCAAGTGGGAGTTTTATCTTGAAAGATAAAATTACAAAATACATAATCTTCTAAAACACACTAGTAAATATCATGATGAGGTTAGACATGAAAATGATAAACCTCAAGATGATGGAATTTTCATTCATAGATCTGCAAGGATATCTCAAGTATTTGACTTATATGCTGAGAAATATGAGTTACAGGATTATAGTAAACCCGATAATCATTATGATGGATTACCAAATATTGAATTGGGTAAATTACTCATACTATGAATGTTAAAGATGCTGTCCATAAAGATAATCAATTTTGGAAATTTGGTTTATCTTAATAGTTAGACTAGAGAATGGAAATGAGTTTCTTCAAAGAGATTGAAAACCCTAGTGGTTTGAATTTCTATGTAGAAATCATATGGACAAAATTGTACACATATTTAATGCATGTTTTATGACAAGATTATTAATCATACTTAAGCAATTAATTATGATTGAATATTTCTTTCTAGACACATTAAATATATAAAGATGATAATTGTCATACTTGTTTTCATTAATATGAAATATGACAATGGAATATCAAAATTCTTTCTTGAGAAATTACTTGAGCGAGGACGGTAAGTAATTGAAAGGTTTTTTGAATTCATATAATCTTTGAAAGTGTACGAAGTGCAAATAATTCATGAATGGATAAATGCATGCATCTATGAAATTATTCTTATGTTTAATTATTAAATCTTAGTTTCGATTTATAATTGAAATAAGATAAATTTTAAGTATTCCTGAAAGCTAGTGGGAGTATTATGGTAAGGTTTTTAAATCTTATATGTTGTATAACATATAGGAAGTAACATTCCTTGTAAGCTAAAATGTTAAGTCTTAGATTGGAATGAAACTTCATTTGTAAGATTTAAGAATTAAAACATACAACCTTGGAATATATGTTTATTATTAATAAACATGTGCAATAAAATAAATGATTCTAATAAAACATGATATATCATTTGGGAAATGGATAAATATTTTTTGACAAGATAGAACGTGAATGAAGTCTAAGTTTGACCTGTAGATTCATCATGTACATCATGTTGTGTATTAAAATTGTTGTATCATTCTTGAATAAGAAGTGATTTGACAACATTGATATCTAACTAAAAGTTATTAGATAACTTGTGTAATGAATATTCTAAAAGAATTACATCCTCAAAACCTGGAATTGCTCCTAGATTCTTTGGATGAACAATATGTCAAATGTTGTGAAATTGTCATCACTTTAAACTTGAAAGTTAGGAAAGCATCAAACATTACACAATGAGATATTAAAGTTTACGGAGTTTTAATAAGCATATTGTTGTTTGTATACAATGATGCTGGTTTAATTGAGATGACACTCAAATCTAGTCATGGTAGGATTTCATCCTTGTTAATGAACATTTGAACTAGTTGTGCTACTTAGAGCGCAGTTGCATTATACATTAAAAGAATAAGAATACTTTAAACTTTAAAATGTTTGAAAGTTTAAATTGTCATAAATTGGTGATAGAGGATGTCACACACTTTATGAATTACTATGTGGATTGGTGAATGCACACATACAAGGACTTCATTAATTGAATTCTTGAAATAAGTATTCTCAAAATTACGATAGATCAAGTTGGTTGATTTATGCCTTGTCAACAAGTATGATTGTCATTACTTGAGGCATAATTCATCAACTGGAATTTTCATGCATTGATCTATTTGGTATTTGGATAAGGGATGTTAAACAATTGTTATAATAAATCAAATACTTGGTATGTTTGATTTTATAATATATTGTATCCTATATTTGCATGTTTAATCCGTGAATAAATTTATTTATTCTAAATCGTCCGTTGTCAATTAATGATATGGGAGTATCATTAAACTAAGACAAATCTTAGAGATATGGTAGAATATACTTGAAAGTATATTGATGAGAATGCATACCAATTTCAGATGATATTCAATGAATTAAATACATGACTTATCCCAACTACATAATTTACTTTATAGATATTGTTATAAGTAAATTGTGAATAGTTATTCTCAGACTTGAGATACCAGATAAGTGTCATGAATGTAGTGCACTTCTGTGGAACAACTTAACGCTATAATGAATGGTAGTCATAAGGGTTGTTTCCTGAAGTGTTGCAAAGTTTGTGGGTTATTCTCGTAGTCAAGATAGAATTTGTTCCTTCAAATTTTTTTGGAGTTTAATATCTTGGGCCCCTCGTAGGGTTGACAAGATGTTTGCGTGGCCACGCCCAAAGTTCTCCCCTGAATATGTTCAGAAGATTTGGTAATCTTGCTCAATCACTTACAACGAGAAACAGAATGGTTGAATAAAGAATGACTTAATTCCATATCTTTATTTAACATGGTATTAGAAACAAAAGGATAATAATAATGAGAAATCATTAAAAGGTTTTCCAAGAGCCTTGCTCGAGTTGTACTAGAGGCATCGAAGTGTTGCTAGACGCTAACCGAATGTGATCACTCTATTAAGATATGTCCAAGTGGGAGCTGTTGGTTTTATGGACAATAAATTAATAGACGTGTGTTAGGATCGAACTCGAGACTATGGGATTGCACACTTTACGTATGAGAATTTAAAGTTAATAATTAAATATAAACGTTATATTTATTTATTTATTAAACGAAATAACTAACGGACGTTAAGTAATTAATGTAATGGATTAACGGTCGTTAAATGTTTATGGAAAAGGACTAAATTGCAATAGTTGGGAAGGTTCCGGAATCCCTATGGATACCATGAACCGATCGGCCATAAGGAAAAACAAGGAAAGAAAAAAAACCCAACTTGTTCACCAAGTTTGCTTGGGTATATAAACAAGACTAGGGGTTTTATTTTTCCATCTCTTGTGCTCATTAGCTAAACCCTAAAATTGTTTTGTGTGTGTTTTGTTCTTAAACCGATCGTACATCCCTTTAGGGTGTCGATCTTCAAACCTTTTCCACATCAAGTTATTTGTTTGATAAAACTAGCATTACTTTAATTCGGTTTAGTACGTGTGTACAAGAACATAGTAATAACATACTTTTGTTATTATCTTGGATTGAATTACAAAACGGTAAGGGGTAATTCTTATAATCCTATAAACCCTAATTAGGGTTCATCCTAATTGCTAGTTTGTGGATTTGATTCTTGTTCGGCTAGAATCAAGAAAGGTACGCATACTTTATTCTTTAGTTAATTAATTATTCATTATATGTTCCTATACGCTTCCGCACTTACTTTGATGTTTATTGTTTATATTTATGATTAGTCATGTTATATAATTCCAACAAAACGTTGTTAATAACATTCCCTCAACTTTACTTTACGACACTGCGAGAATCTCATATCTCGTATCTTTTTCAGTATACGTACGTATAACACTAATGAAACGCGTAAAACAGTTAGCTACATATGGGCAGTTTCATCGGCCGACACTTGTTAAGGGCCTCAAATAGTAGCGAGGATATGGGTGATGACGAGGGGCGGTAGAGGTATATGGGTTATTTTGTGTTGCTTATCGTTGAAACTATATTTTGGCAACCCGTATCTTATTCTTATATAGTTTAACATTTTGGCGACTTGAGCATTGAGGATATTGCAACATTTGTGGATATGGCAGCTAGGTTTAGAGATTATAACACGTGTTTTGTAGACTTTGTAATGTTTTAAAATTATAAGACATGTTGTCGGTATATATAAATTCATCCGTCTTAAAATTATTGTCCACGTTTGACTTTTTCGGTCAATCTTTTTCAACTTTGACTTTAACTATTTTTATTTGTGTTAGGTAATATTTGATGCAAAACATATGAATGGATTGCGTTTTAAATATATTTTCATCAATATAAATTTATATTAGGTATTATATAACACAAACACAAATATTTATGGTCAAAGTTGAAAAGAAAGTGTAACGCCCCGACCCGCCAAGGGTAAAGGAATCACAAGTAATGGTGTCATATCAAAGCAAACATATAATCCAAAAGAAATCTCAACATAAATATTGAAATAATCCAAGTCAAAATGACTTCAATACATAGGTCCCAGCGGAAAATAAACTCCAAATGAAAAGTCTAAAACATAAAGTCTAAATGGCATCATAAGATCAAAGCTAAAATCTCTAAGGTAAGTCGACTCAAAGACTCATCCCAAAGCAATACCCAGCTCCAATGCTTAGATACCTGTCGCGGAAGAAAAGAAATGCGGCTGAGCTTCAAAAGCCCAGTGAACAGATATACAAGCAAAACGAATACGAAACAAAAACGAATACGAAATAAAGTGAAAGAAAGATAGTGAAATCATAATCATTTCAAAAGATAAATCAGGATATACGAATAAGTTTTATAGCTAACTACCTCGAGCCCAAACACATATGCCATATCATAAACATATCATAAACACATAAGGCAACATTTTGTAGGGGAGACCTACCAGAGTTATGAAGGACGTGCATGCACGCAGCATCAATCATCAGATAACATATAGCATATAACATATAATATATAACATATAACAGATCTAGGATGCACCCATACGCCCCACAAACATACATTGATAATATAATATAAATTGAGCTCATAGCAAATATCGATAAGGGGCGTGGCAGAACTTCACTCTATCGCCCTAGAGTCATGTCAAGTGCATTTATCGACACGGACATGGAACCCCCATGACTAGTTAACAATTAGCTCGGGTGTCAAACTATCTTAGGTCAGATAAGAATGTCATAACTGACATAGATCATATTTTATCAAAGGTTTAATCATGTTTTCAAAATCAAAGGTCTTCATATCATATAGTTCAAAATCAAATGTTTTATGATTCAAAAATCAAAGTTCAGATAAGCAACAGCTCAAATAAACACATTAGGGTTCATAGCAAAGGCTTAGGAAATCCTAATATGAAAACGAACGAAAAGAAAACATTATAAGAAACCTTTACTGAAAAGGTCAGAATATCTGTACCTTATTCCAAAGCAAACGATCGAAAAGAAGACACAGGGAAAGCAAAGAATTACTCCTTCTTCACAGAACCTATATATATTAACGGTCGTATATATTATTAATGATTCCATAATCGTCGAAATGATCTTTTAATCTTTTAGGGTTTTATAATTAAATGAGACTTAAATGTTTTATAATTAATATCGTAGATTAAGGTTCATTATGTCATTTGTTAAAGTTTAGGGTTAAATGTGAAAATAGTTTAACGTCTTAACTCACACATAAAATAACGAATTAGTATATTTAGCTTCAAAACCCTAATCGACTCTCATTATATTCTAGGGTTTCTCATTCTTTAATATCTCATTAATATGCATTTACTTACATGTTACGTCTTTTAATGACTCGTTACTTAACCTAACACGTCATAAAACAATCTTTCCTTTTATGTTTCACCATATACGTTTATGATTTTATGTGACATACAAGTTACTTATTACTCGTATTAATTACACGTTTATACCATTAGGGTTTGGCATACCTTATTCGGTTAACATATCAAAACTAGGGTTTACATTAACATGACCTTTACTTACTTAATGCACTTTCAAAAACTCATATGTGGTTCGGTTCAATCTAGGGTTTTCGGCTAATAGGTTTTTACGCAAGTCTTAACTCATCTACATACTTTACTCATTCAAGTTATCATGTTTTATACCTTATTCGAATTATGTACATGGTTCGGTTCTAGTTACATATGTTCGGTCCTTATTAACTCGACACAACCATGACTCGATTCAATAATACATATTAAGTACATAACTCTTAAATACTTGTAAGGTTAAATCATTAGGGTTTCCTTGTTTTTGGTTTCCATTCGGTTCGGTCACAAACAAAACAACATACTCGACTAAAACATAACATATTACATAATATTAACGCAAGATACATCAAACAAAGACGAGAATAGGTTATACCTTGACTTAGTTGAGCAAAAATCTCGACACCTATGGGTGTTTAGTATTCGGCCGAGCAAAGAGAGAGAAATAAAAAGAGGCAACAATAAAACTAGGGTTTCACTTTTGAGATTATGTGTTGTATTTATAGTAGTTGTACTTGATTTAGGCTTAGGAGTAACTTGGGTTTCGGTTTGGCCCAACCGATCACAACCCACACGCACACCATGGGCTTCGGCCTTGGGTCCTCACGAAGCAAAACAAACACGACCCAAATCATTTACGAAACGTTAAATCTTCGTCGTACCAAAATCGATTACGTAATATATTTTAATTAGGTTTTTAATTATTCACAAGTTAAGTTTTAAATTTCGTTAAGTGTTATAAATATATTTTACGTATTTTATAAATTTCAGTTCCAAGGGTATTTTAGTCTTTACTCAGATTTTAGATTTTCAGGTTTTACAATTCTTCCCCTCTAAAGAAAAATTTTCGTCCTCGAAAATTGAAATGAAACGAAACGAAAACGAAAACGAAAACGAAATGAGAACATACCAAACTATTCAAAGAAATGAGGATAACTAGCTCGCATCGACTCCTCGGTTTCCCAAGTAGCCTCACGTTCAGGATGATTTTTCCAAAGAATCTTAACGAACGGAATAACTTTATTCCTCATAACTCTTTCTTGCCTTTCCAGAATAGCTTCCGGTTCTTCAGATAAAGACATATCAGATTGAATTTGATCAAACGGATAAGAAGCAACGTGTAACGGATGATAGTTGTATCCCCTTAGGAGTGATACATGGAAAACGTCATGAACATGCGATAACTGAGGCGGAAGTGCTAATCGATACGAAACTTCTCCTATACGTTCTAGAATCTCAAACGGTCCAATAAATCGAGGACTGAGCTTGCCCTTGATTCCAAAACGTTTCACACCTCTAAACGGCGAAACTTTCAAAAATACACGATCTCCAACCCGAAATTCTAAATCACGACGATGCTTGTCAGCATAACTTTTCTGACGAGACCTAGCTTCCTTCAACTTTTCTCTAGCAACAGCTACTTTCTCATTAGTGATCTCGATCATTTCCGGACCTTCAATCAAACGCTCACCTACTTCATCCCAACAAATAGGTGCTCTACATTTCCTTCCATAAAGAAGTTCAAACGGTGCCGCCTTAATGCTAGCATGCCAACTGTTGTTATAAGAAAACTCTACTAAACATAAATATTCATCCCAACTGCCAGTCCATTCTAAAGCACAAGCCCTTAGCATATCCTCTAAGGTCTGTATAGTCCTCTCTGACTGACCATCTGTTTGAGGATGAAATGCCGTACTAAAGTTAAGTCGAGTACCCCAAGCTTTCTGCAAACCTTTCCAGAAACGAGAAGTAAAACGCGGATCTCTATCGGACACAATAGATGCCGGAGTACCATGAAGTCTAACGATCTCTTGCTGAAAAATCTCCGCCAATTTACCAATACCATAATCCTTTCTGATTGGCAAGAAATGAGCAGATTTGGTTAGTTGATCAAAAACTACCCAAATCGCATCATGCTTCTTCCGAGTAAGAGGTAGTCCAGTCAGAAAATCCATAGATATCTTATCCCACTTCCATGTTGGAATATCCAATGGCTGTAACAATCCACTAGCCCTTTGATGTTCAATCTTAACCTGCTGACAAATCATACACTTCGACACAAACGTCGCCACATCTTGCTTCATGCCGTTCCACCAAAAGTACTGCTTCAAATCCCTATACATCTTGGTAGAACCAGGATGAATAGTGAAAGGAGAACTATGAGCTTCAGTCATAACTTTCTCACGAAGTACCTGATCATTGGGAACACAAAGCCTATCTCCATACCATACAATACCGTCATTATCAACCTTAAACTCCGTCTGCTTACCTTCTTCAACATTTTGCGCCACGGCCCACAGCTCGCCGTCATCTTTCTGAGCCTCTTTAATTTGCAGTATAAGGTTCGACTCCACCTTCATACTTGCCCAGTATCCATCAAAACCTCGTACACACAACTCAACATCCAAACTCTCTAAGTCACGAATAATCCTAGGCTCAATCTTGATACTTGCAAGAATGCCTGATTTCCGGCTAAGTGCGTCAGCAACTACGTTAGCCTTACCTGGATGGTACTGAATGTTGGTGTCATAATCCTTAAGAATTTCTAACCATCTTCTTTGTCTCATGTTAAGTTCCTTCTGAGTGAAAATATACTTGAGACTCTTATGATCAGTGAATATATCACACGTCTCTCCATACAAGTAATGTCTCCAGATCTTCAATGCAAACACCACCGCAGCTAACTCAAGATCATGAGTTGGATAATTCTCCTCATAAGGTTTTAGCTGCCTCGAAGCATAAGTTATTACCTTTCCATGTTGCATCAAAACACAACCTAATCCTTTCTTAGATGCATCACTGTAAATTTGAAATCCTCCAGAACCAGTTGGAAGAGTCAAAATAGGAGCTGACACCAATCTCCGCTTCAACTCTTCAAAACTCTTCTCTCGTTCATCCGTCCATACAAACTTTTCACCTTTCCTCATCAGTTGGGTTAGGGGTAGAGCTAAGCGAGAGAAACCTTCAACAAAACGTCTGTAGTAACCAGCAAGTCCAAGAAAACTCCTGACCTCAGTCACTGTCGTAGGTCTTGGCCATTTAATGATAGCCTCAACTTTAGACGGATCCATGGTGATACCATTAGCTGATACAATATGACCAAGGAAAGCAACTTGTCTTAACCAAAATTCGCACTTCAAAAATTTGGCGTACAACTTCTTCTTCCTCAAAATCTCCAAAACTATCCGGAGATGTTCTTCATGCTCTTCTTCAGACTTGGAGTAAACCAAAATGTCGTCGATGAAAACAATAACGAACTTGTCGAGAAACTCATGGAAAACACGATTCATCAGGTCCATAAACACAGCAGGCGCATTGGTCAAACCAAAAGGCATAACGAGGAATTCGTAATGACCATATCTGGTACGAAACGCGGTCTTAGGAACCTCTTGCTCCTTCACACGAATCGATGGTAGCCAAACCTCAGGTCAATCTTCGAAAAGAACTTAGCTCCTTGCAGTTGATCAAACAAATCATCTATACGCGGCAGAGGATAACGGTTACGAATGGTAATACGATTGAGTTCACGGTAGTCGATACATAGGCGCATGCTTCCATCCTTCTTCTTCACAAACAAGACAGGTGCACCCCATGGAGAAACACTAGGGCGAATAAAACCACTTTCTATCATCTCTTGCAGCTGTTCCTTCAACTCCTTCAGGTCTACAGGTGTCATGCGATACGGAGCCTTCGAAATCGGTTCAGCACCAGGAATTAACTCAATGCTAAACTCAACTTCTCTAGCTGGGGGAAGTCCAGGGAGTTCATCGGGAAAAACGTCAGTAAATTCGCAAACAACCGAAAGATTTTCAATGTTAGGACTTTCCAAAGATATGTCCTTAACAGAGGCTAGAAAACCTTGGCACCCATGAGCAATCATGATCCGTGCCTTCATAGCGGAAATGAGTTTAACAGATTTAAGAGGTTGAGAACCATGATAAACGAATTCAGGATGTTTTACGTCTCCAAAGATCACCGTTCTAGCATGGCAATCAATTGAAGCTCTATGATAAGCCAACCAATCCATGCCTAGAATGATATCAAAGTCGACCATATCGAGAGGATACAGATTTGCAAAGCGAATACGATCATCAAAACGAAGAGGACACTTAACGTATTTATGATCAATGATCATGTGGTTTTTCATAGGCGTAGAAATCGATAAGTGATTTGTTAACGGTTTGGGCTTCACATTAAGTTTCTTAGCAAATGTGATAGATATAATGGAGTGTGTAGCACCGGTATCAAATAAAACGAAGACAGCATAATCATCAATGAAAAGAGTGCCCGTAATGGTACCTGAAGTGCGCTCCGCCTGGTTACGAGTAGTAGCATAGACACGTCCAGTAGTAGTCGGTGGCTTGATGTAGTTTCCAGGAACTGCCGGATTCTTCTTAGGGCAATCTTTAATCTTGTGAGCAGTGGAGCCACAAGCAAAACATCCACCAGTGGCCTTGAAACACTGCCCCGGATGAGCCTTTCCACAAGTAGTACAAATAGGTGGGTGAGGCAAAACCTCAGCTGTCCTCTGTTGACTAGAAGATCCCAAGCACGACCCGATTTGTTCCTCGAAATGGTGATCCTTGTTGTAACGCTGGTTATTGTTACCTTGGTTCTGACGATCACTTCCATTCTTACCAGCATATCTATTATCTTGACCCTCGTCTCGGCGTCCAGTGTCAACCTTCCTTCCTGACCGACCCCCCGATCATAACTCCTATCCACTTGACTCCTCGAATCATAACTCCTACCCGAGTTTCCCTTATAGTCATTGCCTTGAGTCCTACCTTGAATCCGATCACCATCGCGATTACGCTTGTTGGAACCCGAAACCTCATGAAAGATCTCAATGTTACGAGCTGCGTCATTGCAGGCCGACACATTCTCATACTCAATATTAAGCAGTCGGTCCAACACCCACTTCTTCAGTCCCCACTTGAAGTGCTTAGCTTGACGCCTACCATCTCCAGCAATAGCTCCCACAAAACTCACCAACCTCATAAATCTACTCATGTATTCATTGGAATTCTCATAATCAAACTGGTAGATTGCCTGATAATCCCTCTCATACCTTTGCTGCTCAGCATCAGGGAAGTAACGGTTATAGAAGATAGTCCGAAACTCAGTCCAAGTACAAGTCACAGCAAAAGCATCTCCTCCTCTTGCTTGTTTGAGCGCTTTCCACCAATTTAAAGCATCACCTTCCAATTTGAATGCAGCCAAACGAGTCTTAAACTCGTCTCCACAACCCAGTACTTCAAACAGCTTCTCAATATGAGTGATCCAGTCCTCGGCCTCAGTAGGAGTAGCAGCAGTGCTAAACGAAAGAGGCTTGAGCTTACCGAAACGCTCGAGCCAAGTATGAATACCGACGGGTTGATTTCCTCCACCACTACCCGAAGCACCATTCTGATTACGAATGTTGTTGATCACCTGTTCCATCATCTCAGGTGTAGTCAGACCAGGGAAAAGAGAGTTGAGGGCATTCGCAATCGCAGCATCCATGTTAGTAGCATCATCGTCCCCTTCCGAGTTACCGTTATTACGACGAGTTTGAACCATCTGAACGATTAGCAAAATGAACAAAGGTGAGATACGAAATGGAAGTACGCAGAAGGAATCCTAAAGTCTACCCAAATCCTCACAGGTCAAATCCTAAGCTCTAAGGTCTCAAAACCTAGGCTCCATATGTCACAGGTCCTGACTACAAGTCGTAAACCTGGCTCTGATGCCATAAATTGTAACGCCCCGACCCGCCAAGGGTAAAGGAATCACAAGTAATGGTGTCATATCAAAGCAAACATATAATCCAAAAGAAATCTCAACATAAATATTGAAATAATCCAAGTCAAAATGACTTCAATACATAGGTCCCAGCGGAAAATAAACTCCAAATGAAAAGTCTAAAACATAAAGTCTAAATGGCATCATAAGATCAAAGCTAAAATCTCTAAGGTAAGTCCACTCAGCACTCATCCCAAAGCAATACCCAGCTCCAATGCTTAGATACCTGCCGCGGAAGAAAAGAAATGCGGCTGAGCTTCAAAAGCCCAGTGAACAGATATACAAGCAAAACGAATACGAAACAAAAACGAATACGAAATAAAGTGAAAGAAAGATAGTGAAATCATAATCATTTCAAAAGATAAATCAGGATATACGAATAAGTTTTATAGCTAACTACCTCGAGCCCAAACACATATGCCATATCATAAACATATCATAAACACATAAGGCAACATTTTGTAGGGGAGACCTACCAGAGTTATGAAGGACGTGCATGCACGCAACATCAATCATCAGATAACATATAGCATATAACATATAATATATAACATATAACAGATCTAGGATGCACCCATACGCCCTACAAACATACATTGATAATATAATATAAATTGAGCTCATAGCAAATATCAGATAAGGGACGTGGCAGAACTTCACTCTACTGCCCTAGAGTCATGTCAGAAGTGCATTTACTGACACGGACATGGAACCCCCATGACTAGTTAACAATTAGCTCGGGTGTCAAACTATCTTAGGTCAGATAAGAATGTCATAACTGACATAGATCATATTTTATCAAAGGTTTAATCATGTTTTCAAAATCAAAGGTCTTCATATCATATAGTTCAAAATCAAATGTTTTATGATTCAAAAATCAAAGTTCAGATAAGCAACAGCTCAAATAAACACATTAGGGTTCATAGCAAAGGCTTAGGAAATCCTAATATGAAAACGAACGAAAAGAAAACATTATAAGAAACCTTTACTGAAAAGGTCAGAATATCTGTACCTTATTCCAAAGCAAACGATCGAAAAGAAGACACATGGAAAGCAAAGAATTACTCCTTCTTCACAGAACCTATATACATTAACGGTCGTATATATTATTAATGATTCCATAATCGTCGAAATGATCTTTTAATCTTTTAGGGTTTTATAATTAAATGAGACTTAAATGTTTTATAATTAATATCGTAGATTAAGGTTCATTATGTCATTTGTTAAAGTTTAGGGTTAAATGTGAAAATAGTTTAACGTCTTAACTCACACATAAAATAACGAATTAGTATATTTAGCTTCAAAACCCTAATCGACTCTCATTATATTCTAGGGTTTCTCATTCTTTAATATCTCATTAATATGCATTTACTTACATGTTACGTCTTTTAATGACTCGTTACTTAACCTAACACGTCATAAAACAATCTTTCCTTTTATGTTTCACCATATACGTTTATGATTTTATGTGACATACAAGTTACTTATTACTCGTATTAATTACACGTTTATACCATTAGGGTTTGGCATACCTTATTCGGTTAACATATCAAAACTAGGGTTTACATTAACATGACCTTTACTTACTTAATGCACTTTCAAAAACTCATATGTGGTTCGGTTCAATCTAGGGTTTTCGGCTAATAGGTTTTTACGCAAGTCTTAACTCATCTACATACTTTACTCATTCAAGTTATCATGTTTTATACCTTATTCGAATTATGTACATGGTTCGGTTCTAGTTACATATGTTCGGTCCTTATTAACTCGACACAACCATGACTCGATTCAATAATACATATTAAGTACATAACTCTTAAATACTTGTAAGGTTAAATCATTAGGGTTTCCTTGTTTTTGGTTTCCATTCGGTTCGGTCACAAACAAAACAACATACTCGACTAAAACATAACATATTACATAATATTAACGCAAGATACATCAAACAAAGACGAGAATAGGTTATACCTTGACTTAGTTGAGCAAAAATCTCGACACCTATGGGTGTTTAGTATTCGGCCGAGCAAAGAGAGAGAAATAAAAAGAGGCAACAATAAAACTAGGGTTTCACTTTTGAGATTATGTGTTGTATTTATAGTAGTTGTACTTGATTTAGGCTTAGGAGTAACTTGGGTTTCGGTTTGGCCCAACCGATCACAACCCACACGCACACCATGGGCTTCGGCCTTGGGTCCTCACGAAGCAAAACAAACACGACCCAAATCATTTACGAAACGTTAAATTTTCGTCGTACCAAAATCGATTACGTAATATATTTTAATTAGGTTTTTAATTATTCACAAGTTAAGTTTTAAATTTCGTTAAGTGTTATAAATATATTTTACGTATTTTATAAATTTCAGTTCTAAGGGTATTTTAGTCTTTACTCAGATTTTAGATTTTCAGGTTTTACAGAAAGACTCAAAAAATCAAACATGGACAATAATTTTGGGACGGGGGTAGTAAGTGATTAGTTAACAATTTGGTACAGAAGACATGTCGTTGGTACTAAATTGGTCTAAGTATAAAATGTTTGACTGAAAAAGTGAGTGGGTCCCACATTGTCGTTTAGATGTGTCGTCGAGACAGTAAATGACGACGAGGTAGTGTCGATAAGTTGGTGTCAGTGACGTGTCGTCGTGGCAAATTCCCAGGAACCCCATGAATTTTTTCGATGTAGTGTTAATTTTGAGAAAAGAACCGAGATTTCTTAAATGTATCTTAAAGTTCATTGAAATATGTTTCTAGTCTTATTTAGTAAGTATACATAGACTGTGCACCCGATCATATTTGGTTATGTTTCCGTTTCTACTTCTGATCTTGTAAAGCTCATGCGCCACGGCTTCATTTTCATAGAACAAATCCAGTTCCTAAAGGGTGTTGCACACACGGTTTGATACAGAATGAACATATGTTATGAGCATCCTTTAAATACAAGATTACTAATTAGTTTGTGTTGGAACTTGGAAGCTGTTAGTCTAATGTTCTATCTATGAACAATCGAATATAAAGTATACTAATTTTATTTGATATAATACAATCGTTACAAATACAGACTTGGTTTTGGGTATTTACACTTTTCTAACCGGCACCTTACTAACCGACATAACGTTTCTAAGATAACTGCCATAACCGAATAAACGGTTATTTACTTTGTTCTTGTCATTCTAGGACCCTATACTTTATACATATACATATATTTGACTTTTCGTGTTTGACTTTGACTTTCATGTTTGACCTTCATGGATTAGATAAATTAGTATCCAATACTCCTCCCTAATTTATTAATCCATGTCTTCGATATCTTTAAGCTCCATCATCTTTATCTTTAAACTTTGGCTTGTTTCCACTTTCTTTGTCTTGATCTTCAACACGAACTATGTCTTGAACTTCCTCCTTGATTTGACTTCTTTCTTCCTTGTCTTCAATCTCATCTCGATCATCTTTGGCTCCTTTGTCACTATCTTCCTTCATTTGTATCATTTCATAATCTTGCGTCTCCAATAATCTGTTCTCGTATCACGATCTTCTGGTTCAACTTTCTTGTTGCATGATTTAATGTCTTTCTCAATCTGGCTTTCCTTTGGAATTCTTGATGGCGTCTCTTGATGCTTGTTGCATTCGCCTTTGTCAACTCTTTCTTCTTCTAGATGTTTTTCATTTGAAACAACTTCATGGTTCTCTTTCTCAAACAATTCTGTTACTGTCTTTAACTCTTTCATTTCTTTGCTTGTGCAATCTCTCAACTTCTTGTGGTTCTCTAACTCTCTCTGCATTTGTTTCTCAAATGCCATTTCTCTATTTCTTATTTTCGTCTCAAACTCTTGTTTTTCAATCTCTAACTCTTGAAGCATTTCAAACTTCCAAAACTCTAGTTTACTCTTCAAATCAATTTCTATCTCTGACCGCATATCTTCTAACTTTTCCTTTTGAATTTCATCCTTTAAGGATGTTACCTCTTTTCCATCGTTACTAGTAACCATTAATAGTGCTGGTTCGTCATCTTCAAACACAAGGTTTGCTTTTTCTTCTCTACGGTTTGGTTTTGGACAATTTGCAGCAAAGTGTCCAAACTCATGACAATTATAGCACTCTATTTCTCTAAAGTCTTTCCTATGGTAGTTTTGATCTCCATGGTTTCTCTTGTTTCTATCATAACTATCTCCATTCTTACTGTCTCTTGTGAATCTTCCTTGGCCTCTTCCTCGTGTCTGATTACCACCTCCTCGTCTATCATTTCCATAATTGCGTTCATAATTTCTGTTATTCCCTTGACGTGTGAACAACAATTTTTCACTATTATCTTCCTCACTTCCTTTTCTAAACTTAAGCCTTTCTTCATAAGTCGTAAGTTTCCCAATAATCTCCTCTAATTTTGCTTTCTTAAAATCAACAACCATTTCAATGGTTGCTACTACTAGTACAAACTTATCTGGCACTGCATTCAGTAATTTTCGTACTTTTGTTTGTTTATCAAACGTCAATCCACATGTAGCAGCCTTTGTAATAATACTCATCAACCTCCCAACAAATGAATCTATTGATTCATCTTCTTTCATCACAAGTCTCTCAAATTCTGATTTAAGTTGTTGCGAGTGTGCTTGTTGTACATCTTCTGTTCCAATAAATCTGGACTTTAGAGAGTCCTAAATTTCTTTTGCTGTTTCACATCCCGCAACTTGCATTTGCAAATCCTCTGGTAACCCTTGAAATAGGTATGCTGACGCCGAACTATCCTTTTTTACATCAATCTCTTTTGATGTACTTACTCCTTCTATCAAATCCCATACTCCATTTGCCGTTAATATCTTCTTCATTCTTAATGCCCATAATGTATAATTTGTGTTGCTTAAAACTGGGCATTGATATGATGGTAACGATGTGGTGAAAACAACTCTGTTTTCGTTTTTATCTCCCGTCATATCTTTCGATTTGGTTTTCTTCTAAGACCAATATAATTCTAATAATAGTCGAATCTTAAATCCTTCTTTCTAACCACAATAATAATATGCAACTTCTAAAAACCAATATAATCATAATACTTCTAAACTTTCTGCCTAATAATGGTCGAACTTAAACTTTTCTGCCTAATCCACAATAATTCTTAACACTTCTAACCTTTCTAATGCGAATTGTAAAGGCAAAATTCTAATATTGAATGTATTCTAATAGAAGAACAAAACAAATGCTGGAAAAATAAAACCTGTTAATGGGCTTTATTTCTTGTGGGCTTCTTGTATTGGCGTACGTTTTTTTTGTTCCAACTAAAAGACCAGGTTCTTTTTTTTATCCCCAATTTGCTTCTGCTTCTTTTCTTCCTTCCTTCTTCTACACACAGTTAGGGCACAACTGATGGTCGCCCCTTTTTCTTCTGGTTCTCTTTAAATCAAACGGTGGTGGTTAATCGGTGTTTCAATCTTCTTCGGTAATGATGGTTACTGTGGTATGGTTTCTCTTCTTCTCCGGTGGTGGTTTCTTGTTTGTTCTTGTTTCAAGGCACACGGTGGTGGTTCTTGCACAACCGGGTACGTTCCTTTCTCTTCTCTTTCTCATGATTGATTCCCTGAATCAATCTCTTCTTTTTTCTGGAACGATTCCCTGAATCGTTAGTACTTCTTCTCTGTCTCTGGTTCCCTGAACCTTTTGGTTTTCTTCTCTAAAACGATTCCCTGAATCGTTGTCTTTCTTTTCTGTCTCTTGATTGATTCCTTGAATCAATCGGTTTTGTTTCTCTTCTCTGGTTCGAATCCTTTGGCTCTGATGCCAATTGTTAGTCTAATCTTCTATCTATGAACAATCGAATATAAAGCATACTAAGTTTATTTGATATAATACAATCGTTACAAATACAGACTTGGTTTTGGGTATTTATACTTTTCTAACCGGCACCTTACTAACCGACATAACGTTTCTAAGATAACTGCCATAACCGAATAAACGGTTATTTACATTGTTCTTGTCATTCTAGGACCCTATACTTTATACATATACATATATTTGACTTTTTGTGTTTGACTTTGACTTTTATGTTTGACCTTCATGGATTAGATAAATTAGTATCAAATAGAAGCTAATGCATATTTGAAAAAGACATTCTAAAAAAATAATAAAAAACAGTTAATGCTTAAGATATTGAGAACGGTCAACCGACGAGCATCGCTTAACTAACATCGATGGCACCATCTCGTCGGTGGTGCCTCGGTTGAAGGTTCTTTGGTTTAACGACGAGCAAGTGACAAGGTGGCATGAGGCCTATTTGTGTTTTGTGTGAGTATTTCATATGTGTGTGAGTGTTTTGTGTTGTATATTTTTTTTGACACAAAAAAAGATACGCCGCTACTAAGGTGTGTGAGTTTGGAAAGTGCTAATGTGACGCTGAGATAACACAACTGAAATTCAAACTAACGCGTCATGGTTCGGAGTGGTTATTAAACAAAATTAATACGTAAATGATATTTTAAGAATATTAATTGAGAAACTAAAGGATAATGCATAAATTCCTCTGTGTATCGAAAAAGTAGTCGTAAATAATAGTTTTTTTTTTATATAAAAACTTTGGTAACGTAGTTGTAGATGTAATCAAAATGCGTAAAACATCTTTTAAATGCTCAATACTTCTAAATTTTCAATGCCCTTAAATGCTACTTCATGAAGCGTAAAAAAAGTGTATTCCGACATAAATATAAAGCTGCTTGTTGATTTTCAATCGAGCATTAAAAATCACATCGCTCAACATAAAACATAAGCTCGCCGCTTAACGCTCTACGCTAAACACACCACAGTTGTAACGTCAAGCTTAACCCCATATATATTAAACTAGCTTCATAGCCCGCCCGGATGGGCGGGCTAGCTTCATAATAAAACTTGACGAATTCTAACCGGATGTACATAAATTTATGAATAACGGCAAATGTATTCAACACAAAAAATGGGAAAGAAAGAAGAAAGTGTTCATGTAATTTATGTAAAAAGAACTACTACACTTTCAAAGTCACTGTCATATCATACAAGCCATATATTAACTTAATGAAGCCTAAAATTTGGTTAATGTGTTTTGCATTAAAGTCTAAATACATGAACTAATTATCAACTCAAGTTGATCTTTTTATATTGATAATTAGCAGCAATTCAGCGTCTCCTTGATTACTGAATGAAATGCGTCTTTTAGCAGCAACAACAATTCCAACACCACGTTTTGAAGGAGCAAACGTTTTCTGGTTGATCAAGCCTCAGAATACCTTTCCAAAAGCTCTTTGACCCAAGAGAGAATCCTAGCGAGTTAGCTCTTTTAGATCATCACTTAAATACTTTCAGACTTGGACTAAGAATTCTTAAATATGCACATTCTCGGTTTAGTGTACGGCTTCAAAGAGCTATTTTTCCCTTTATTTTTGTCCCTTTCTTTGTAATTATCTTTAATTTGACATAGGAAAATTTTCAAAACTATCTATAGTTAAACTACAACCAAGTTTCTAAACCCTACATGCAACTAACAAACAATTTCATAAATCTGCTTATTATTTGCGGGCATAAACTTTGATAGAAACATAAATCAAGAATGAATCATGATGAGAATTCGAAATATTACTTGCCATCCTGACAGAGCAAGTCCAATGGAGTACAACCATGACAGAGCAAGTCCAACAATAACAGTGTCTCTATCGCCTTTGGTAGTTTTAGGGAATTAATCTTGAATTCCTTGTTCGTTATTTGCATGACCACACTGCCATTTTGTAGGGGTCAGAGATATATCCCTCCGATCACCGTGGCTAATTGGTCATCCTGTAAAACGACCACATTTTATACCAGTTGTGTTAATCTCTATATGCGTCAAAAGAATCAAGTAAAACGAATAGCTTAATCTTCCCACGTCAAATGGGTGAAGTGTATTGAAAGTTCACATAAGTGTATTTTTTGTTTCATTCAAATATTTCAGACACATGTTGTAATGGTACTGATTTTGCAATCAAAATTAACACAACAATTATCTTTTAGAAAAATAGATTGACAAAAGTGTCTGTCGGTGCCTCGCCTTCTTTGGACCGTGTTACAGATGGACCGTGTTCCTATAGTATGATCATGATGGTTTGAAATATTTATTATGCTTGTCTTAAGAATGCGCCATATCTCCTCATATAAGGAAATAAAAACTACCTTCATTATTTTGTAGTCCCGCCCGTGTTATGTGGAATCCTCAACCTGCACTAATATAAAAAATATGTGTAACGGTCTCAAGTATTTGATTATAAAGAATCATAAGTAAAATTTTAAGTAATCAAAATTTGCCAAAGACACTTGAAAAGCTAATCTATATCCAAACACTACCCGATGCATATCATCCGATTATGTATTCCATATCACAAAATCAGTTTCATAACACATTGTCAAATATCGTTTAATACTAATTGTTAATATAAAAATAAAAATGAAAAATTACAACTACTACCTAAAATGAGAGTGCATCCCAAAATGAATTTATGGGCTTTTCCAAATAAACTAATGAATCCATCAAACCTAAAAGTCAAAACTCATTGTTGCAACTTCCGATTACAATAAGCAGATAATTAGTATCAAAGTAGTTCTTCTAAATATAGTACGAATATTTAGCCAAAATTACTTAACAAAATAATATTAGCATTTTGCCAGGTAGAACCTCGTTGTGCATTAGTGCACAACCTCCCTTGCACCTGTTTGTCATAAAATTTTGGCTAAATAAAATGAACCTAATGCACAACGATGCAACCTCTTGTTTTAGCTTCATAAGGTCCTCAATTACTGAAACAACAGGTAATGTTGACTTTCCTATCCCATTGGTCCCACTAAACCGTACCTCTCCATGATAAATCTGAATGATAAAGTGTACCTCTCTATAATTTTGGGACGGAGGTACTAAATTTTAACCCAATTCGGACCCAAATACTATCAAAAACATTTTGTAGCTTCAACAAAATTCAAAGTAATGAAACCTGACTTACTTATAAACTTTACTAACAACTTATCAAGGGCGATGCAATGGAACCTCATGTCTTGCACCCATTACAATCACATATGTGAGACCTTTATATATTTGGCTCCAACTGGCAACCTAAATAAAAGAACACAAAAAGTATTTAGAGTCTTAGTTAAATACATACATAATATACACATGTGAGAAGAAAGATGTAACTAAAACTGACAAAAAAAAAATCATTTTACCTCGCTACTATCTTACCACACATCCCAATTGGCAACTGTTGTATGATTTAATGCATCAATCGAGTATCTTGTTGCAATGAAAGGAACAAATGAATCTGTATCACCACTAAAAGAGAAAAAAACACTTAAATTTTAATCATGTTGATATCAAATTTTCATTATTGTGATTGACATTCAACATTGTTTCAATGCTATGAGTATAATGTATACCGATTTTAATCATTTTTTAAGTAGATAAAATTGTACCTGAATACCCATACTCATAACGAGTAGCTTTTAGTTCTTTGTAAACAGGAAGCATCAATAGTGGAGAGTGTGTCTAATACTCGCCGACTATATCAACTTCAATAAAACAAAAAAATTAGCAAAATCAAATTTTGTAGAGAAATGGGAGACAAAATTTGAAGTTACTAATAACAAATCTTTTAGATGAGCTGGTATGCATCTAGACGTGATTGCAGTAATAAAAACTTCATGTAATGATTTAAATAATAAGACTTGACTTTTTTAAGGTGTAAAAAATGTTGGGCAAAATTCCACCTTTCTTTCCATTATAATTTATTTTTTCCAAAAAGATTGGTACTTGGCCTACAAATATGTTATGCGCTTTTGTGTCGTTGCTGTAAAAGACTAAAAAAGCTTCCTGGAACAACGCTTCAGTTAATGTTTATGCAGAAAGAAAGATAAGAACTTTTATGTATAATTCAAACACGCGACATGCAAGCATTTATCAACTAAACAATATAAACTTAAAAATTAATGCTCATAATAAACGTAATCACGCCTTTCCAACAATCAGAGACGACTCAAGACACTTACATTCAACAATACGCTTCGAAGCATCACTTATTCCCCGAGGTGATTCCCTTATTGCCTTAAAAGCTTCATATATAGGTTTGCTTTAGCCCAATTTTAAGTCAAATTCCACTTTCTCAGGCTGCAAAGAATATCAAATAAATGAACTTAAAACTATATAGAATCATGTTACCTTCCTAAAATGTATATCAAATAAATGAACTTAAAACTATATAGAATCAAACCTGGATTTCGTCAATGGCAGAATGGAGCTCAGTAGTATCTTTAACAGCCTTTAAATGATTAACACTCGTCTCCCCAAACAACAAATACCATAAACTGGGTGAGGCATAACAAAAGCAAGATAGCAATAAGGCTTATATAATGAAATGATTTTAAGGAAGAAACCAATAAATGATAAGAAAACATACTTTTCAAAATTTAACGGTGTCTTGGCTGGAATAGTTTATGTTGTTAGGGCTTAGAGTTGATTGATTTACATTTAGGGTTCCTTGCCGTTATTTTTATGTGGATCTTGATTTTGAAATCTTGAAATACATCAACATAAACATGGTAGAGATTGAGGGGATTTGGCTATTTTTACGAATTTAGTTATGGTTCGGTTTCAAAGCAAAGCGTGAAATGGGGGATGATTACTGGCATTGAATTTTTAGAGTAAAAGCTGCATATATGACTACAAACTGAAGTATATTAATTTGGAAGTAGAAGATTCTAAACAAATATGTCTATTGCCTCAGTGGTTGAGGCGTGGGTATTGAAAGTAGAGACCCATGTTCGAATCTTGGCTGTGGCAAATTTTTTTTTTATAATGTATCTGGGACAAGTGCCATGGTGGCATTTCCACCTCATCATAGAGGCGCCATGTCACAATAAAAATGCCTACTAAGCATTATACATGTGTCATGCTTAGTCCCATATATATATATAGATAGATAAATTTATTAAACACGTATCTTTTTAATTTATGCTATATATTTGAAAATATTATGTTTATCTAATTACTATAATTAAGAAGGTATTTCCTTAGTTGTTTATGACGGTGGACATACGTTCAGCCTTTATATAAACCCTTCAATAACTCATTATTCGGTGAATTCAAGGTCGAGGAACAATGGCATTAGAGAGAATCGTAAGTTTTGATCTTAGCGGATGCGAAAGTGAGAGTATGTCATATATCATTGAGCAGGTATTATTAAGAATGCCCGTGAAGGTTCTCCTTCGATCATGCATGAGTGTGTGTAAGTCGTGGAAAAGTTTAATCTCAGACCCTGGTTTTGAAAAAGGTTATGCGAAAAAAGCGGGATGGATATGGAAGTAAGTACTCATTGATGATTGATCTTCTTTAACTTGTTTTCCCTTTTTGATTTATCAGTTAATCGAAGAACACCTTCCAGCTTCTAGACCAAGAACATGCCAGAGTTTAATGCCGATTACACGTTATTGCTGCTGTTTAATTTTGTTGAATAATATGGTTTCTAAACGTTTTCCAAAGAGTTCCTTGGTTGTTTTAATACAGATGTTTGAATATGATCACTTTCGTTTTGTTTTATGTTTGATTGTTAACTTGACGACACTGCAACAATCTCACATCTCACATCTTTTTCAGTGTATGTCTAACACTAGTGAAACGCGTAAAACAGTTAGCTACATATGTTTACCAAAGAGGAGTTTAAGCAAATTGTAACATGGGCAATTTCATAGATAGGCTGACACTTGTTGAGGGCCTCAAATAGTAGTATCAAAGCTCTACTTATGACTATAACATTTATAGTAAAACAGCAGAAAACTTGTATCCTTACAAAAATCGAATAATGCCCTGCATAAGTTACAGGAATCAAAATAAATCAGGAACATTTTTTTAAAATCAGTTGTTGATCGAATAAGCACTTTTGTTGGTGTCACGGTCACTTGTTGCCCGATATATATAAAGATATTCTTTATGTGTGTCTTCATGGCTATCGATGTCGACATCATAGAGAACCAAGCCGTTTTTAAGGTTCAAAACAAACAATCGGTCCCCTCCACAGGTTGTTTTCATTAATATGTATTTGTCTTCGTTCAAACGACCCAAAATCTTTGTAATGCCGAAATAACATGGTCCTTGATCAAACCGAAAAAGCCTTGTCCATTCTTTCTGCTTCAATACCCAAACATCTATACCATTGTTGATAATGTAGTTACATATATATCCAACTTCGCCGTTTAAATCAACTAACTGTGTGTCATCTATCCAACCACCTCCTATTTTCTTAGGAGGATTAATCGACCTGAATTTCTCATTCTTAACATCAAAGTATACAACTTTTCTTACCTCATTGGTGGCTTTTGATTGTGACCTATTGTCATAATCGTTAGCGAACCAATGTAAGCATCCATTAGCGTATACACATTTATCGACAATGGGACAAGATGGGACTTGGGTATCTCTCGCCATGTATTAGTTCCCAGTACATGCACCATAGTGCATAGACTATTCTCGAATTTTTCACATTGATGAACTTGTTTTTTTCGGAAAACACACACCATCTTGAAAGTATTGGTAGAAGCATCAAAACCAAGGCCACATGACTCTAGTCTGAGCGAATGTAACTCCAAATTCATGGATGGCAACTCGTAACATTCTTTCCTCAAAGGATTGATAACAACTAAAGAGATAGTCTCCGAAACATGGCCTTGTGATAAATAAACCAAACCATTGCAAGAACCTCGAGCAATAGCTCCTAAAGACTTTTCGGACGATTTCTTGCACTTAAACTCCAAAAGTGGATCCTTTTTCACCTCCAAGACATTAGTACTACCTTGTTTGGGCTCAAGCATGTTGAAACTTACTATACATTGTGGTTTCGGATAACAAGGGGGTTGAAGGAACTTGATGGACGTGGATTCATCGCGAGTTATAGCAAAGTAGCTAGGATCATACATGTGCTCGAACCATTGTTCTGGTACGATTGTTGTTCTTGACAATGAAGCTAATTCGACCATGTTGCACGATTTTAAAGATTAAGGAACAGACACGTACCAGTGGATGGCCGTTGCGGTATGGATGTTATCCCAATTGGGGTGAAAGTTGGCGCATCGTGTAGAACGATGCCTCGAGAAAAATCAAGAATAGCAGTAGGTGGTGTCATACCATCGACTGTAGTACATGGTACAGTTGAAGAGGTGGAACCTACATATAAGCAAGCATGTTATAACAGTGAAAATGATACAAACGTGACAGAAATAATAGTAACGATATACGTATAGAAATATACCAGCAAACTGTGTGGATGCACTTGTCTGATAGCTTAAACAATGGTGGTTCGAACTGCAAGAGCCACCAATATAGGGATGAGTTTCAAACGTCGATAAGGAACCGTCAACTGTAGGGATTTGCAAACCTATCACATCCCCACTTCCAAAGGTGTGTGTAGTCGGCAAGGACGAAGAATACGATACATGACAATTAGGATCGCCAACCTTTTGCTTACCCTTATTAGTGTCTCTTATAGCATTATAATTCACAATCATCGTTAAAAGCTGGGCACTATGAGAGCCAGGTTCGCGGATAGTAATCCCATTTGTACATAATGTAAGCGCACTCCCATTGTTGGGTGCACGTATACTTCCAACAGCAGACACAACCTCCGAAACCGAAACTGAAGTACTAACAGTGGTGGGAGAGCAGGCAGTAGGACGCATGATTACAGTTGTCTCATGCACATGGTTGACCTCACCAATATCATCAACTTTTAATCTTTTGGATGCAGTTTCACCACCAAAACACTTACATCACCAACATAATCAAATTATGGGGCTCCCAAATGTTGTGAAATTACAATTGGGATGTCTCTTTTTGGAACAACTTTTCTTTTTGTTTGCAAATTATGAAATTGTATGACCAAAAGCAAAAGGATATAATAGAGCAACAAACTTTCAAAAGCATAAGCAAATATTGACAAAGAAAGGCACAGAAGAAAAAAAAAAAAAAAAACTGTGAGTATGTAGATCCATCATAAAAGATAACAAAGAAACAACCAACAACAAAAGCTAACATACAACAGCTGTGGAACACAGGTTGAAGGTTGGTTGGGTGCTTCTGAAAGTCTAGAGAAAGTCGGTTTGTGAGAATAAGAGTGTGCGTGTGTGTTGTAACTAAAAGAAGCGCAAATATTTGGTGGAGCAAAATAAGCCCATTGATAGAGCCCATGTACGGCAATAGAAAATAATTTTGGGTCGGTGTATAGAGAATGACTCTTCCAAAACAGTAAACAAATCTATTATATATTCCCTCTCGGCAGGCAAACAATTTCATTCCAATTTAGGGTATGTTTTTGTTATCGATTTCAGTCTTATTAGGTCAGTTTTTTTATTCAATTTCTTGATTCTGATTACATTGATTGATTTTGAAACAGATACATTCATCACATCATCAACTTCTTATTCAAAGGAAAAAAAACCCTAAACGAAACCATGTCTGCAGATTCATCAATGGCCGAGGTTCTTTGCAGTTTATTTATTTATTTATTTATTTATTTTCTAATAATTAATAATAATTGTACAATTCTCCAGGTTACTATGATTTGTATGGACAGTTCGGCTTTTATTTGCGATGGCCGCGGGGGTTTGATGACAGCTCAACTTGAAGCTATTGAACTCTATTGTAGCGAAAAAATTAAAGTAGGTGTATTCTTTTACTGTATTTATTTATTATATGCATATTGCTAACTTGTATATATGGATATATATATTAATTATGCGAATGTTATAGGCTCATCCAGGTAATTTGGTGGGCTTTACGACAATGGGAGGGTTTTGTTTGTTCTGTGAACCTTCTCGTGATCTTAACTTTATCAAGTCTAAACTCCAACGTACGTACCTATTTCCCTTCCTTTATACATACATACTGTGTATGTATCATCAACTTATTATTATTTTTTACTCAGTTGTAGAATTCCTCGGCTCTCTGCAACTAGGTAATTGTTTTCATTGGGCGACCTATGCTTTTCGATCTACCCGTCTTCCAAACAAAAGGCTTGTTTTTTTTGCCGGAGGGTATGTTTGTTTAATTATATTTATTTATATATTCCGATCCGGATTATTTTTATTTATTTTTAATTGTCCACGTGTTCAGTCTACTCCACACGACCATCAGTGACTTGGAAGACTTTGCAGATCTCTTAAGAGAAGTCCACATATCTGTTGTTGATGTTGTCAACTTCGGTATACAAGACCGCACCGGACGGAAGAACAGACTTCTCCTCGCATTTGTTGCTGCTATGAATGGTCGCTATCTTTATGCTCCATCTGGATCACCCGATTCCCTCACTAAAAATTTAAAAAGGTTAGTTAGTTCCTTTATTAATATATTTTATTATACCTTACTCATATACTCCTTGGCTTATTTGTCTGTGTAATTTACAGATCTCCAATCATGCCTCGAAGCTCTTTAGAGGAGACAAAGACTGTCGAAAATGATGAAAATGTTGACCCACTTGGGATGAAGAAGGTGGCTAACTCCAAAGATCAGCCCCGTAAGAACAACAGGAGGCAAAACCGCACCAGAACAAAGGCTGCTGTCACAGATGTTAGAGCCACTTGGAATGAACAAGGATGGTTAACTCCAAAGAGCATTCCCATATGCTGAGCCACATGGAATGAGAGTGTCGGAACCCGTCCCATTAGTCTAAGAACCAAGCACCCTGCCATCTTTTTTACTTTTTTTTTCTTTTCCTGGGTTGTTGATGTTTATGCCCGTTAAACTTTTGTGATCTTTGTGCACTCAACATATGTATTCATCGAATTCACATCTATATCACTTTAGTTGTTTCATTTGTCATAACCTTATCCTGCATTTTACATCACACTGCGTGGTAGTGTTAACCCATTTGGAAAGATAGCATTACGCGTGTGTCCAAAGGTAAAGTGGCAAGCATCAAGATTTAAGAGTTTTTAGTGGATAGTGATCGAGAAGGTCGAAAAAGAAAAATGTGATGGATTGGCCAGCTTTGGCTTACTGATCTGTCAAAATGTCCCTTTAATGTTTGTGTTTTCAAGAAGTGTTGTGTGTCAGTTTTATCAGATTGGAGATTGGGCTGGTGTATTGTTTTCTTAATGTCTGTAGTGAATCAATAGGCTGTGGGGTACCTTGTGTTTTCGGGTCTGCAAGTTCTGTGATTTTTCTACAACGACGGGTTCTGAGGCTTCATCTCAGTGGGTTATTTTCTAGTTTATACTAGAGTTGCTAACCTGTCATATATGTTATAGGCTGGTAATACTTAAATAATACTCCGTACTATTGTTTATATAATATTCATTTTTCAGTTACATGTGGTTCAGACTAACTCCAATGGTCACTCGTGACAAAGAAATGAAGGTGAAGATGTAGGTGAAATGGTTCATTGCAAATTTGTCAACTTGGAGACCTAAAAAAACAGGTATAAACCATAGGTCTTTTAAATTTATGATTAGGAAAGCAATTTAGTTGTTAATTGTGGAATTCACAAACTATGTGAATTTATGAGATATAATGCGCTGTATATTTCTGATATAGATACATTGCAATACATATATGCTCTTGTTTCTGTACATCATCCTGTTTGCACATGGGTTTTAAGACTAACACTAATGATAATGTGGGGGTCTGATGTACATTTCTTTCTTAACGGCTTAGAAGCTAATCAACTAGAGCTTGTAGGTTCATTTAAGTTTATATAAGCTCAAATTGATAATAACCTCATACGTAATAAAAAGTGAGCTTACGAGATTATCAATAAGCACAAACAAAAACCTATTCCATAGCTTATTATAGCTCTCAGGCGTATTTACAGTTGCTTAACTAGGAGGTGTTACTTGTTACTCTATTTAAGTAAATTTACCCTTACTACATTTTGATAAGGTTACTCAAACGCCCTATAACTACTCGACTCACTGACTATAGGCAGTGGTGATTGTTTATGGGCTTATTGAAACATTGATAAGCTAATGAGATTCTTTTTAATGGATTATCGCTTAGTAACACGAACTTATAACTTATTTAAGTGAATAAGTAATTCAAACTGAGCTTATTGGCATTTCAAAATTTCAATAATCTCATAAAACCAAATTCCTAGTTTTTTGCGCAATATTAAGTGCTTATGCTAGATTAGCTTTCTCAAGCATCCCCTAAATACTCGATTTGTTGATATAGGCCATAGGATTCAAGTGAAAGAAAGAATCATGATGGCAAAGGCTAAAAACTAGAAATCGTTATTTGGCTCATGATAGTAACGAAGAACCCAGGCTACCGATAGTTTTAGAAGTATTGTGCATTTTTTTTTCCAATTAGTAAGGTGTTCTGAATTCGTTAATTGATATTGAAAAGGATGTGATTCGTGTACCACCATAAAACGTGTGTTGTTTGTTTATTTTGTTCTTAAATGAGCGAAACAGAAGACATTAAAGAGTTGAATCAGTTTAAACGGAAATTGGTCATTAGTCATTGCACATGTTTTGGTGGTGTATGATAATTTTTGCACCTAAGTAACCGTGAAGGTGATCTCTGGTGTCCAATTTCTGTTTCAAACTGGATGTTGCACGGGTTTAGTTTTAGGGCTCAAACCCGTCTCAATAGCAGCTGTATATTCAATTCTAGTAGTATAAGACAATCATTTTATCATTGAAAGATTCTTCATTTTGTAATCTTAGTTAAAAGAACATAGTAGTATAAAATGTATTTAAAGTACGTAAATTTTTATAAAAGGGTACAAACTTATGTGATCTAGTGTTTGTATAAAAGTATTTAAAGCACTTATACTTTACTGCCACAGGTGGGGCTGAGGTTGTGGATGAGATACGAAGAAACCCTCCTCCGAACATGGAGCCGTCTGTATGGGAGAAGCATATCAAGTTCTACCTCGAGGGGGGGAACGTCAGACAAGCGGCTGTAAATGCCCAGAATAGAAGGCGGATGACGGTCTATAACCGCCACGGATCCCGCTCATTGGCCGCATCTTGACATGAATACGTAAGACACATTTTGATTATTTTACATATTGTTCATTATATATATGGTGTTTGATTTGTCGTTTATAATTTGTTTTATCTTATATGCATGTGTATATACTGTTCAATAACAGCAAGACCCACGAGTCCCGTCCCTAATACAGAGCTTCTATGACTCACATTGCAAGAAAAGGTAATGGTTGCAGGATTCGGCCTGGCTTCAATACGTAAGTAGCGTTTTTTTAACACGCACTTTAATGATTTATTGAAACATAACCTAGTAACCGGACTAATATATTAATTTTCTCATTTTTTTCAACTACATAGGAAGAGATGATCTGGTTGCGGGATCGGGGAGCGAATTCGCCTACAGGGGTAGCCTACACCGAGGAGGAGATACTTGCCTTGGCTATAAAGGGCAAGCAGCGGGGTCACATAGCCGGTAGGGGTAGGGTGTTAGCCGGCAGGGGCAAGACAAAGTTACCCTACACCTCGCCTCCACCTCCACGTACGTACATCGGGCTCCAGATTGACATGATGATGGCCGATAAAGACAAGCGGATTGCTAAAGCTAGAGAAGAGGGTAAGCAAATTCGGCGCCAGCTCACTGATTTCATGTCTGTATTCTAGAGTAGCCCGCAATGGGACGAGTTAATGAGTCAGATGTCTTCTTAAGGTGAGGTAGGCTCGGGCAGTGGGAGTGGCGCGGGCGGGAGTGGCGCTAGCGAGAGTAGCGCAAGCGGGAGTGGTGATGAAGAGGATGGTAGCGAGGATATGGATGATGACGAGGGACGGTAGTGGTATATGGGTTATTTTGTGTTGCTTATCGTTGAAACTATATTTTGGCGACCCGTATCTTATTTTTATATAGTTTAACATTTTGGCGGCTTGAGCATTGCGAATATTGTAACATTTGTGGATATGGCAGCTAGGTTTAGATATTATAACACCCGCTTTGTAGACTTTGTAACGTTTTAATTTATTTTGAGGGTGTTTTGCGATTATATATAAGTTTTTAAACCGTTTTAGTCGTTATAATTTGTTTTCGGATATTGGCATGTTGGTATTGATTGTTTAGAGGTTTTGATAGATTTTTCAGGAAAATTTTGTCGGAAAAAATCTAAAAACATGTTGTGCAGCAGCAGCATAATAAAGTCCCTACGACATGTCGTCGGGACTGAAAGTGAAATATAAACTTTATTTATTATGTTACCAACGACATGTTGTCGGCAACAAAAACCATAATTGACCAGATTTGACCTTTGTAAAAAACATACCGACGACATGACGTAGGCATTTGAAAGCATTAAAATTATTAGTAAATTATATCCGACGACATGTCGTCGGTATATATAAATCACTTAATTAGTTAACTAATTAAGTGATTAGTTAACAATTTGGTACAAACGACATACTAAGTATAAAATGTTTGACTGAAAAAGTGAGTGGGTCCCACATTGTCTTCGAGATGTGTCATCAACGAGATGTGTCATCAAGACAGTAAATAACGACAAGGCAGTGCCGACAAGTTGGTGTCAATGACGTGTCGTCATGGCAAATTCCCATGAACCCCATAAATTTTTTCGATGTAGTGTTAATTTTGAGAAAAGCATCGAGATTTCCTAAATGTACCTTAAAGTTCATTGAAATATGTTTCTAGTATTATTTAGTAAGTATACATAGACACAATTTTGTGCACCCGATCATATTTGGTTATGTTTCCGTTCATGCTTCTGATTTTGTAAAACTCATGCGCCATGGCTTCATTTTCATAGAACAAATCCAGTTCCTAAGGGGTGTTGCACACACGGTTTGATACAGAATGAACATATGTTATCCGCATCCTGTAAATACAAGATTACTAATTAGTTTGTGTTGGAAGCTAATGCATATTTGAAAAAGACATTCTAAAAAAATAATAAAAAACATTGAAGGCTTAAGATATTGAAAACGGTCAACCGACGAGCATCGCTTAACTAACATCGATGGCACCATCTCGTCGGTGGTGCCTCTGTTGAAGGTTCTTTGGTTTAACGACGAGCAAGGGACGAGGTGGTGTGAGGCCTATTTGTGTTTTGTGTGAGTATTTCATATGTGTGTGAGTGTTTTGTGTGGTATATTTTTTAGTGACACAAAAATGATACACCGCCACTAAGGTGTGTCAGTTTGGAAAGTGCTAACGTGACGCTGAGATGACACAACTGAAATACAAACTAACGCGTCATAGTTCGAAGCGGTTATTAAACAAAATTAACACATAAATGATATTTTTAGAATATTAATAGAGAAACTAAAAGATAATGCATAAATTCCTATGTGTTTGGAAAAAGTAGTTGTAAGTAATAGTTTTTCTTATAAAACTTTGAAAACGTAGTTGTAGGTGCAATAATAATGCGTAAAACATTTTTTAAATGCTCAACACTTTTAAATTTTAAACTCCTTTAAATGCTACTTCATGAAATGTTAAAGAAAATGTATTCCGACATAAATATAAAGCTGCTTGTTGATTTTCAATCGAGCATTAAAAATCAACGCTAAAAATAATACATAAGCTTGCCACTTATCGCTCGACGCTCTACGCTAAACACACCAAAGTTATAACGTCAAGCTTAACCCCATATTATTAAATTTATTAAACACGTATCTTTTTAATTTAAGCTATATATTTTAGAATATTATGTTTATCTAATTACTATAATTAAGAAGAACCCTTCAGTAACCTTTTTTTTTGGTGAATTCAAGATCGAAGAACAATGGCATCAGAGAGAATCGTAAGTTTTGATCTTAGCGGATGCGAAAGTGAGAGTATGTCATATATCATTGAGAAGGTATTATTAAGAACTAGACGAGTACCCGCGCTTAGCGGCAGCGGTTTCTAGTTTTCCACTCATAAGTTTCTCTCAACAAAATGTATTTGTAGCGTTAGAGAATCATTTTCGAATAACTATAATTTTGACGAGTGGTTGCATAGCAGCAGAAATATACAGTTTTCAAAAAAATTATGTGAAGTCGATCTAAATGTGGGAGTATATTTTCTAATAGGATTGTTTTATGTTATTAAGGTTTTAGTAATAATAGATTCAAGCATTACAAAAAGCAACGGTATTATGTAGTTGACAATATTATATTGTAGTTTAGAGCTATAGCCAACGTGTGTGACCATCTTTTCTTGCTTTGTCGGTAATTTAGGCAGTGATAACTATCTAATTTTACATGTGTAGCGTTTATAATTTGGTGTTTGGCTTTTAAACTTGTAACCTTAGAGCACTTGCAACCATGACACAAGTTAAACTTTAACCTCCTGCCATGTCAGCGCCACATCAGCTTTAACATTTCACCTTAACTCACCCAAAAAACACCTCTATCATAACTTACCATAACTCAACAATTTTGGGCCCTACTTTTATTTAAAAAATAAAATTTACTACCTCTGTCCCATATTAATTGTCATGTTTTGACTTTTTAAGTCTTTTTTTCTTAACTTTGACCTTAAATATTTTTATTTGTGTTATATAATATTTAATAAAAATTATACCAATAAAAAATACATTTAAAACTCAATCTATTCATATATTTTGCATCAAATATTATATAACACAACTAAAAATATTTAAGGTCAAAGTTAGAAATGAAAGACTTAGAAAATTCAAAGTGGACAGTCAATATGGGACGGATGGAATACAAATTAAACATCTAAACTAATACTACTTATTTTAATAAACAATATAACACTTTAAAAAAATACAAATAACATTTATAAATTTAAAGTAAGTTTTAAAAAAATATACAAATAACATTTATAAATTTAAAAAAAAAAGGTTAAATGTATGCCTCCTTCCTCTCTCTCCTTCCTCCTTCTGCACACACACACACAAACAAATCGTTACAAACACACACTGAAAACACACACACGCACACTCCTAAACCCATTTAGAAAGCAAAAAAAAAATAAATAAAAATAAAAAAAATAAATAATAAAAAAAAATCAACCTTAACGCAAGTTACCAAGGTAACTTGCGTTATAACGCCGTCTGTTAACGCAATCGATGGTGTGGTAACGCGGGGATAACGCTGTCCACATCAGCATAACGCCGAGTGGGGCGTTATCATACCGTTCGCTCTTACAAATTATCGCCATAATAAGATTATTTTGTACTATCAATTTGCATAAATATTTAAGCATTGTTCGAAGCTATTTGTTTGGGGTATAAATAATTATCGCTAAAGATTAATAAACTTACATAACATTATTGATATACCGGACAAAGGGCTATACAATATATATCAACTTTTAAAAGACGATTCATATATGCTAGTCCTTTAAGTGGTGCAAGACCCTACACTTTTCAAAATAACATTATACAAATGACAAAGTACATGTGTTAAAGCAAAATAAACAACAAAAAACTACAACTACTTGATCTTTCATTTTTCCAAATTTGTCACGGGTTCCACAACTACTTCATAATTTCTCATATAATGTTGTCAAATTTGAAACCCGGTTCGACCCGGGTGGTTCAACCGGTTGAACCATTCCGGTTAAAAAACAGGTCGATTTAAACCGAGTCATCCCGACAGGTTGGGTCGAAAATAGGTCAAATTAAACCGGGTCAACCCGCAAGGTTTGAAGCGTCCCGGGTCAACCCGCATGGTTTGAAGCGTCCCTGTTCAATTCGATTTTCTATGTGTATTAATAGTTTCCTTCTGAAATATATGTCTTCAACATTTTCTCTTTTATTTTCAACTTTTCACTTTTTACTTTTTGATTTTTCCTTTATATATAGTATATAACAGGGTACCCGCGCGTTTCGGCGACGGGTACCCTATGACGATTAACCGGAGAAATAAATCTCGAAGAGACTTGATTCACCAATTTGTATCGGTTTCAACGGTCCTCTCTGGTTCATTTTCTGATGGCTTTAATTGGTTAGCCGAACCGGTGGCGACACTGGTTCCCGGTTGAACACGTTGGTCTGGTTTTCAGAAGCATATGTACTATCAACTTGTTAGCTTGTATGAAGTTTTGTGTGTTTTATTAATTTGTATATGTGTATAATAACATGTACTTTTCATTTTAGCGTGTTTTAAAAATAACATTAATTAGTGTGTTTAATTATTTTATATTTTGGATTATGGTGTAGTTTTTTTAAATTGTACGTTATGAAAGTTTTATTATACTTTTTAGTAAGGGGTGTTTTAATTGGTTGTTTTTAATTTGGTAGATGTGTTTTTAATTGATTATACAATGTGAATAAATTATTGTACTTTTAAGTAATAGGGTGTTTTAATAAAATTATTAATTACACTATTAATTTCTCTCTCCATTGACCAATTTTCACTTTTCAACTTTTCACTTTTCAATTTTGACTGTTTTTTTTATTATATGTAGTATAGATATCCATGAAGGATGCCATTCGATGCACGAATGTGTGCAAGTCGTGGAGTCAGTGCATCGCAAACCTTAGTTTCATATCAGCTTATCACAGTACGAGGACGTACACATGGAAAAAAGAGTGTATGAGATGACACGTTAATATTTACTCATTTCGCTATCTGATTTATCAGTTAATAGAAGAACATCTTCCAGCTCCTAGACCAAGTGCCAGGGTTTGATGCCGATGACACGTTATCGTTGCTGTTCAAATAATCGATAATAGTTGTTAGTAATAATGGTTTCTAAGCGTTTTAAAAATAATTGTTCTTTGGTTGTGTTAATATAGATGTTTGAATATGTATCACTTTAGTTTTGTTTTATGTTTCATGTTTTACAGTAATTTTTTTATACATAACAGATGTTGTTAACATATAACCCTCAACTGTTGTTCAAAAAAAAAACATATAACCCTCAACTTAACTTTACGACACTGCGACAATCTCACATCTCGTATCTTTTTCAGTATACGTACGTATAACACTAATGAACGCGTAAAACAGTTAGCTACATATGGGCAATTTCATAGGCCGACACTTGTTGAGGGCCTCAAATAGTACTAACAAACCTCTACTTATGACTGTAACAATATAGTAAAACAACAGAAACTCGTATCCTTAATTAACAAATCGATTAATGCCGGCATAAGTAACAGAAATCAAATTAAATCAGTAACCTTTTTCTCAAATCAGTTGTTGATCCTTTTGTTGGTGTCACGGTTATTTGTTGGTGTCACGGTTACTTGTTGCGTGATGCATATAAACATATTCTTTATGTGTATCGTCATGGCCAACGATGTCGATAACTTGAAATCATAAAGAACCAAGCCTTCCCCTCCACAGGTTGTTTTCACTAATAAGTATTCGTCAAACGACCAAAAATCTTTGTAATGCCGAAATAACATGGTCCTTGATCAAACCAAAAAAGCCTTGTCCATTCCATCTGCTTCAATACTGAAACTTCTATACCATTGTTGATAATGTAGTTACATATATATCCAACTTGGCCGTTTAAATCAACTCACTGAGTGTTGTCTATCCAACCACCTCCGATTTTCTTATGAGGATTAATCGACCCGAATTCCTCATTCTTAACATCAAAGTATACTACTTTTCTTACCTCGTTGGTGGATTTTGATTTTGACCTATTGTCATAATCGTTAGCGAACCAATATAAGCATCCATTAGCGTATACACATTTGTCACCATGTATTAGTTCCCAATATGTGCAGGGTGCACCATATTGCATAGACTATTCTCGACGTTTTCACATTGATCGACTTGTCTTCTTCGCAAAACACACGCCATCTTGAAAGTATTGGTTGAAGCATATCAAAACCAAGCCCACATTCATGAATGGCAACTTATAACATTCTTTTCTTAAAGGATTGATAACAACTAAATATATGGTATGTAAAACTTGTGATAAATAAACCAAACCATTGTAAGTACCTCGGACAATAGCTCCTAGAGATTTTTCGGATGGTTTCTTGCACTTAAACTCCAATAAGTGGATTCTTTTTCACCATACTACCTTGTTTAGGCTCAAGGGGTTTGAAGGAACTTGAGGGGCGTGGATTCATCGCGAATTATAGTAAAGTAGCTAGGATCGTGCATGTGCTCAAACCATTGTTTTGGTATGATGGTGGTTCTTGGCGCGCAATGAAGCTAATTCGACCATTTTACACGATTTGAAAGATTATTGATGCTCTTATGAACATGATTTGTTACAATTGATGGTCGTATATATATAGTTAAAAAGTAGATTAATCTAAGATTTTGTATCTAACTAGCAAAATCAGTGGAATAAAAAAGATGGAGATAAGATGAGGCTCAAATTAAGATATAAATGTGAAAATGGTACCAAACACACAAAAATTTAAAAACTAGTGCTACGGCAGATTTGTTCTCAATAGAGTGCAAACCAAACTATTACAAAGAAAACGAGTTTTCCCCAACATGCAACTCAAAAGAATACAATACTCACACAATACAAAACCAAAACTAAAATATAAACCAAACAATTAAAGATCAAGATGATCTTGATACAAACAAAAACTGAAACAAACCACTAAACTATAACAAACTTGTGGAAAACCCCATATGATCAAAGGCAAAGAGAAAACTTGGTTGTGTGTAAAAAATGTTGAATGAATGAAACCCTAGATTCCCAATGAGAGATTATATAGCAACAGTTTTCACCAAGCCCCATACACAAACATACACTTAAAAAACAACACCAAAGTTAAGTTATCAAAAGTTAGTGAAAAATGTTTGTCAAATACCTTACAACCTACAGGTCCCTCTAAAGATAAAGTTATTTGTTGTTTGTCAAACGTAGTATCTTATAGAACGTTAGAAAAAAAACATTGTGACAAGAAAAAGATAAAACTATTTATTATTTGTCAAACGAACATTTAAAATAACGACGCCGCTCGTAAACGCTTTGCGCCAATGTACCCAAAGTTATAGCGTAACTTAAATTTTTTTAAATTAAATAAAAGTAACAATTTTAAGAATGACGTGGCATGTACGTCAAGTTTTTTTTTTTTTTTTTGAAAGGTGGATTTCTTATTAAGTGCTTCGTGTCGCGGTTCGACAGCGGGAGGTCTAGACTACGTTGTCTAAACCGGGTCCGCGCTAGAGAGCTCCCTCGAAGCGGAAATGCCTATTTCAAATACCCGATGGGGGGAAAACCCCCTACTAATTCGCCCGAAGGCACGACAATTAATAGGGGTAAACCCTTGCCTTTTCCAAAATTCAAACCTGGGGTTACCAGGCCCAAACCCCTTCATTAAAGGACTACCTTGAAGGAAAATCCCTCATTCAAACCCCTTGCAGGATTTGAACTCAAGACCTCCCTCCCCCAAGAGCTCCTAAGGACTCCAAGGTGGCCAACTGAGCTAAGCCAGTTGGTTATGTACGTCAAGCTTAATCTCATATAGTAAACGCATTGAGAATATTGTTTATTTATTATTATTAGGAAGGTTTTATAGTTTCCTTAGTTGTTTAGGACGGTGGACTTAAGTTCAGCCTTTATATAAACCCTTCAATAGTTGGTTTATTGGTGAATTCAAGATCGAATAACAATGGCATTAGAAAGATTCGTAAGTCTTGATCTTAGCGGATGCGAAAGTGAGAGTATGTCATATATCATTGAGCAGGTATTCTTAAGAATGTGCGTGAACGATGTTGTTCGATGCAGGAGTGTTTGTAAGTCGTGGAATTGTTTACTCACAAACCCTAGTTTTTTAAAAGCTCATCTAAAAAGATCATATCGATGATATAGACTATATACAGAGGTAAGTTATCATTGATGAACCCTAGTTTATTGTGCATGTGCATGGTTTTTGATCTTCTTTTCGTGCTATGTCTTTGATTGTATATATATTTACTCGTTTCCCTTTTTGATTTATCAGTTAGTCGAAGAACACCTTCCAGCTTCTAGACCAGTACGTGCCAGAGTTTGATGCCGATTACACGTTATTGCTGCTGTTTAATTCTATCGAATAATATGGTTTCTAAACGTTTTCCAAATTGTTCTTTGGTTGTTTTAATATAGATGTTTGAATATGATCACTTTAGTTTTGTTTTATGTTTCATTATTAACTTTACGACACTGCGACAATCTCACATCTCACATCTTTTTCAGTGTATGTCTAACAGTACTAGTGAAACGCATAAAACAGTTAGCTACATATGTTTACCAAAGAGGAGTTTAAGCAAATTGTAACATGGGCAATTTCAAATAGTAGTATCAAAGCTCTACTTATGACTATAACATGTATAGTAAAACAGCAGAAAACTTGTATCCTTAAACAAATCGAATAATGCCCTGCATAAGTTACAGGAATCAAAATAATTCAGGAACATTTTTTGAAAATCAGTTGTTGATCGAATAAGCACTTTTGATGGTGTCAGGGTCACTTGTTGCGCGATACATATAAACATATTCTTTATGTGTGTCTTCATGGCCAACGATGTTGACATCATAGAGAACCAAGCCGTTTTTAAGGTTCAAAACAAACAATCGGTCCCCTCCACAGGTTGTTTTCATTAATATGTATTTGTCTTCGTTCAAACGACCCAAAATCTTTGTAACGCCGAAATAACCTGGTTCTTGATCAAACCGAAAAAGCCTTGTCCATTCTTTCTGCTTCAATACCCAAACATCTATACCATTGTTGATAATGTAGTTACATATATATCCAACTTCGCCGTTTAAATCAACTAACTGTGTGTCGTCTATCCAACCACCTCCTATTTTCTTAGGAGGATTAATCAACCCGAATTCCTCATTCTTAACATCAAAGTATACTACTTTTCTTACCTCATTGGTTGCTTTTGATTGTGACCTATTGTCATAATCGTTAGCGAACCAATGTAAGCATCCATTAGCGTATACACATTTATCGACTATGGGACAAGATGGGACTTGGGGTATCTCTCGCCATGTATTAGTTCCCAATACATTCACCATAGTGCATAGACTATTCTCGGATTTTTCACATTGATGAACTTGTTTTTTTGGCAAAACACACACCATCTTGAAAGTATTGGTAGAAGCATCAAAACAAAGGCCACATGACTCTAGTATCGGCGAATGTAACTCCAAATTCATGGATGGCAACTCGTAACATTCTTTCCTCAAAGGATTGATAACAACTAAAGAGATAGTCTCCGAAACATGGCCTTGTGATAAATAAACCAAACCATTGCAAGAACCTCGAACAATAACTCCTAAAGACTTTTCAGACGATTTCTTGCACTTAAACTCCAAAAGTGGATCCTTTTTCACCTCCAAGACATTAATACTACCTTGTTTGGGCTCAAGCATGTTGAAACTTACTATACGTTGTGGTTTCGGATAACAAGGGGGTTGAAGGAACTTGATGGACGTGGATTCATCGCGAGTTATAGCAAAGTAGCTAGGATCATACATGTGCTCGAACCATTGTTTCGGTACGATTGTTGTTCTTGACAATGAACACATAATATGATCTATATAATATGTATAAAAGCAGAAATGCCCTTGCCCCTTAGTAGTTTAACCGCATACATGTTTCAATGATAAATTTGAATTTTTAATACTTAGTATCTGTATGCTGTCTTTAAAGAAGCCTTTTGGTTCATTGACTCTGTCCTGCTTGTGAGTTGTGATGTACTGAAGTTCAAATTAAACTCTTGGCTCATTTAAATTTACGCTAAATGAATTGTATTTATTAAGTTGCATTTTTCTCAGTTCATATTTTCATAATTTAGAAGTCTTAGTTCTTGCAAATTCTAACTTTTAATAGTTGATACATAGTTGTCAGGATTCCGATCCTAATCTTAGGATCTTACGATTTTACGATACTGCAAAGCAAAAACGATCCGGATCCTACATAGGATCTTTGCAGGCTTAGGATCTTATAGGATCCCGATCTTCACCATACGATTTTACGATCTAATCCGATCCGATCTCACTTTTCTCGGATTACAAACTAAAAAAGTACAACTTTATGGGTTGTTTGTTTGTAGAATTCGAAAAACAACATGTTAATCTTTTTAAACATTTTATAATCATAATTTAGGACAACATTTATGTGAAATATTCATAGTATTTTATGGTTATAATGCATTAGAATTTGTAGATTTGTATAAAATTACATAAACTATTAAGAAATAACATTAGAGTAGGATCTTAAGATCCCGATCCGATCTTACGATCACGATCTTGCAAAGACGAAAACGATCATGGGTAAGATCCCGATCTTGATGTTGGGTATTTTTTCCTTGGCCCATGAGAAAAGCCCACCAAATAAGCCTAAATATATAGTCAATGTTATTTGTTGACTTGAAGGGTGTATGTATTAATCTTGGGCAGCCACTACCACAACCAAGATGAACAATAATAGAGAAAGAGAGATCAAAATAGAGAGTAAAGTGCAGTCCCGTTTTTCTGTACAGCAGCCCACAAAACTGAAGATCGCCGGAGTTTGAACCGTTGGATCGTAACGATTTTCGGGCTGTAGCTTCCTTACATATAAAGGAAGGTTTTGACCGTTGGGAATCTGATTTTGAGGCCTGGAAGTCCTGTTTCTTGCCCAGGCAGATTGCATCAGATTTTCTGGTGATGTTGTTCCTCTTTTGTCTTTAGTTTGTTTCCATACATCTTGATGCTTTATTCTAAGTGTATGATAATTGTTGTATGCCTCTAGTATCTAGAGAAGGTCTGATTGTATTGCTCTATTATTGGTGGTAGTGGATTTTAAGCGGCACTAGGTGTCCCGTGGTTTTTACCCATTTTGGGGTTTTCCACGCTAAAAGCTTGGTGTTCTTGTTGTGTGGTTGTTTACTTTTATTACCTGCTGATTTGGGGCTGATTTAGTTTGTTAGGGGCTGTTTAGAAGTTGTGATTAGTGTGCCTTATTTGTTTACTTCCTCATAGGTTCATACGGGGTTTGGGTAGGTGTTGTCAAACGAAGGTTTTGCTTTTGCGCTTGTGTTTATTCCGTTGTGAGCCATTACACCTTTACCCGTCAAATTGGTATCAAGAGCTTGGTTCTTGGTTTAGGGACTTAGCCTGTTTGAACGATGGAAACTAATACAAGTAGGATGGTTAGTTTGAATGGTTCGAATTATCATGTTTGGAAAGGAAAAATGGAGGATCTCCTTTATGTTAAAGACTACTACTTGCCTGTATTTTCTACTGAGAAACCTGATAACAAAACAGATGCAGAATGGACTATTTTGCATAGACAGGTTTGCGGGTATATTAGGCAATGGGTTGATGATAATGTTTTGAACCATATTTGTGAGGAGACACATGCTCGTACTCTTTGGAACAAACTTGAACAGTTATATGCTCGAAAAACTGGAAACAGCAAGTTGTTCTTAATCAAGCAAATGATGAGATTAAAGTATCTTGATGGGTCTCCTATTACTGATCACTTAAATGTCTTTCAGGGTATTATAAATCAGCTTGCAGGTATGGGTATCAAGTTTGAAGATGAGATTCAAGGCTTGTGGCTTCTTGGTACCCTACCGGATACTTGGGAGACTTTTAGGACATCCTTGTCCAACTCTGCACCAGATGGTGTTATCACCATGGAATTGGCTAAAGGCAGTATTTTGAATGAAGAAATGAGAAGAAAGTCACAAGGTTCTTCTTCACAGTCAGATGTCTTGGTCACAGAAAGGCGGGGGAGAATTCAAAGCAGAGGTCCGAGTAACAGAGGTAATCATCGCAGTAGTTCCAGCAAAGGAAAATTTGCTGATGTTGAATGCTATCATTGCCATAAAAAGGGGCACACGATGAAGTTTTGCAGACAGTTGAAAAAGGAGAACAAGAAGAAGAACTACAACAACTAGAAGAACAAACACAAGAAAGATGATGATGGTGATGATAATACTGAAGTAAATACCACCACAGATGAGTTCTTTGTTTGTTATGATTATGATATGGTCAACCTTGCTAATGATGATTCGAGTTGGATTCTTGACAGTGGTGCTACATGTCATGTTGCAACACGAAAAGATTATTATTCATCTTCCACACCAGGTGACTTCGGTGTTGTTAGGATGGGTAATACTGGGTTATCAAGGATTGTTGGTATTGGGGATATTTGTTTGAAGTTTGATACGGGGATGGAATTGGTTTTGCATAATGTAAAACATGTCCCAGATATGAGACTCAATATTATCTCAACAGGTCTTCTTGATGAAGATGGCTACCATAACAGTTTTGGTAATGGTTTGTGGAAAGTAACTCTCGGATCCTTGATTGTGGCAAGAGGAAAAAGGGAATCCAAGTTATACGTGACACATCCGAAGATATCCAAGAGCATTGTCAATGTTGTAGACAATGATGATATGACCGAGTTATGGCATAAAAGACTTGGTCACATGAGTGAAAAGGGGATGTCTATTCTTTCTAAGAAGAATGTGTTATCTGGTGTGCATGATATCAACTTGAAGAAGTGTTCTCACTGTTTGGCAGGAAAGCAAACTAGGCTTGCTTTTAAGAGTCGTCCTTCTTTCAGAATGGAGAACATACTTGATATGGTACATTCCGATGTTTGTGGTCCCATGAAGACTAAAACACTAGGTGGGTGTTCTTATTTTGTCACTTTCATCGATGATCACTCAAGAAAGGTTTGGGTATATACCTTGAAGACTAAAGATCAAGTATTGGATGTGTTTAAGCAGTTTCATGCTTTAGTTGAGGAGTGACAGGAAAGAAACTTAAATGTATTGAACTGACAATGGAGGTGAATACATTGGCCCCTTCGATGCTTATTGTAGAGAGCATGGAATTCAGCATCAAAAGACTCCACGAAGACACCGCAGATTGAATGGCTTAGCAGAGCGGATGAATAGAACTTTGGTTGAAAGAGTCAGATACTTGCTTTCACATGCAGGGTTGCCTGCTTCTTTTTGGGGTGAGGCTTTGAATACGGCGGTACATGTTATTAATCTAACCCCTTGTGTTCCTTTGCGTTTTGATGTTCCTGACAGGGTTTGGAGCGGCAAAGATGTTTCATACTGTCATTTACGAGTTTTTGGATGCAAGGCTTCTGTGCATATTCCAAAAGATGAAAGATCAAAGCTTGATGTGAAGTCTAAGCCATGTGTGTTCCTCGGGTATGGTCAAGATGAATTTGGGTATAGGTTGTATGATCCGGTTCATAAGAAACTTGTTCGTAGCCGAGATGTAGAGTTTGAAGAAGATCAAACTTTGAAAGATGTTGAGAATGCTGAGAAGAAAACAATTCCTCAACATAATGATGATCTCATTGACTTGGATCCGGTTCCTCCTAAACATGTTGACCCACAGTTTGGAGATGATATTCAGAATGATGAAGAACGAGTCTTGATGATGTTGATGATCAAGAGCAACCAAACTTAGATGAAGACGTTCATCCTGAGTTACCAATACCTAATATGCCACCATTCATTCCGCTTAGGCGGTCTACTAGAGATCATCATCCTTCCACACGTTATTCTGCACATGAGTATGTTTTACTTACTGATGGGGGAGAGCCCGAGTGTTATGCAGAAGCTATGGAAGATGAACACAAAAAGGAATGGGTTGAAGCCATGCAAGATGAGATGAATTCCTTGCATGAGAACGCTACTTTTGATTTGGTAAAGTTGCCTAAGGGTAAGAGAGCTTTGAAAAACAAGTGGGTTTTCAAATTGAAGACTAAAGAGCATACTTCTAGACCGAGGTACAAGGCCAGATTGGTGGTTAAAGGTTTCGGTCAGAAAAGAGGCATTGATTTTGATGAGATTTTCTCTCCGGTTGTGAAGATGGGATCTATTCGAGTTGTTCTTGGTTTGGCGGCTAGCCTCGATCTTGAGGTGGAGCAAAAGGATGTCAAGACAGCTTTCCTTCATGGTGATCTGGATAAGGAAATCTATATGGAGCAACCTGAAGGCTTTCAGGTTAAGGGGAAGGAAGAATACGTGTGTAAACTTCAGAAAAGTTTGTACGGGTTGAAGCAAGCACCGAGAAAGTGGTACAAGAAATTTGAATCGGTCATAGGGAAGCAAGACTACCGAAAGACTTCTTTAGATCATTGTGTTTTCTTTCAGAGGTTTGGTGATGATGACTTCATCATCTTGTTGCTATATGTTGATGATATGCTGATTGTTGGCAAGAACGTTGGAAGAATTGCCCAACTGAAGCGAGATTTGAGCAAGTCTTTTGCTATGAAAGACTTGGGGCCAGAAAAACAGATCCTTGGCATTTGAATTTTCCGTGATAGAGATGCCAGGAATTTGCATATATCACAAGAGCAATACATTGAAAAGGTCTTGTGCAGGTTCAACATGGATAAAGCTAAAGTGGTTAGTTCCCCTCTTACTACCAACTTTAAGCTAACTGATAAAGATTGCCCTTCTTCCAAAAAGAGTATTGAAAAGATGGATAAAGTTCCATATGCCTCAGCGGTTGGTAGCTTGATGTATGCTATGGTGTGTACAAGGCCGGATATAGCTCATGCAGTTGGTGTTGTCAGTCGGTTCCTATCAAATCCTGGTAAGAAGCATTGGGAAGCTGTTAAATGGATATTTAGATATCTGCGAGGTACTTCCAAATTGGGTATCACATTTGGAAATGGGAAACCCGTGCTTGTTGGTTACACAGACTCAGATATGGCGGGAAATAAGGACAACATGAAATCCACTTCTGGATATTTGATGACCTTTGCAGGGGGAGCTGTTTCATGGCAATCTAGATTACAAAAGTGCGTGACCTTGTCTACAACAGAGGAGTATGTGGCGACAAGGCGTGCAAAGAACTATTGTGGTTGAAAAGGTTTTTGCAAGAACTTGGTTTCAAGCAACAACGTTATGCGGTTCTTTGTGACAATCAAAGTGCTATTCACCTTGCTAAGAATTCGATGTTTCACAAAAGAACAAAACATATTGATGTTCGTTATCATTGGATTAGAGATGCTATTGAAGATGGTATGTTTGAACTTAATAAATTTCATACGGATGATAATGCTTCCGATATGTTGACAAAGGCTGTAGCAAGAGAAAAGTTGAAGGTGTGTTGCTCGATCCCCGGGATGGCGAACTCTTCCTCATAGGCAGGAAAGGGGGAGATTTGTTGGGTATTTTTTCCTTGGCCCATGAGGAAAGCCCACCAAATAAGCCCAAATATATAGTCAATGTTATTTGTTGACTTGAAGGGTGTATGTCTTAATCTTGGGCAGCCACTACCACAACCAAGATGAACAATAATAGAGAGAGAGAGAGATCAAAAGAGAGAGTAAAGTGCAGTCCCGTTTTTCTGTACAGCAGCCCACAAAACTGAAGATCGCCGGAGTTTGAACCGTTGGATCGTAACAATTTTCGGGCTGTAGCTTCCTTACATATAAAGGAAGGTTTTGACCGTTGGGAATCTGATTTTGAGGCCTGGAAGTCCTGTTTCTTGCCCAGGCAGATTGCATCAGATTTTCTGGTGATGTTGTTCCTCTTTTGTCTTTAGTTTGTTTCCATACATCTTGATGCTTTATTCCAAGTGTATGATAATTGTTGTATGCCTCTAGTATCTAGAGAAGGTCTGATTGTATTGCTCTATTATTGGTGGTAGTGGATTTTAAGCGGCACTAGGTGTCCAGTGGTTTTTACCCATTTTGGGGTTTTCCACGCTAAAAGCTTGGTGTTCTTGTTGTGTGGTTGTTTACTTTTATTACCTGCTGATTTGGGGCTGATTTAGTTTGTTAGGGGCTGTTTAGAAGTTGTGATTAGTGTGCCTTATTTGTTTACTTCCTCATAGGTTCATACGGGTTTGGGTAGGTGTTGTCAAACGAAGGTTTTGCTTCTGCACTTGTGTTTATTCCGTTGTGACCCATTACACCTTTACCCGTCACTTGACAGCCTTGGTTGATACTACAGAATGTAATACAAGTGCTTTTAAGGGGTTGGATGTGTAAATTCCGAAACTGAATGAAAGTTGTCCATGAAAGATAGCTTACTAGGCGATTAAGAAACACTTCAATGAGGAGGAGAACATCGTTGACAGAATGCATGCTGACATGTAACTGTAACAAAGAAAGATAAGATAACTCTCAATATAATATGGATTACACATAATGGATTACATTACTAATATGAAGCTTAATCATAAATAAGAGAATAAGTAACACTTACAAAAGTTAGCTGGTAAGTTGGAGGGGTAAGAAATAAATAAACATGCCTAGAAGACTATTTGACAGGAATAACCCCATGTGCCAGCAGTCTTTCGAACATGGCTCCTGGTTCTTACTCGTCTCCCATGACTTTGAGGGGGAGAGAGAATGCCTTGGTTCTTCAACATGGATCTCTTCATCTTGCATACGTAAATAACTACTTGGCATGGCACTGGGCTTGCTACTGCTTGGCTTGTTATGGCTTGGCTTGCTGCTACTCAGCTTCTTCTGGTATTGGAAACTCAATGCTCTCATCGACAAAGAGAATGAAAAATGAAATGGGATTTACGTCTAGTTCACTAACGTCTTTTGGTATATTGCCCCGTATCCCTGAAAATGAGAGCAAAGTTATGGATTTGAAAAGTGGTCATGATGATGGAGGATTTGGTTCACAATCATGGGATGACTCGGATATCTTATCTGATAGTTTCTTGAAAGACTTTGCAGAAACTGATCAAAATAAGTTATCGAGTTTAAAACCATCTGAAAATCAGGTATGCTATTTGACACTGATCTAATCTTCCTAGTGTTGAGATTAATGATTGTTTTAGCCAAAATTAATGTGACCATTACTGGTTGTGCTCCGCAGAATGATGTTGGGAGAATACGTGGTCCTAGTACGCTTGTGCATCATATGAGCTTGCCATCAAGTACAGCCGAGTTGGATAAACTGCTGCAATTTCAAGATTTTGTGCCTTTAAGAAGCAGAGCAAAAAGGGGTTGTGCAACTCAACCAATAAGCATCGCTGAGAGGGTAAAAAACCTTGCAAAACTACTCATTTTTACCGCTCGTTAACCTCTGTTGTGTCAAAAAATTGATCAAGATACATCCTTTCGGATGCTTTCAGGTAAGACGGACCAGAATAAGTGAAAGAATGAGGAAGCTACAAGAGCTTGTCCCAAATATGGACAAGGTAAGATTTATATTTTCCAAACTTACAACTTCAAAATCTTAAATCTCATATACATTAAATTAAGGCCGTCATATTCTACACTTGTAGCAAACAAACACAGCAGACATGTTGGATTTAGCCGTTGACTATATAAAAGAACTTCAGAAAGAAGCAAAGGTATGTGATGAAAAAAGAATTTCAGGTCCAACGCTATAGAGTTCCTTTACAGAATAACTAATTATGTGTTATTGTTGGAACATTTCAGTCTCTTTCAGAACATCACGCAAAATGATTTATTGATTTTAAACCTTTGAATATCAAACTTAGTACCTTTCAGCGTTAAAACTGATTTTGACTCTTTACTTGGAAAAAAACTTAAGTAGCTAAACTAAACGGGTAAAATTTGGCAAACACCAAACTACCTTTTGAATATCCCAATTTTAGATGTATAAATGATGCATATAAGATTGCCAATTAAGAGCTAGAACTTGACCCTATATATCACAGTTCAACTTGTTCTTTTTTGACACACAGGAATACTAACTTTGCATACATGTAACAGATAGAAGATAAAAACTGATTGCGGGTGTACCTAGTGTAGACCTGGAATCTTCTTTGCTGGTGAATCTGAATTCCGCTTCAAAGCACTTGCGGAATTTTGTGTTTTCGTCTCCTTAACCTAAATAGAATAGAATACATTCAACAACTCGTTTTCAACCGCCCTTCCTTATTAATAGAATACATTCAACTCCTCGAAAACCAGTTTAAGGTATAACCGTATAACCATATAACACTATTTTGGTAGTCAAAGCCTACTACCCGGTTGTGGTTAAAAACACATCATACACACATTTTCAGCAAAACAAACTTCATACGAACCCAAATAAAGCGTGAACCAACTAGTATCTCGAAACCGAATACTTTTCTACATATGTTAAGCTTAACACATTTCTAGTTACATATAAAGACCAGTGATGCACAAGGCAGATATTACTACAGCTATTTACATAACATTTAACATTAAAAATTTTAAACTTTCAATAATATGCTAAATTTACAAAGTTTCGTTCGCTTAATCAATTTATAAACAATGTTTCGTTCGCTTAATCAGGTTACGCTTATCAATTTTTACTAATGAATGAAGGGAAGCTATATGTTTGACACAATCTAATATATATTATAGAGTATACATACAAAAAATTAAATTTCTATATTATTATCCTTTAGATTACCTCTAAGTTTTCACCTATTAAACTTATAAGAAATCAATTGGAAGTAGAGAGATTAACCCATTAAACTTATAAGTAACTCCCTCTTTTTCCGATGTGGGGAAGTGGGACTAAGTTTGCACCAAAGATTTTTCTCTTGTGTTGTGTATCTTTATGCCTATTTAACGACCTAACATCGTGACGGTTACCCAACGTATTTGAAATACTTTCCACGTCATCACTTTTTTTAATTTACAAATATCACCTAAGTACGTGTTTCTAAATTTCCAAGATATCCCAAATCATAACGTATAAACACAAGTAATTACCAAACAGAACATATGTAAACTATGTGTTAAAAGTAGAATGTCGGCTCCATTACTTAAGTTAGCCACTTATATTTTTCAGTCGGTTAAATCGTCCGATTTCGCTATCTCACTTTTTGTTTCTTCGCACTAGCACAATTATCCACTAATAACACTTATACATTTCAATAATCAAATTTATAACATACAATTAAACAACCAATAACAGCTTATTTTCAGTTAAATTTCGTTTGCTTAATCAATTTATAAACAAAGTTTCGTTCGCTTAATCAATTTATAACATACAATTAAACAACCAAGCCCTAAATTTAACATAACAAGCCCTAAATTTAACATAGCATAAAAATCCTGGAACAATTTTAGCCCTAAATTTAACATAACAATCAAATGAGAGCTTGAGATACGAACCGTAACACAAATGAGAGCGATGAGATACGAACCGTGACACAATCAATAACCGTATGATGAGATACGAACCGTAACACAATCAATAACAGCTTATTTCAACCGAGCAATGAGAACGAAGATAGTGAATATAAGTGGGATGGAAGAAACAGTGTTTACATAGTGATGATGATGATGATGATGAACACTGTTTGGATAATGAAACAGCTTATTTTTTAGATCTAATATAGTGTTAGTTTTGAGATCGGGTCGGGTCCAAAATAGAAGTGTTATAAGTTATTTTTTTAAATAGTTGATATACAAGTTTTTTTTTTTTTTTTTTTCATTCATTTTTACATATTGAAATTTGAAAGTTTATGTTTCAACCGGTCGAACCGGGTCTGGCCAAAAAGACGGGTAAAAACCAGGTTTTTAGAAACTGGTTAATCAGTTAGACTCGTCGAGTTTTAAGTGACCTGAGTCGACTCGGTTCTGTAAACCCAACCGGGTTTGGCTTTTTTATCTTTTTTTTTATAGAAAACCGGGTTGACCCAATGGTTGAACCGCTTGAAAAAAAAATGGTTTTTTTAATAGAAAACCGGGTTGATCCGGCGTTCGAATTGACCAGGTCAATTAAAAAACCCGGTTTTCAAAACATTGGTTTCAAATAATATGTTTAGGGGAGAATACATCAAAGAAAGTTAAATATTTGCAATTTTGCATATTTCTCTATAATACAAGTTTTTTATCGTAACGTTTGATAGTTTTTACGATTTTTGGATTAACATACGAATAATTACATATCTAAATGCCCTTATTCTTAATCATTTTATAGAATTAGCGATATGTGAGATAGTGACCAAAATTTTGTCACTAATACTTAATGACAAAATTTCTCGTCTTTATTCATGTAATTTAGTGACTAAAGGGTGACCATTATAAGTTTCGTCACTGACTTTCTACCGATGACCAAAAATAATGACGAAAAACTATATCGTCACTATTTACATCTAAATAGTGACCAAAAATATTTCTCGTCATTAAATTCTCGTCACTAAAGCTACTTTTTCTTGTAATGAATTTTGAATGGGACACAATGGAGACAATGTAATAAAATAAGTCATTCAATTGCCCATAGCATACCTAATCATTAAGAATTTTAATGAGCATTTAAGAAGGGTAAGTTCACCATTAATTATAAAAAATTGTTATAACCCAGATAAAAACCCCAAATCTAACCAAACTAAACATAACCCGGAATTAAAAAGCCATAAAAACATATTCTACTAATCAAACATTCAACCAATAATAAACCTAAAAACATAGCTTTAATTCCTAATAACGCACCTTCAATTCCTAATCTCCCAACCATCTTTATTCTGCTCCTTAGCAAAACCCCTGGCAGCCAAAGCACTAACAGCCACATCTTCTTCCAACATAGGTTCCCCATGAGGTCTAGCTACATCTCTACTTTTGGTTCTCATACTTAAAGAAACTATGTGCACAACACTAAGCGCATCAAAAAAAAAAAAAAAAAAAAGTACACACTACACGCATGTATAACTACACGTATCAAATAAATCCTAAAACCAAAGTGAAGCCACAGATACACATATAAACCAAGTACTGGCAAAACAAAAAATTGAGACACAAACACCCACCAACTTTATATTACCAGCAAGACAACAGTGTTCCACCAAAAACAACGAAACTTCAACCGAAAACAAAGCAACTGATACAGAAGATGGAGAGTCGGCACTTCCAGAAGAGATGCGAGAAGAAGATATGAATTTCTAATGCCGTATCTACAGCGACAATACAAATAAGTAAGCACATGCATTAGGTATTCGCATATCTGATGTAATGACATTTGAAGTCATTAGAATGTGATGATAGCTGAGAAAATATTACTACCTTGCAACGGTTATATGGAACCTATACTTCCAAAAGCCTTATTTCCCAACATTTTCGTCTTCCTAGTTCGCGTACCGGATCCAGCCGAACAGGCGCTACAAATTGAGAATAAAATTGGTCAACTACAAAAAACCCAATGTGAGTATAAAAAATATTCATAAATATAGCATAAAGTTACTTGAACATGAAAGTGAGTATCTCCTAATGAGTGTGTTTTCAGTGCACATATAATCAGTTTTTAGTATTTGGTATTCTAAAATCTATTTTCGTTTTTGACTTATCATCTATTTTTAATGGTTAGTAGGTCCGTAAGTACTAAAGTTTCACATAGTTTACATTATTTTGATTATTATCACTACTTTGAAGGTCAAACAGGCGGCTCCAATAAAACAATCGATCAAAGTTGATACAAAATTTAACATAATAATTCACCTTGTTTCTTCAAGTGCAACATTCTGCGGGATACCAAACATCGATTCGAAAAGCCAAAAACCGTTACTTATTTGCAGATGTTAACATTTCAAACTTTCTAGATTTCAAGGAACCAATTTTTCTCGTAAACCAATTTCCCATAGTCGTATGTCTCCTACATTGGTTTCAACCGATGCATGAAAATATTGACACACTCATTACAGTTAAATAACCAAACCTATTCTACTAATTGATAAGATAAGATTAATACCTTTATTTAGCATCACGAATAACCGTATTCAAATTAGCTTTCCAATTATACGCCAATAAATTCTGCAAGAAATCATAATATGATCAATAACATAGACCTTGGATTAATAGGTATGGCTTTTAACGAATTAATAAACATACCTTTCAAAGCATCAACTTATTCACCTGTAAAAAAAAATTTGACTATTTTATAAAAACATTGTGAAACCATCTTAATCTGAAACCTTTAATTAGCATCTTGTAATAGATGTGTTCTTTAATGAATGGCTAGCAAATAAAAAGTATCCTCGAGTCAATCGGATTTTAATATTTATTTGGTAACTTTTGGTGGAATATACGAAAGAAAATTTAGGTATACTGCGATCACAAAATATTTCCATGTTTAACTTCATACGATTTGCGAAATTGTTTTAGAATCAAAACCGCTATATCCTCATCAACTTTGTTATCCAGACCTCATCATCTACCTCCCATTCCAGTGGCGTATAAGTGTTGTTTCTCGAGAGAATTCCAAAACAAATACTACGTAATATCTTTATTATGGCGGTGGAAAAGTTGGATCGTTTCATGATAAGATCGTAGATATCGATTGATGTTAACATCAGTGAAAAGAGAGTCGGTTGAAGGTCTGGGATGGGCTGAAGTTATCCAAAGGTTGGGCCCAAAGAAAATTAATTTTTTTATAGGTGTTGAATATTTTAAGAGACCCGGTTACAGTGGCTCATGGCTTGAGCCATAGCCTTCAACGTGAGACTATGGCACGAAATACCATACCGTAACTGGGCTGGTAAGGCTTGACGCCGTGGCCACCAGCCCACGCCATAGCAATTTTTTTCCTTTTTTTTTGTTTGTTTTCGGTTTGTTTGTGTTTGTGATGTTCTGTGTTTATGATATTTTATGTTTGTGTGATGATATTGCGAGTTTCATTTTTTTTTTATGTTTGTGTTTTCGGTTTCATGGCTTTTGCAGGTGATAACGAGGAAGAAGATGTGTAAAGTGAACTCTACTTTAATTTAATTTATGTGGTAAACATGTATGGATATGGTCAACTCTAGTTTAATTTAAGTGGTAAACAAAAAGCCACGTACTAGCTTTTTTTTAGTAGCATTTATCTTTTTGTAGGATTTTAAAAAAACGTAATAGCATTTAACGTAGTAGCATTTAAATATATCATTTAAGAAAATTAATTTTTTTTATAGGTGTTGAATATTTTAAGAGGGACACCCGCTGCCACAATTTAGGGTATGTTTTTGTTATCGATTTCAGTCTTATTAGGCCAGTTTTTTTATTCAATTTCTTGATTCTGATTACATTGATTGATTTTGAAACAGATACATTCATCACATCATCAACTTCTTATTCAAAGGAAAAAAAAACCCTAAACGAAACCATGTCTGCAGATTCATCAATGGCCGAGGTTCTTTGCAGTTTATTTATTTATTTTCTAATAATAATAATAATTAATAATAATTGTACAATTCTCCAGGTTACTATGATTTGTATGGACAGTTCGGCTTTAATTTGCGATGGCCGCGGGGGTTTGATGACAGCTCAACTTGAAGCTATTGAACTCTATTGTAGCGACAAAATTAAAGTAGGTGTATTCTTTTACTGTATTTATTATATGCATATTGCTAACTTGTATATATGGATATATATATATATATATATATATATATATATATATATATATATATATATATATATATATATATATATTAATTATGCGAATGTTATAGGCTCATCCAGGTAATTTGGTGGGCTTTACGACAATGGGAGGGTTTTGTTTGTTCTGTGAACCTTCTCGTGATCTTAACTTTATCAAGTCTAAACTCCAACGTACGTACCTATTTCCCTTCCTTTATACATACATACTGTGTATGTATCATCAACTTTTTTTACTCAGTTGTAGAATTCCTCGGCTCTCTGCAACTAGGTAATTGTTTTCATTGGGCGACCTATGCTTTTCGATCTGCCCGTCTTCCAAACAAAAGGCTTGTTTTTTTTGCCGGAGGGTATGTTTGTTTAATTATATTTATATTCCGATCCGGATTATTTTTATTTATTTTTAATTGTCCACGTGTTCAGTCTACTCCACACGACCATCAGTGACTTGGAAGACTTTGCAGATCTCTTAAGAGAAGTCAACATATCTGTTGTTGATGTTGTCAACTTCGGTATACAAGACCGCACCGGACGGAAGAACAGACTTCTCCTCGCATTTGTTGCTGCTATGAATGGTCGCTATCTTTATGCTCCATCTGGATCACCCGATTCCCTCACTAAAAATTTAAAAAGGTTAGTTAGTTCCTTTATTAATATATTTTATTATACCTTACTCATATACTCCTTGGCTTATTTGTCTGAGTAATTTACAGATCTCCAATCATGCCTCGAAGCTCTTTAGAGGAGACAAAGACTGTCGAAAATGATGAAAATGTTGACCCACTTGGGATGAAGAAGGTGGCTAACTCCAAAGACCAGCCCCGCAAGAACAACAGGAGGCAAAACCGCACCAGAACAAAGGCTGATGTCGCAGATGTTAGAGCCACTTGGAATGAACAAGGATGGTTAACTCCAAAGAGCATTCCCATATGCTGAGCCACATGGAATGAGAGTGTCGGAACCCGTCCCATTAGTCTAAGAACCAAGCACCCTGCCATCTTTTTTACTTTTTTTTTCTTTTCCTGGGTTGTTGATGTTTATGCCCGTTAAACTTTTGTGATCTTTGTGCACTCAACATATGTATTCATCGAATTCACATCTATATCACTTTAGTTGTTTCATTTGTCATAACCTTATCCTGCATTTTACATCACACTGCGTGGTAGTGTTAACCCATTTGGAAAGATAGCAATACGCGTGTGTCCAAAGGTAAAGTGGCAAGCATCAAGATTTAAGAGTTGTTAGTGGATAGTGATCGAGAAGGTCGAAAAGAAAATGTGATGGATTGGCCAGCTTTGGCTTACTGATCCGTCAAAAATGTCGGCTTTAATGTTTGTGTTTTCAAGGAGAGGTGCTGTGTGTCTGTTTTATCAGATTGGAGATTGGGCAGGTGTATTGTTTTCTTAGTGTCTGTAGTGCATCAATAGGATGTGTGGGGTACCTTGTGTTTTCGGGTCTGCAAGTTCTGTGATTTGTCTACAACGACGGGTTCTGAGGCTTCATCTCAGTGGGTTATTTTCTAGTTTATACTAGAGTTGCTAACCTGTCATATATGTTATAGGCTTGTAATACTTAAATAATACTATTGTTTATATAATATTCATTTTTCAGTTACATGTGGTTCAGACTAACTCCAATGGTCACTCGTGACAAAGAAATGAAGGTGAAGATGTAGGTGAAATGGTTCATTGCAAATTTGTCAACTTGGAGACCTAAAAAAACAGGTATAAACCATAGGTCTATTAAATTTATGATTAGGAAAGCAATTTAGTTGTTAATTGTGGAATTCACAAACTATGTGAATTTATGAGATATAATGCGCTGTATATTTCTGATATAGATACATTGCAATACATATATGCTCTTGTTTCTGTACATCATCCTGTTTGCACATGGGTTTTAAGACTAACACTAATGATAATGTGGGGGTCTGATGTACATTTCTTTCTTAACGGCTTAGAAGCTAATCAACTAGAGCTTGTAGGTTCATTTAAGTTTATATAAGCTCAAATTGATAATAACCTCATACGTAATAAAAAGTGAGCTTACGAGATTATCAATAAGCACAAACAAAAACCTATTCCATAGCTTATTATAGCTCTCAGGCGTATTTACAGTTGCTTAACTAGGAGGTGTTACTTGTTACTCTATTTAAGTAAATTTACCCTTACTACATTTTGATAAGGTTACTCAAACGCCCTATAACTACTCGACTCACTGACTATAGGCAGTGGTGATTGTTTATGGGCTTATTGAAACATTGATAAGCTAATGAGATTCTTTTTAATGGATTATCGCTTAGTAACACGAACTTATAACTTATTTAAGTGAATAAGTAATTCAAACTGAGCTTATTGGCATTTCAAAATTTCAATAATCTCATAAAACCAAATTCCTAGTTTTTTGCGCAATATTAAGTGCTTATGCTAGATTAGCTTTCTCAAGCATCCCCTAAATACTCGATTTGTTGATATAGGCCATAGGATTCAAGTGAAAGAAAGAATCATGATGGCAAAGGCTAAAAACTAGAAATCGTTATTTGGCTCATGATAGTAACGAAGAACCCAGGCTACCGATAGTTTTAGAAGTATTGTGCATTTTTTTTCCAATTAGTAAGGTGTTCTGAATTCGTTAATTGATATTGAAAAGGATGTGATTCGTGTACCACCATAAAACGTGTGTTGTTTGTTTATTTTGTTCTTAAATGAGCGAAACAGAAGACATTAAAGAGTTGAATCAGTTTAAAGGGAAATTGGTCATTAGTCATTGCACATGTTTTGGTGGTGTAGGATGATTTTTGCACCTAAGTAAGCGTGAAGGTGATCTCTGGTGTCCGATTTCTGTTTCAAAATGGATGTTTTTTTTGCCTTATTTGGACGCACGGGTTTAGTTTTAGGGCTGAAAACCGTCTCAATAACAGCTGTATATTCACTTCTAGTAGTTCAATAGTCATTTTATCATTGAAAGATTCCGCATTTTGTAATCTTAGTTAAAAGAACATAGTAATATAAAAAGTATTTAAAGAACGTTAAGTTTTATAAAAGGGTACTAACTTATGTGATCTAGTGTTTGTATAAAAGTATTTAAAGCACTTATACTTTACTGCCAGAGGTGGGGCTCAGGTTGTGGATGAGATACAAAGAAACCCTCCTCCGAACATGGAGCCGTCTGTATGGGAGAAGCATATCAAGTTCTACCTCGAGGAGGGGAATGTCAGATGAGCGGCGAATACAAGGCGGATGGCGGTCTACAACCGCCACGGATCCCGCTCATTGGCCGCATCTTGACATGAATACGTAAGACACATTTCGATTATCTTACATATTCTTCATTATATATATGGTGTTTGATTTCTCGTTTTTAATTTGTTTCATCTTATATGCATGTGTATATACAGTTCGAGAACAGCGAGACCCACGAGTTCACATCCCTCATACAGAGCTTCTATGACTTGCATTGCAAGAAAAGGTTATGATTGCAGGATTCGGCCCGGCTTCAATACGTAAGTAGCGTTTTTTTACACGCACTTTAATGATTTATTGAAACATAACCTAGTAACTCGACTAATATATTAATTTTCTCATTTTTTTCAACTACATAGGAAGAGATGATCTGGCTGAGGGATCTGGGAGCGAATTCGCCTACAGGCGTAGCCTACACCGAGGAGGAGATACTTTCCCTGGCTATAAAGGGCAAGCAGCGGGGTCACATAGCTGGTAGGGGTAGGGTGTTAACCGGCAGGGGCAAGACAAAGTTACCCTACACCCCGCCTCCACCTCCAGGTATGTACACCGGGCCCATATTGACTCGATGACGGCCTATAAAGACAAGCATATTGCTAAATCTAGATATGAGGGTAAGCAAATTCAGCGCCAACTCACTGATTTCATGTCTGTATTCCAGAGTAGCCCGCAATGGGACGAGTTAATGAGTCAGATGTCTTCTTAAGGCGAGGTACGCTCGGGCAGTAAGAGTGGCATGGGCGGGAGTGGCGTGACCGAGAGTAGCGCAAACGGGAGTGGTGATGAAGAGGATGGTGGCGAGGATGTGGATGATGACAGGGGCGGTAGAGGTATCGTTGAAACTATATTTTGGCGACCCGTATCTTATTATTGTATAGTTTAACCTTTTGGAGACTTGTACATTGCGGATGTTGCAATATTGGTGGATATGGCAGCTAGGTTTAGAGATTATAACACCCGTTTTGTAGACTTTGTAATGTTTTAATGTATTTTGAGGGTGTTTTGCGTTTATATAATAGTGTTTAAGCTGTTTTAGCCGTTATAATTTGTTTTCGGATATTGGCATGTTGGTATTGATTGTTTATAGGTTTTGGTTGCATACAGGTTTTGGTAGATTTTTTCAAGAAAATTTTCCGGAAAAAAATCTGAAAAATTGTTGTTGTGCAGCAGCAACATAATAAAGTCCCTACGACATGTCGTCGTGACTAAAAATGAAATATAAACTTTATTTATTATGTTACCAATGACTTGTTGTCGGCAACAAAAACCATAATTGACCATATTTGACCTTCGTAAAAAATGTACCGACGACATGACGTCGCCATTTAAAAGCATTAAAATTATTAGTAAATTGTACCCGACGACATGTCGTCGATATATATAAACCACTTAATTAGTTAACTAATTAAGTGATTAGTTAACAATTTGGTATCGATGACATGTCGTCGGTAGGGGTGGCAATTCGGTTCGGGTTCGGGTTGGCGGGTTCGGGTTGTCAGGTTGGTGGGTCAGAAAATCCCAACCCAAACCTGACCCATTTAAATAATTGGGTCAGCTATGTCAACCCTAACCTGTTTAGACACAACCCAAACCTAACCCATTTAACCTGTATATATACTTGGGTTGGCGGGTTAACTAGGTTACATGGGTTGAATATATTAAACGGGTTGAATCGGTTAAGCGGGTTTCGGGGTTGACATATTTAACCCTTTTTATATACAAAATTTGGTACATTACTGTCATTACACGAGTTAAACAGGTTTTCGGGTCGACCCGTTTAACACATTTAACCCACATAATAAAATATAAATAATTTTGAGTTTATGATAAAAATCTTAAACAGGTTGGCGGGTCAACCCACTTATTTTATTCCCAACCCGAACCTGACCTGTTTAATAAACGGGTTAAATAGGTCGACCCAAACCTGACCCGAAATCTATTTAGCACAACCCAAACCTGTTAATTTTCGTGTCGGTTTCAGATCGGGTTTCGTGTCGAGTCAGAAATTGCCACCCCTAGTCGTCGGTACTAAATTGGTCTAAGAACAAAATGTTTGACTGAAAAAGTGAGTGGGTCCCACATTGTCGTCGAGATGTGTCATCGGGACGGTAAATAACGACGAGGCAGTGTCGACAAGTTGGTGTCAACGACGTGTCGTCGGGGCGAATTTGTGCCTAAGACATGTCGTAGGGAGGGTTTTAAAAAGTCGTAGGGTAATGCAGTCATTGTACTAATGGTTCCCGAGAACCCCTTGAATTTTTTCAATGTAGTGTTAATTTTTGAGAAAAGCATCGAGATTTCCTAAATGTATCTTAAATAAATATGTTTCTAGTATTATTTAGTAAGTATACATACACACAATTTTGTGCACCCGATCATATTTGGTTCTGTTTCCATTCGTGCTTCTGATGTTGTAAAGCTCATTCGTCACGGCTTCATTTTCGTAGAACAAATCCAGTTCCTAAGGGGTGTTGCACGCACGGTTTGATACAAAATGAACATATGTTATCAACATCCTTTAAATACAAGATTACTAATTAGTTTGTGTTGGAAGCTAACGCATATCAGGAAAAGACCTTTTGAAAAAAAAATAAAAACTAAAAGAAGTAAATCTTTGAATGCTTAAGATATTGAGAACTTGGAAAGATGATCACGCAGGGTGTATATATGAACCGAAGGAAGTGTTTTTAGTATTGGGTCTATTATTCGTGTTTTGTGGTGTGTTTGAAAGTCAGGGATGATGAAGAAGAGGTTGATTTGGAAACTGGTTGCTGCTGGTTTCCTTTTGGAAGGTTTAGTTTTTAAAACTTGGATGTTACCTTGATATGTGTTTTTAAACATAAAAAGGGGTTACAAGTTACAACATTACCGCTACAATGAGCTCTTACGGTGGCCAAAAGGAATTCGACCAATGACAATGGGCTCGTCGGTTGGTCAACTGACGAGCATCGCTTAACTAACACCGATGGCATCATCTTGTCGGTGGTGCCTCGATTGAAGGTTCTTCGGTTCGGCGACGAGCAAGGGACGAGGTGGTGTGGGGCATATTTGTGTTTTGTGTGAGTATTTCATATGTGTGCGAGTGTTTTGTGTGGTATATTTGTTTAGTGACACGAAAAAAGACACGCCGCCACTAAGGTGTGTCAATTTGGGAAGTGCTAATGTGACGCTGAGATGACACAACTGAATTATAAACTGAGGCGTCATGGTTCGGAGTGGTTATTAAACAAAATTAATACATAAATGATATTTTAAGAATATTAATAGAGAAACTAAAAGATAATGCATAAATTCCTATGTGTTTGGAAAAAGTAGTTGTAAGTAATAGTTTTTTTTTTTTTTTTTTTTTTTATAAAACTTTAAAACGTAGTTGTATGTGTAATTATAATGCGTAAAACATCTTTTAAATGCTCAACGCTTCCAAATTTTCAACGTTCTTAAATGCTACTTAATGAAGCATTAAAAAAAGTGTATTCCGACATAAATATGAAGTTTGCTTGTTGATTTTCAATCGAGCATTAAAAATCACAACGCTTAACATAAAACATAAGCTCACGACTTATCGCTCCATGCTCTGCGCCAAACACACCAAAGTTATAACGTCAAGCTTAACCCCATATATATTAAATTTAGTAAACACGTATCTTTTTAATTTAAGCTATATATTTGAGAATATTATGTTTATCTAATTACGATAATTAAGAAGTTGTTTAGGACGGTGGACATACGTTCAGCCTTTATATAAACCCTTCAATAACCTTTTTTTTTGGTAAATTCAAGTTCGAAGAACAATGGCATCGGAGAGATTCGTAAGTTTTGATCTTAGCGGATGCGAAAGTGAGAGTATGTCGTATATCATTGAGCAGGTATTCTTAAGAATGCGCGTGACCGATGTTGTTCGATGCAGGAGTGTTTGTAAGTCGTGGAATTGTTTACTCACAAACCCTAGTTTTATAAAAGCTCATCTAAATAGATCATGTCGATGATATAGACTATATACAGAGGTAAGTTGTCATTGATGATTGATCTTATTGTGCATGCATGTGCATGGTTTTTGATCTTCTTTTCGTGCTATGTCTTTGATTGTATATATATTTACTCGTTTTAATCGAAGAATGTCTTCCAGCTCCTAGACCAAGTGCCAGAGTTTGATGCCGATGACACGTTATCCCTGCTGTTCAAATCTATCGAATAATAGTTGTTAGTATGATGGTTTCTAAACGTTTTAAAAATAATTTTTCTTCGGTTGTTTTAATATAGATGTTTGAATATGTATCACTTTAGTTTTGTTTTATGTTTCATGTTTTACAGTAATTTTTTTTTATACATAACAGATGTTGTTAACATATAACCCTCAACTTAACTTTACGACACTGCGACAATCTCACATCTCGTATCTTTTTCAGTATACGTACGTATAACACTAATGAACGCGTAAAACAGTTAGCTACATATGGGCAATTTCATAGGCAGACACTTGTTGAGGGCCTCAAATAGTACTAACAAAGCTCTACTTATGGCTGTAACAATATAGTAAAACAACAGAAACTTGTATCCTTAAACATATTCTTTATGTGTATCGTCATGGCCAACGATGTCGACAACTTGAAATCATAAAGAACCAAGCCTTCCCCTCCACAGGTTGTTTTCACTAATAAGTATTCGTCATCATTCAAACGACCCAAAATCTTTGTAATGCCGAAATAACATGGTCCTTGATCAAACCGAAAAAGCCTTGTCCATTCTTTCTGCTTCAATACTGAAACTTCTATACCATTGTTGATAATGTAGTTACATATATATCCAACTTCGCCGTTTAAATCAACTAACTAAGTGTCGTCTATCCAACCACCTCCTATTTTCTTAGGAGGATTAATCGACCCGAATTCCTCATTCTTAACATCAAAGTATACTACTTTTCTTACCTCATTGGTGGCTTTTGATTGTGACCTATTGTCATAATCGTTAGCGAACCAATGTAAGCATCCATTAGCGTATACACATTTATCGACTATGGGACAAGATGGGACTTGGGGTATCTCTCGCCATGTATTAGTTCCCAATACATGCACCATGGTGCATAGATTCTTGTCAAGCTTTTCACATTGATCAACTTGTCCTTTTCGCAAAACATACACCATCTTTAAAGTATTGGTCGAAGCATCAAAATATTTGTGTTTTATTGGGTTATGTGTGGGCTATGTGGTGTTCTATAACTTGAGTGATGGAGGGAGGGTGTTTTTGGTTTAAGTTACATGTTTCCAATAACAAAGAAAAAGTGTTAAGGTGACAACAGGTTTTGCTATAACACGATACGAATAAGGCAACTGATGCTCTTATTGTAACATATATCTACGAGGACATCCATAAGAAAATAATATCTTATAAATTTTATTATTTATACTGAAAATTTATTATTTATTCGTATAAATGTTGTTTTATTATAAAATATCTTTATAAGAAAATTGTTTTGAATAAAACAAATAATATCTTTATTATGGGGGTGGAAAAGTTGGATCGTTTTATGTAGAGGTGGCAAAATGTGCCCAGAAGCAAAAAGATGGGCTAAATGGGCACATTTTTAAAAGATTTTGGCACATTTAGCCCCCTTCTTTTTTTGAAATGGGCACATATAGCCCATTGAAAACTTAAATGGCCACAAACGGACACTTTTTTTTTCCTCAATTGTTGAACATTAAGGATTGTTTTAAAGATTTTTTTTATATAATATATTTATTTTTGTTAATATAAATAAGATATTACGTTTAAGGAATTTATTTAGTTGTTTTAGGTCTTTTATTAAGCGATTTGTATAACATGTGCCCGTTTGGCCCGTGCCCGTTTAGCCCGTGCCCTTTTAAGCCCGTGCCCATTCTAGCCCGTGCCCTTTTAAGCCCGTGCCCATTCTAGCCCGTGCCCGTTTTAGCCCGTGCCCGTGCCCGCCCGGCCCGCCCGTTTTGCCACCTCTAGTTTCATGATAAGATCGTAGATATCGATTGATGTTAACATCAGTGAAAAGAGAGTCGGTTGAAGGTCTGGGATGGGCTGAAGTTATCCAAAGGTTGGGCCCAAAGAAAATTAATTTTTTTATAGGTGTTGAATATTTTAAGAAGACACCTGCTGCCATAATATATATAGAGAACGACAATTTCATTCCAATTTAGGGTATGTTTTTGTTATCGATTTCAGTCTTATTAGGCCAGTTTTTTTATTCAATTTCTTGATTCTGATTAGAGCACAAGGTATGGGATGCCATTGGTGTGCCAAATGCATGCCATTCGTGTGCCAACCATACCGGAGCATCGTGTCATTCGTGAGCCAAACGTTTTGAGCCAATGCAATGGCTCAAGCCATTTGCATTCTTGTGTGTTTTTTTTCTTTTCTTTTTTTGTATTGTGAGTGAGTGAATATTTTTAGTGGGGTATTTTGTGGGACCCAATAACATGTTAGTGGTGTGTTATGAGGGAGGGTGTTTTAGTTAGTGGTGTGTTATTGGGAGGTGTATGATGTGACGCTAAGGTGCCATACCAATAACGTGTTATTGGTATTGCCTTACATTGATTGATTTTGAAACAGATACATTCATCACATCATCAACTTCTTATTCAAAGGAAAAAAAACCCTAAACGAAACCATGTCTGCAGATTCATCAATGGCCGAGGTTCTTTGCAGTTTATTTATTTATTTATTTTCTAATAATGATAATAATTAATAATAATTGTACAATTCTCCAGGTTACTATGATTTGTATGGACAGTTCGGCTTTAATTTGCGATGGCCGCGGGGGTTTGATGACAGCTCAACTTGAAGCTATTGAACTCTATTGTAGCGAAAAAATTAAAGTAGGTGTATTCTTTTACTGTATTTATTATATGCATATTGCTAACTTGTATATATGGATATATATATGTATATATTAGTTATGCGAATGTTATAGGCTCATCCAGGTAATTTGGTGGGCTTTACGACAATGGGAGGGTTTTGTTTGTTCTGTGAACCTTCTCGTGATCTTAACTTTATCAAGTCTAAACTCCAACGTACGTACCTATTTCCCTTCCTTTATACATACATACTGTGTATGTATTATCAACTTATTATTTTTTTTACTCAGTTGTAGAATTCCTCGGCTCTCTGCAACTAGGTAATTGTTTTCATTGGGCGACCTATGCTTTTCGATCTACCCGTCTTCCAAACAAAAGGCTTGTTTTTTGCGGAGGGTATGTTTGTTTAATTATATTTATTTATATATTCCGATCCGGATTATTTTTATTTATTTTTAATTGTCCACGTGTTCAGTCTACTCCACACGACCATCAGTGACTTGGAAGACTTTGCAGATCTCTTAAGAGAAGTCAACATATCTGTTGTTGATGTTGTCAACTTCGGTATACAAGACCGCACCGGACGGAAGAACAGACTTCTCCTCGCATTTGTTGCTGCTATGAATGGTCGCTATCTTTATGCTCCATCTGGATCACCCGATTCCCTCACTAAAAATTTAAAAAGGTTAGTTAGTTCCTTTATTAATATATTTTATTATACCTTACTCATATACTCCTTGGCTTATTTGTCTGTGTAATTTACAGATCTCCAATCATGCCTCGAAGCTCTTTAGAGGAGACAAAGACTGTCGAAAATGATGAAAATGTTGACCCACTTGGGATGAAGAAGGTGGCTAACTCCAAAGACCAGCCCCGCAAGAACAACAGGAGGCAAAATCGCACCAGAACAAAGGCTGCTGTCGCAGATGTTAGAGCCACTTGGAATGAACAAGGATGGTTAACTCCAAAGAGCATTCCAATATGTTGAGCCACATGGAATGAGAGCGTCGGAACCCGTCCCATTAGTCTAAGAACCAAGCACCATGCCATACCTTTTTTTTTTTTTTTCTGGGTTGTTGATGTTTATGCCCGTTAAACTTTTGTGATCTTTGTGCACTCAACATATGTATTCATCAAATTCAAATCTATATCGCTTTAGTTGTTACATTTGTCGTAACCTTATCCTGCATTTTACATCACACTGCGTGGTAGTGTTAACCCATTTGGAAAGATAGAAATACGCGCGTGTTCAAAGGAAAAGTGGCAAGCATCAAGATATTCAACTTAAGAGTTCTTAGTAGATAGTGAGAAGGTCGAAAAAGAAAAATGTGATGGATTGGCCAGCTTTGGCTTACTGATCCGTCAAAAATGTCGGCTTTAATGTTTGTGTTTTCAAGGAGAAGTGTTGTGTGTCTGTTTTATCAGATTGGAGATTGGGCTGGTGTATTGTTTTCTTAATGTCTGCAGTGCATCAATAGGCTGTGGGGTACCTTGTGTTTTTGGGTCTGCAAGTTCTGTGATTTGTCTACAACGACTGGTTCTGAGACTTCATCTCAGTGAGTTATTTTCTAGTTTATACTAGAGTTGCTAACCTGTCATATATGTTATATGCTGGTAATACTTAAATAATACTATTGTTTATATAATATTCATTTTTCAGTTACATGTGGTTCAGACTAACTCCAATGGTCACTCGTGACAAGGAAATGAAGGCAAAGGTGTAGGTGAAAAGGTTCATTGCAAATCTGTCAACTTGGAGACATAAAAAACAGGTATACACCATAGGTCTTTTAAGTTTATGATTATGAATTAACTACTTAGGAAAGCAATATAATTGTTAATTTTGGAATTCACAAACTATGTGGAAGTAGTGAATTTATGAGATATAATGCGCTGTATATTTCTGATATATGCTCGATCTTGTTTCTGTACATCATCCTGTTTGCACATGGGTTCTAAGACTAACACTAATGATAATGTGGGAGTCTGATGTACATTTCTTTCTTAACGGCTTAGAAGATAATCAACTAGAGCTTGTAGGTTCATTTAAGTTTATATAAGCTCAAGTTGATAATAACCTCATACGTAATAAAAAGTGAGCTTACGAGATTATCAATAAGCTCAAACAAAAACCTATTCCGTAGCTTATTATAGCTCTCAGGCGTATTTACAGTTGCTTAACTAGGAGGTGTTACTTGTTACTCCATAAAAGTAAATTTACCCTTACTACATTTTGATAAGGTTACTCAAACGCCCTATAACTACTCGACTCGCTGACTATAGGCGGTGGTGATTGTTTATGGGCTTATTAAAACATTGATAAGCTAATGTGATTCTTTTTAACGGATTATATGCTTATTAACACAAACTTATAACTTATTTAATCTCATATGCTCAAGTGAATAAGTAATTCAAACTGGGGCATTTCAAAATTTCAATAAGCTCATAAAACCAAATTCCTAGTTTTTTTGCGCAATATTAAGTGCTTATGCTAGATTAGCTTTCTCAAGTGTCCCCTAAATACTCGATTTGTTGATATAGGCCGTAGGATTCAAGTGAAAGAAAGAATCATGATGGCAAAAGCTAAAAACTAGAAGTCGTTATTTGGCTCATGATAGTAACAAAGAACCCAGGCTACCGATAGTTTTAAAAGTATTGTGCATTTTTTTTCCAATTAGGAAGGTGTTCTGAATTCGTTAATTGATATGGAAAAGGATGTGATTTGTGTACCACCATAAAACATGTATTGTTTGTTTATTTTGTTCTTAAATGAGAGAAACAGAAGACATTAAAGAGTTGAATCAGTTTAAACGGAAATTGGTCATTAGTCATTGCACATGTTTTGGTGGTGTATGATAATTTTTGCACCTAAGTAAGCGTGAAGGTGATCTCTGGTGTCCGATTTCTGTTTCAAACTCGATGTTTTTTTTGCCTTATTTGGACGCACGGGTTTAGTTTTAGGGCTCAAACCCGTCTCAATAGCAGCTGTATATTCAATTCTAGTAGTTCAATACAATCATTTCATCATTGAAAGATTCTTCATTTTGTAATCTTAGTTAAAAGAACATAGTAGTATAAAATGTATTTAAAGTACGTTAATTTTTATAAAAGGGTACAAACTTATGTGATCTAGTGTTTGTATAAAAGTATTTAAAGCACTTATACTTTACTGCCACAGGTGGGGCTGAGGTTGTGGATGCGATACGAAGAAACCCTCCTCCGAACATGGAGCCGTCTGTATGGGAGAAGCATATCAAGTTCTACCTCGAGGGGGGGAACGTTAGACAAGCGGCTGTAAATGCCCATAATAGAAGGCGGATGACGGTCTATAACCGCCACGGATCCCGCTCATTGGCCGCATCTTGACATGAATACGTAAGACACATTTTGATTATTTTACATATTGTTCATTATATATATGGTGTTTGATTTGTCATTTTTAATTTGTTTCATCTTATATGCATGTGTATATACAGTTCGAGAACAGCGAGACCCACGAGTTCCCGTCCCTCATATAGAGCTTCTATGACTCGCATTGCAAGAAAAGGTTATGGTTGCAGGATTCGGCCCGGCTTCAATACGTAAGTAGCGTTTTTTTTTACACGCGCTTTAATGATTTATTGAAACATAACCTAGTAACCGACTAATATATTAATTTTCTCATTTTTTCAACTACATGGGAAGAGATGATCTGGATGCAGGATCTGCGAGCGAATTCGCCTACCGGGATAGCCTACACCAAGGAGGAGATACTTGCCCTCGCTATAAAGGGCAAACAGCGGGGTTACATAGCCGGTAGGGATAGGGTGTTAACCGGCAGGGGCAAGACAAAGTTACCCTACACCCGCCTCCACCTTCATGTACATACACCGGGCCCATATTGACTCGATGATGGCCGATAAAGACAAGCAGATTGCTAAATCTAGATAAGAGGGTAAGCAAATTCGGCGCCAGCTCACTGATTTCATGTTTGTAACTAGAGTAGCCCACAATGGGCCAAGTTAATGAGACAGATGTCTTCTTAAGGCGAGGTAGACTCGGGCAATGAGAGTGGCACGGGCGGGAGTGACGTGAGCAAGAGTAACGCAAGCGGGAGTGGTGATGAAGAGGATGCTAGCGAGGATATTGGTTATTTTCTGTTACTTATCGTTGAAACTATATTTTGGCGACCCGTATCTTATTATTGTGTAGTTTAACATTTTGGTGACTTGAACATTGCGGATTCAACATTTGTGGATATGGCGGCTAGGTTTAGAGATTATAACACCCGTTTTGAAGGATTTGTAATGTTTTAATGTATTTTGACGGTGTTTTACGATTATATGTAAGTGTTTAAGCTGTTTTAGCCGTTATAATTTGTTTTAAGATATTGGTTGGTATTGATTATTTTAAGGTTTTGGTTGCTTACAGGTTCTGGTAGATTTTTTCAGGATAATTTTTCGGAAAAAATCTGAAAATTTTTTGTTGTGCAACAGCAACATTATAAAGTCCCTACGACATGTCGTCGTGACTAAAAATGAAATATAAAATTTATTTATTATGTTACCAACGACAAGTTGTCGACAACAAAAACCATAATTGACCAGATTTGACCTTCGTAAAAACCGTATCGGCAACATGACGTTGGCATTTGAAAGCATTAAAAAAAATAGTAGTAAATTATATCCGACGACTTGTCGTCGGTATATATAAACCACTTAATTAGTTAACTAATTAAGTGATTAGTTAACAATTTGGTACCGATGACATGTCGTCGGTACTAAATTGGTCCAAGTACAAAATGTTTGACTGAAAAGGTGAGTGGGTCCCACATTGTCGTCGAGATGTGTCATCGGGACAATAAATAACGACGAGGCAGTGTCAACAAGTTGGTGTCAACAACGTGTCGTTGGGGCGAATTCGTGCCTAAGACATGTCGTAGGGAGGGTTTTAAAAAAGTCGTAGGGAAATGCAGTCATTATACTAGTGGTTCTCGGGAAACCCATGAATTTTTTCGTGTAGTGTTAATTTTTGAGAAAAACACCGAGATTTACTAAATGTATCTTAAATTTAATTGAAATATGTTTCTACTATTATTTAGTAAGTATAAATATACACAATTTTGTGCACCCGATCATATTTGGTTCTGTTTCCGTTCCTGCTTATGATGTTGTAAAGCTCATGCGCCACGGCTTCATTTTCGTAAAACAAATCCAGTTCCTAAGGGGTTTTGCACACGCACGGGTTGATACAGAATGAACATATGTTATCAACATCCTTTAAATACAAGATTACTAATTAGCTAATACATATCTAGAAAAGACCTTAAAAAAAAATAAACAAATAAATGAATGTAAAAAAACCTTTGAATGCTTAAGCTGTTGAGAACTTGGAAAGATGATCACGCAGGGTGTATATATGAACCAAAGGAAGTGCTTTTAGTGTTGGGTCTATTATTCATGTTTTGTGGTGTGTTTGAAAGTCAGGGATGATGAAGAAGAGGTTGATTTGGAAACTGGTTGTTGTTGCTTTCCTGTTGGAAGGTTTAGTTTTTAAAACTGGATGTTACTTTGATGTGTGTTTTTAAAACATAAAAATGGGTTACAAGTTACAACATTACCGCTACAATGAGCTCCTACAGTGGCCAAAAGGAATTCGACCAATGACAACGGGCTCGTCGGTTGGTCAACCGACGAGCATCGCTTAACTAACACCGATGGCACCATCTCGTCGGTGGTGCCTCGGTTGAAGGTTCTTCGGTTTGACGACGAGCAAAGGACGAGGTGGTGTGGGGCCTATTTGTGTTTTGTGTGAGTATTTCATATGTGTGTGAGTGTTTTGTATGGTATATTTTTTTAGTAACACAAAAAAAGATACACTTCCACTAAGTTGTGTCTGTTTGGAAAATGCTAATGTGACGTTGAGATGACACAACTGAAATACAAACTAACGCGTCATGGTTCAGAGTGGTTATTAAACAAAATTAATACATAAATGATATTTTAAGAATATTAATAGAGAAACTAAAAGATAATGCATAAATTCCTGTGTGTTTGGAAAAAGTAGTTGTAAGTAATAGTTTTTTTTAGGGGTGAGTATGGGGCGGGGTGGGGCGGTTTTATGGTAAAACCAAAAACCGAACCATATATTTCGGTTTTTGAAAACTACAAACCGTTTGGTGTCGGTTTTTTCGGTTTTGGTTTTTGACATTGAATCGGTTTGGTTTCGGTTTTTATTCGGTTTTTCTTACTAGAAAACAAGCTATTTTTAATCTTATATAGTGTTTACGATTCCTAGATTTCAAGCAAAAATATTTAAACAAATACCAATAATAGCACAATATCCAACAATCCAAAGCTTCGAAAAAACGTACAAAACAACCAAACATGAATTTAAAATATAAAATGCATATCTTTGCGGCTTTGCACTTTTACGCTCGCAGAAACATTCAAAGAACACTATTGCTCGAAAACAAAGATATAATATATATTAATATAACATATTTGAATGTATTAATAATAAACAACACTATTACTTTTTATCCTCTAATAGATAAAGTTGCATATATACTCAAATCTTTAAAATTAAATAGCATAGCTCTTATATAGATAAATATAAAACATACATAAAGGTGGGGCGGGGCGGTTTTCTCGATTCGGTTTTTCTTATGAAACCAAAAACCGCCCAAACATTCGGTTTTTAGAAAATTCAAAACCACCACCACCGGTTTGTCAAATGGGGCGGTTTTTTCGGTTCGGCATTTTCGGTTTTTCGATTTCTATGCTCACCCCTAGTTTTTTTTATATAACTTTAAAAACGTAGTTGTAGGTGTAATTATAATGCGTAAAACATCTTTTAAATGCTCAACGCTTCTAAATTTTCAACGCTCTTAAATGCTACTTTATGAAGCGTTAGAAAAAGTGTGTTCCGACATAAATATAAAGCAGCTTTTGATTATCAATCGAGCATTAAAAATCACAATGCTCAACATAAAACATAAGCTCACCGCTTATCGCTCCATGCTCTGCGCCAAACACACCAAAGTTATAACGTCAAGCTTAACCCCATATATATTAAATTTAGTAAACACGTATCTTTTTAATTTAAGCTATATATTTGAGAATATTATGTTTATCTAATTACTACAATTAAGGTGTTTCCTTAGTTGTTTAGGGCGGTGGACATACGTTCAGCCTTTATATAAACCCTTCAATAATTCGTTTATTTGTGAATTCAAGATCGAATAACGTACAATGGCATTAGAGAGAATCGTAAGTTTTGATCTTAGCGGATGCGAAAGTGAGAGTATGTCATATATCATTGAGCAGGTATTATTAAGAATGCCCCCGACGGATCTCGTTCGATGCAAGAGTGTGTGTAAGTCGTGGAATTGTTTACTCACAAACCCTAGTTTTATAAAAACTCATCTAAAAAGATCATATATCGATGATATAGACTATATACAGAGGTAAGTTCTCATTGATGATTGATCTTATTGTGCATGCATGTGCATGGTTTTTGATCTTCTTTAACTTCTTTTTGTGCTATGTCTTTCATTGTATATATGTATATATTTACTCGTTTCCCTTTTTGATTTATCAGTTAATCGAAGAACACCTTCCAATTACGTGCCAGAGTTTGATGCTGATTACACGTTATTGCTGCTGCTTAATTCTATCGAATAAGACGGTTTCTAAACGTTTTCCAAAGTGTTCTTTGGTTGTTTTAATACAGATGTTTGAATATGATCACTTTAGTTTTGTTTTATGTTTCATTGTTAACTTGACGACACTGCGACAATCTCACATCTCACATCTTTTTCAGTGTATGTCTAACAGTACTAGTGAAACGCGTAAAACAGTTAGCTACATATGTTTACCAAAGAGGAGTTTAAGCAAATTGTAACATGGGCAATTTCATAGGCCGACCACTTGTTGAGGGCCTCAAACAGTAGTATCAAAGCTCTACTTATGACTATAACATTTATAGTAAAACAGCAGAAAACTTGTATCCTTACAAAAATCGAATAATGCCCCGCATAAATTACAGGAATCAAAATAAATCAGGAACATTTTTCTAAAATCAGTTGTTGATCAAATAAGCACTTTTGTTGGTGTCACGGTCACTTGTTGCGCGATTCATATAAACATATTCTTTATGTGTGTCTTCATGGCCAACGATGTTGACATCATAGAGAACCAAGCCGTTTTTAAAGTTCAAAACAAACAATCGGTCCCCTCCACAGGTTGTTTTCATTAATATGTATTTGTCTTCGTTCAAACGACCCAAAATCTTTGTAACACCGAAATAACCTGGTTCTTGATCAAACCGAAAAAGCCTTGTCCATTCTTTCTGCTTCAATACCCAAACATCTATACCATTGTTGATAATAAAGTTACATATATATCCAACTTCGCCGTTTAAATCAACTAACTGTGTGTCGTCTATCCAACCACCTCCTATTTTCTTAGGAGGATTAATCGAATCCAATTCCTCATTCTTAACATCAAAGTATACTACCTTTCTTACCTCATTGGTGGCTTTTGATTGTGACCTGTTGTCATAATCGTTAGCGAACCAATGTAAGCATCCATTAGCGTATACACATTTATCGACTATGGGACAAGATGGGACTTGGGGTATCTCTCGCCATGTATTAGTTCCCAATACATGCACCATAGTGCATAGACTATTCTCGGATTTTTCACATTGATGAACTTGTTTTCTTCGCAAAACACACACCATCTTGAAAGTATTGGTAGAAGCATCAAAACCAAGGCCACATGACTCTAGTCTCGGCGAATGTAACTCCAAATTCATGGATGGCAACTCGTAACATTCTTTCCTGAAAGGATTGATAACAACTAAAGAGATAGTCTCCGAAACATGGCCTTGTGATAAATAAACTAAACCATTGCAAGAACCTCGAACAATAGCTCCTAAAGACTTTTCGGACGATTTCTTGCACTTAAACTCCAAAAGTGGATCCTTTTTCACCTCCAAGACATTAGTACTACCTTGTTTGGGCTGAAGCATGTAGAAACTTACTATACGTTGTGGTTTCGGATAACAAGGGGGTTGAAGGAACTTGATGGACGTGGATTCATCGCGAGTTATAGCAAAGTAGCTAGGATCATACATGTGCTCGAACCATTGTTTCGGTACGATTGTTGTTCTTGACAATGAAGCTAATTCGACCATGTTGCACGATTTGAAAGATTATGGATGTTCTTATGAACGTGGATCAGCTTATTGAAGAGTTGGCACTGGCGGATGCGCATCAAGCTTCGCTGGTTAAGAAGCTAAAGGCCAAGCATTCTGGAGAAAGCAGCCAGATTGCTCAAAAGGATCAACAAATTGCGTTGCTGGAGGCGCAGTTAGCTGATGCCAAGGTTGAAGCAGAGGGTTTGAACTCGTACGCCCTGAAGCTTGCTGAAGAAAAAATGGCGCTGATGGGTCAAATAAGTCAGGAGCGTGCTGCATCATCGGGGTATAAGGCTTCGTGTCTGGGCTGAAGTATCTTGAGAAGGGCAAGGAAGAGTTGGTCTCCAGCAGTTGGAAAATTTTGGTACCACGTGAGCGGTTCATTGGAAGCGCTTGAAATGAAGTTGCGCAAGCTCGGCTGGAGTATGATGAGGAGTTATATCCCCAACTTTTGTCTACTATTGTTGAGCGCAGGTGGCTAATAGGTCATGGTTTGCGACTTGCTGCCCTCAGCACCTTGGAGTCACAGGAAGTTCTTGATAAGTTTGGGGCGGTAGTGCAGTCTTGGCGTTGGCGCAGGGAAAGTCAGAAGCTATAGAGGAGCTTCAAGAAGCTGATTTGTTGAAGGTGCCTGCTGATAAGGTGCCCGGTTATAATGCGCATTCATACGATGATCTGGTGGCTGCTATGGAAAAGATGAAGTTATTGGAGCTTCCCCTGATTGTTGAGATGGAGCGCGACCAGGATTATCCCATAGGGGTCATTATGGAGGGGTTGACCTTAGCTCGGCATCGCGCTGAAGATGCGGGAGCACAGGCTGACTATTTTTTTAGGCCTGATGAGTCCCAGCTACCTGTGCATGTGTTTGCTCGTCCCAATGATATCTTGAATCCCTTCGCTCTGGAGAAGGAGGTGCCTTTGAAGCAAGTGTTGGAAGCGCATGCTACAAGACTTGCCAAAAAAGAGGGGATTAAAGGGAAGGCCATTTTGTGCGATATTGGCGCAGCTCATCTTCCCAGATCTGACGGGATACCGATTAGTGTTGCCACGGTATCTCGCAAAGACTCAGACCTTCTGAAGAAGCTGGACGAGATTGGGGACGCTGCAAGCTATGTGGGGAGTTCATCTCTTAGACGTTATAGGAGTATGTAGATAGTAACTTGTATTGTAAATATCATTTTGTAAGCACGCATGGTACTTAATGAAATATTACTGGAGTTGAATGTTCTTGTAGCTTATAATATTTGTACTTAGTTACTTGTCTTTTCATGAAAAACATGCGTACTGTCTAAGAAGCAAACTGTTGTATAAGCGCGATGAAGTGTCATAATTATTTGTGAACTATCATACTTATAAAATTTTAAGTATTTCTAACATAGTCGTGTATGTTATTATACGCAGCGTAATGCAAGTATCATAGTAAGGAGCCAAGTGTCTTGAATCCTAATATGTTAAACGCTCATAGTATGCATTGTTGCGTATCCATCGTGGGATGCGCACCAAGCTTATTCCAACGTCTTGAGAATAATGTGTTTAACAAGGATACGTGATCCACCATTGATGGGTTTGCAACCCTCTTACTCAACAAGTTGTTTAGTAGGTTTACTCATCCTTTTACCATCGTGGGTTTATTAAGTGCATGCACGCCATGTAGGCAAAAGATAAAAAATGTTAAAACATAAGTATATGGAAATAACAAATTGAAATCTGGCACGGAGTTAGCTAGAAACCGCGACGTTTTATTAATACTTGCAAGTTTTTGTGAAAGTAAATAAATAAGACAATTGCCTAAGTAAAACGAAATGTAAATACACGGATTTTTATTTGAACCCTATATGAAAGTGTGAGAAGTCCGTGTGTTGGGCCGTGGCCTTTCTTAGAGATAGCATCGTTTGAGATTGCAGATATTCCATGTGCGTGGTAGCTCACGACAATCCATGTCACGCAACTTGTACGCACCTTTTCCTAATGCTTCAAAGACCTTGTAGGGTCCTTCCCATTTTGGTCCAAGCTTCCCTGTATCTTCTGCGTGGCTCGCATCATTGGCACGGTATACGAAGTTTCCTGGTCTGAATGAAACACTTCGCACTTTGGCATCGTAGTATCCCTTCATTTGTGACTTCGACCTTGCTTCACGTATAGATGCGCCCTCGCATCTTTCTTCCAATAGGTCTAAGTCGATACGCCGCTCGTCATCATTGGTTGCAACATTTACTTCAGCAGTGTGAATAGTTGGCATCCCAATTTCGGCTGGTATGACGGCCTCTGTCCCATAGACTAAAGAAAAGGGAGTGTCTCCCGTGCTAGTTTTGATTGAAGTGCGGTGCGCCCACAGAACATGCGATAATTCTTCTACCCACCTTCCTTTATGCTTGTCCAGACATGCCTTAATTCCTTCGCCCAGACTTTGATTTGCACGCTCTACTAAGCCGTTGGTTTGCGGGTGTTTAACCGATGCGAAGTGCTGCGTGATATTCAACTTCTCGCACCAGTCCTTGAAGGGGTTGTCACAAAATTTTTTCCTGTTGTCCGACATGATTTCCCCAGGTAGTTCGAAGCGGCATACGATATTTTCCCAAACAAAACGTTTGACCTGATTGCCAGTAATTGTTACAACTGCCTTTGCTTTGATCCACATGGTGAAGTAGTCTATGGCCACTATGAGAAACTTCAATCCTCCTGCTGCGACGGGGAAGGGATCTGCAATGTCGATACCCCACTTGTAAAATGGCCATGGCGCCGTGATAGGCGTTAGCTCCTATTGTGGTTGGCGCGGAACAGGTCTATGAGCCTGACAGTCGCCGCACTTTCTTATTAAGTCCCGCGCATCACGGTGCATGGTGGGCCAATAGTATCCTGACCGTAAAGCGCGCGCCACCACGGACCGTGGTCCCAAATGCATGCTTCATGAGCTGGCGTGGATTTCCCTGAGTACATAATTTGCTTGTAGGGGGCCAACGTAGCGGAGCCATGGTTGCAAAAAGGAGCGTCGATATAGCACACCGTCTCGAAGTTCAAACCTCTGTGTCGTGCGCCGTATTCCTCGAGCTTCCGTTTGCTCACGGGCAATACGCCCTTGCTTATGAATTCCATTATTGGTGTCATCCACGTAGGTACTTCATCCTCTATTACTGTGGATATTTCCATCTCTGAGATGGACTTGCTTTTCAGCGTTTCCACCAATACTTGTTTTGGACAGTGTGCAAAGCTTGTGGATGCAATCTTGCTTAGCGCACCCGCCTTTCGATTTTCCCCTCTAGGGACTTGCTTAATGGTAAACCTGTCGAAACTCTGAATTAGTGATTTCGTTTTGTCTAGGTATTGGATCATGTTTTCTTCCTTAGCCACGTACTCGCCTAACACATGGTTGGCTACTAGCCGTGAGTCCACATTTGCTTCCGGTTGCCTCACGCCCATTCGAGCTGCAATGCGTAATCCGGCAATTAGGGCTTCGTACTCTGCCTCATTGTTTGTCGCAGTGAATTCAAAACGCAGTGCGTAAGTGAATTTTATTCCTTCTGGGCTTGTGAGTATAAGGCCTGCTCCTGATCCATCCACGCATGAAGATCCGTCCGTGAACAAGATCCATGGGTCTTGTAGTTCCACCTTGCCTTGTGAAGGTAAGTCTTCGGTATCCGGTTTTTCGATAATGAAGTCTGCTAGTATCTGCCCTTTAACTGCAGTACGTGGTCTGTAGGAAATGTTATGCTCACCTAGCAACACACTCCACTTCTGCGGTCATCCGATGCGTCGGGTTTGGAGATGATTTGCTTGATCGGTTGATGCTGTGATCCTGCTATGGGGTGCTGAAAGTACCTGCGCAGCCGTTTGGCGGCGAACACTAACGCCAGGACCAACTTCTCCACTGCGCTGTAATTAATCTCCGTTTTCTTTGGCGCTTTGCTTACAAAGTACACATGTGTTTGTCTTGAATTCCTATCCATTAGCGATTACCTGCATTTGCTCCATGAGTCATGAGATAAGTTCATAATTAATTCTTCCCCGGTGAGGTGCTACTAGTGTGGGGGCGTTGCGGTGTTGTTTAAGCCGTGTAAAGGCTTCTTACTGCCTCTGTAGTCAGCGAAAATCTCCCTTTTTATACACTTCTTAAGTGTTTTGAAGAGAGGAGTGACTTGTCTGATTTGGAATCTATTTAGGCTGCCAGATTTTCCATTGAGAGATTGGACTTCCTTCAACGTGCGGTGAGGGAAGTTCAATGACAGCCTTAGTTTTTTCTGGGCATGGTTTAATGCCATTTGGTTCTATCAGGTATCCGAGAAACATGCCTTCTGTAGCGCCAAAAGTGCATTTCCTAGGATTTAGCTTCATGTTGATCTCTTTGAGAGTCCTAAACGTTTCCTCGATGTCGCGCACCAATTCATCCTCAGTATGGCTCTTTATAACCAAGTCGCCAACGTAAACCTCTAGGTTACGGCCCACCTGTTTTTCAAATACATTATCTACTAATCGCTGGTAGGTGGCACCTGCGTTTTTCAAGCCAAAGGGCATTTTAGTGTAGCAGTAGACGCATTGGCTTGTATGAAAGGCCATTTTTTCCTCATCTTCCTTAGCCATCTGGATTTGGTGGTATCCTTTGTATGCATCTAGGAAGCATTTAAGTGGATATCCACACAAAGACTCTACCTTCCAGTCTATCTCCGGTAGTGGGTAACAGTCTTGTGAGCATGCCTTGTTGAGATCTGTGAAGTCCACACACATCCGCCAGCTACCGTCGCTCTTCTTCACCATTACTAGGTTGGAAAGCCAGTCGTGGTAGTAGACTTCTCGCATGATACCTGCCTCCACAAGCTTGTGTACTTCGCGGGATTGCTTGCGCGGCGCTCGCGGAGCTTGGTCGCGCTTCTTACGGCGTATTGGCGGTATCATTGTCGGATTCTCGGCTTGTGTTCGTGATCGAGCATGGTACTCCGGTCATGTGCTTTGGTTCCCATGCGAAGATATCCAGGTTCTTTTGCAGGAGTGCGCACACGGCTGCCATGCCATTATCCGATAGAGATCCTCCGATCGATACTTCTTATTCTGGGTAATCCGGGTGGATTGCAACCTTCAGGTTTGGAACTTTGGTTGCGCACTGCTCTGGAATGGGTGTCGTCTCACATGTAATCGTGTTACATTCTCTATGTGGTACAGTGGCGTTGTAGAAAGTAACGATACCACCTTCCACTGGGAATTTGAGCATCCCATGTCTTTGTAAGACGGTACCGCAGCGTATGGTGATATCCACTGGTCTTCGATAATGCCATTGTATGGCGAAGGGATTTGATCACCATAAAATTCATCCGGTATGCTGTCGTGAGTGTTCTTTTTACCCACTGCTGACTAGTAGGCGTATTTGCCCCATAGGCCATATCTTTTCTCTGTAAAACCGGTCGATCTTTGTCGTGGCCGGGCTTAAGCGACTACATATCTCAGTCGCGATCGCTTGAAGCAGATGTTAGATATATTATATGCCGATGCTCCTCCATCAACATATATGAGGTGGATATTGTGACCCCCCGCATTAATTTCGATGGTGAGCGGCTCTATCACTGCGTTGTCTGCAGTCAGGGTGGGGAAAGAGATTTCACTTCCACGGGAAAATCTCTGGTGACCTTCGCTTGGTTACCGTTTGCCATGATTGTATCATGTAAATGGTGTCGCCTTATCTTTGGGTCGCGACATCCTTCTTGTTCCCTGTTTTTTGCTTATCTTTTCCTTCCTTGATATTCTAGACTAAATGGTCCAATCTGCCTTCTTTTACCAATTTATCAATTAGTTGGCGCAATTGGACACACTCATTGGTAGTGTGGCCCTTCTGTCCATGGAAGTCGCGTATCCGTTTCCAGCTTATCTTAAGGTCGCGATCGGTGGGGGCCTAGGGAAGTTTGCGCCTTCGGTTGCGAATATCTCCTGTGGAGTTTTGGTTAGCGGTGTATATTTGTCATTATCTCGTCCGCTCCCTTGGACGCGGTAGTTTTTGTTACGGTTGCTACTCTGGTCAATGGATTGTCTCCGGGACTGTTCTTGTGACCTATAGTTTGAGTAGCCTTTCCTGCTATCCGCGCGGTACTTCTCTTTGGATAAAGGACCTTGTCCATTTCATAAGTTCAACAAAGGTCTGGGGGATCTTGTCATTTAACCTTTTTATGAGTTCTGGGTTATTGATCCCATTCATAAACCCTGAGATCTTCAGTACTTCTGGGCATGCTTTAACCTTTATGCACTCATCTTTAAAGCGCTCCACATAAGCACTTGTAGATTCCCCCTGGCGCTGTTTCACTCTAGCGAGTTTGACAGGGTTTTCGGCGCACTTTTTCCTTTGAGTGAAGTTTAGGCGAAACGCCTTTCGCAATTCTTCAAAACCGTCTATGCTTCTGCGTGGAAGCTTGTTGAACCAGTTTCGTGCATTGCTCACTAATGTGGAGTTGAACATATGGCACCACACAGGCTGTGGCCAATTTTCGATGGTAGCTGCTGATTCAAAAATTTTTAAGTGATCATCTGGATCACCTGTTCCATCATAGGTTTTCACATTGGCGGGCATGCGCGTCCTCTTATTCTCTGAGAAATCACAAATGCACCGAGTGAGCGCATCCACTTTTGGCGCGCCGAGGAAGAGATAGATCTTCCTCCCCACGGTGCGATATCTTCCTCTGGACTTCAGGTGTCTGTTTCACTATCCCGTTGTCAGAGGAATCACCAGAGAACGTGGTTTCCCTTTGTCGGCTGCGCCGACCGTCTAAGAGTCTTCGGAGGATGAACTTCTTCTCTTTCGTAAACACGCTCTTGTCTTGAATCGAGCTTGAAGGGCTTCGGTGGGGAGCGTCGTCGTCCGAGTCTGTCATGGATCTTGCGGCTTCCAAGCCTATCGTGGATATTGGTACACCGTCCATCCTCTTCGATTCTTCCAGTGCTGCAGGTCATTTGATGCATCATCCTCAACTCTCTTCCCTTTCCTGGTAAACACTGGAGGTCTGCGGCTATCTTTCCCGCTTCTCCTACGAAGGCGCGATGGAGATACCTCATACTCTGTGTCAAAGTTTAGTCGGGATTTCAAGCTCTGACTTGACCTTTTCTTCGCCTCCTCCTGCATAAGGGCAGCCAAGGCTTCATAGAGCATTTGTTTCGACATCTGGGCTCCGGTTTCGGATAGGTGCGCCTGGCGTTTTTGTGAGATCTTTTTCTGGTATGGGAGTGGTGAAAAGGTTACGTGGTGGATTCTCCACGTTGGTTGCTGTTGTGGTGGCATGGGTTGTCCCGTCTTGGCGGTTCCACTATTGGGAAGACCAGATCTGAGCCTTGGTTTTAGCCCCCTGGTTGTCCCCGAGGCTTGCTTGGAGGCTGATCCGCTCTTTGTTTCTTTCCTTGTAAGTAAGCCATGCGATCGCTGGTTTTGGTTTCCTTGCTTCGTCATTCTAGTTCTTAGTGTTGGGTCCCACGGATGGTGCCACTTGTTGATACAAAAGTTGGGCGTTCCTTATTTGGGTTATGATTCCGTATCAATTAGATCTTAATGCTTGAGACCTGCGCACTAAGAAAACAAAAGACACGGTTAGACTTATCGTGGGATTGTTTCCCACGATTATCCTCTGGCGTGAGAGTAAGTAATCGGTTTAGGGTATATTTGAGAATTAGGGTTTGTCAATCGTACCTTTAACGAGGGCTTGGATACCCTTTATATACGAAATCCTTGTTGGTTTCGTGTTCCTCAAGCTTCGGGGTATCCCGCCCAAATCGGTTATCGGATGCTTATCTCCCAAGATAGGGGATATCCGATATTATTAGCCATACATAACTTTGGGTTGGGCCTTCGTGGGCCCACACCGTTACTGACTTAGCCAATGCGTACTGGGCCTAATTGCTAGTAGCGCCATTGGCCGGGTCAATGACCCGAATACGGACTATACGTCATCATTTATTTTATTTTAATTTAATTAAATACTAACATATGGTTACTTACTAAGCAGGGGGGATATATGCGTTTTCAAGTAATGACATTAAAGTCCGCTCCAACGTTGAGGTCGATGGCTCTCCTTGGAAAGTTATTGGTACTTCTTATTACTATTATTCATCATTACTACTGACTACTAGTTAAAACATATGAAATACTAATTTCCTAGTATGTATTACTTATGTTGATGCATAATCTGGCGCGGACTAGATTCAACGACTCTCCTTGGACGGTTAGTCGTCTTCTCGAGTCCTAGTATACCGGTCAACAAAGAGAACCCGTTAGGAGTGGACCCGAGGCCGTAGCCCCGGGGTCCACCTCCGACGGTCAAGTTAGTATGCGATGTAGCATGTCATAAGTTGTTAGGTTTAGAGATAACCTGTCATGTATATATAGGACATGGATTAGGGTTTAGATTGTAGAGTGGGCCGCATCTGCCGGGCCTGACCCATTCCTGGCCCAGTCCGGACCATACGTCCACAAGCCCCCCAACTTTAGTATGAGATAGCGCATGGCTATGTTATGCTAAACTTAAGTTGTTCATGACGGCGTAGGTGAAAGTGGATCCCGCATCTTTGCATCACGGATAAGGCGTACCTTTTGTACCCGATAGCGATGCGGCATGGTGCGACGAAGGCGTGCTTCGATGCTTAGCAGAGTGCGCGGCTGCGTAGCGACAAAGAGGTGCGACGAAGGCGTGCTTACGTAGCGAGAAGTCGCTGCTGTCTTGCGACAAAGAGGTGCGAGAAAAGGCGTGCTTCGTAGCGAAGTGTGCGTTGTCTTGCGACAAAGAGGTGCGACGAAGGCGTGTTTACTGTAGCAGAAGTGCTGGCTGTCGACAAAGAAGTGATTGAAACGGCGTGCTTCTGCGCGCATTACATCCGTCTTTACAACCGGCAGAGGGCGTCTCCCCTACGGCAAGATAGTGCGAATATTTAAATCCGTCTTTGTACCGAGCTTGCGTTACGCTTCAAATATACCGCGCGATCGCGTCTGCGAGCGATGATAGTATATATACTCGGTAGCCCCCAAGTTTGATGGTGCTACTCGTGTAGGAGTATTAAACTTATTTAATCATGAAAACAGAATGCAAAGATTAAAAGTATATGCCGCGAATCGCAGCATATAAAACCTAATGAATTGAAACAATAGACAGCACATAGCATGAATAATATATTGCACATACGAAAAGTGGCAATGCGCACCCGTCGTGGGATGCGTACCGACAAAATAATTAATTGTGTTGTTTGTTTTGTCATACTCGTGTATGTGATGATATGCAGCGTACTGTAAATATCATTTAAGGAATCAAGTGTCTTGGTTCCAAAGTTGTTAAACGTGCACCATATGCGATGTTGCGCACCCGTCGTGGGATGCGCACAAAACTTATTCCAACGTCTTGTGAACAAGGTGTTTAACAAGGATGCGTGATCCGGTGTTGATGGGTTTGCAACCCTCTTACTCAACAAGTTGTTTAGTATGTTAACTTATCCTTTTACCATCGTGGGTTTATTTTAGTGCATGCACGCCACGTAGGCAGGAAATAAAAAATTGTTAAGACATACAGTATATGGAAATAACAAATTAAAACGTGCCGCGGAGTTAGCTAGAAACCGCGATGTTGCATTGATACTTGCAAGTTTTTATGAGAAATAAATAAGAAATAAACAGTATCTACGCGAATTAATTCGCGGCTAAAAAATAAAATAGCTCCGATCGTGCGGATATTTTCTTAGGTCCAATCGTGCGGACTAAAATATAAAATAGGTCCGGTCATGCGGATGTTTTAAAATAGGTCCGATCGTGCGGACTTGTTTCTTTTTATCAATCGCAATAAAAGAATATGCAATTTAACGTGATAATGATCTTTTGATAAATAATATGGAATTCAACGTAATGATTTATTCCAAGTTTAGATTTGACCATAAATATGTCAACATGCAAATATAAGATTTACTTAATATTAAAACGTACCGTGGTTCAGTAAACATAACATATTAAGATGCTGTTATTTTGTGTATTATCAAATATATGACAATTTATAAAGCAAGGTCTGTTATTCAGATGTGAAGACGCTTTTAAAGTTCTACGCATGGTAGAATACAAAGTTTTAGGGTTACCGACTTTAGGAATTTATCTCTGCGTTTCGGTAATATGAGAACACGAAATATAATTTATTCGTGGTCCCACGGATGGCGCCAACTTGTTGATGCATAATCTGGCGCGGACTAGATTCAACGACTCTCCTTGGGCCGTTAGTCGTCTTCTCGAGTCCTAGTAGACCTGTCAACAAAGAGAACCCGTTAGGAGTGGACCCGAGGCCGTAGCCCCGGGGTCCACCTCCGACGGTCAAGTTAGTATGCGATGTAGCATGTCATAAGTTGTTATGTTTAGAGATAACCTGTCATGTATATATAGGACATGGATTAGGGTTTAGATTGTAGAGTGGGCCGCATCTGCCGGGCCTGACCCATTCCTGGCCCAGTCCGGACCATACGTCCACAACTTACTACAGAGTTTCTTCATGTGAAGCCTGGTAAAGGTGCCGCCTATGTCCGCACTACTCTCAAGAACCATATCATCGGCAACTCTCTCGAGAAAACCTTCCGTGCTGGTAGCAAGGTGGGTATTCCTTCCTTTATATCTACATTACATTCGCGCCCATTCTGCTGTGCTATCTCATCCTAATCTATATTTTTTTAATGCTTATTATAGATCGAACCTGCAAATATATCTAAGGAGACCATACAATTCACTTACAAGGATGGTTCGAGATTTGTTTTCATGGACACATTAGGCATTACTATCACATTCCATCTTTTCATATCCGTTTATCAGTGTTTCACTATTACTTAAATATACTCCGTTATACAAACCACAACATACGTTATCGTGGAACATGGATAGTACTATTTTTGGGTCTACTTGTGTTCAATCAAAGTTATCTTAGGGAGTGTGTTTGTGCGAGCTTCTCTTGTGGGCTTAAGCTAACGTTTTATGAGTCGTTTAGGTTTATAATGAATAAACTAAGCTTAGTTAGCGTTTGGATTAGCTTATGATAAGAATAGGGAGGGGGAAGGTGAGAATGAAAAAAGCTTTGAATACTTAAATAAGCCCATAAGCCACTAAATAGGAGCTTATGAACCCCGTTGTATAAGCTCAAGTTTATAAGCTTATCCAAACACTAAAATAAGCTTATTCAAGTTATATAAGCTAATAAGCCCTTTATAAAATCTAAAACAAACACCCCCTTAGATGATTTACAAATGGTCAAACCATTTTTCCTAAAATCATTTATCTAGTAGATTCTCATTGATGGAGGAGTACAAAATGCATGTGACTAATGACTAAACTATGGGTCTTATTGAACAAATCCGACATTACAAATTACGCTTCTGCCATATTTTGTAATAAACCGTGCAAGGAAGTCCAGTCAATTAACGAGTCAGATATGGGAGACAAGACAAAATGGCTAAAAGAAGGCATGGATTGCATTTCTTGTTTTGGAAAGGAAAGGTACACTAAGTATGTCGATAAAAGGCACGTAGGCTTTTACGATTGATGAATGCCACATTACAAATTGATGGTCCTCTTGTCACGTTTATGACCTATACTCACAATAACCATATGTGTGTTTTGCAGGGTTATCGATTTTGAGCTCCCAATACAGGTTAAGGTGAAAGTAGTCGATGTTGATCCCGGTTTGAAAGGAGACACAGCTCAAGGTAATATTACTTAACCTTCTCCATCCTATTAGCTAAAAGCCTAAAATACCCTCAAGGGATGACAAAATGGGAAATCGTGTTTGAAAGGTATAGAATTAGTTGCAAGCTCTTAAAATAAATAGGCTATTACCTGGTAAACTCAAACAGGAGATTCGGGTATGTTAGTTCCTAGCATCTATTAACATATATTGTTGCCTTTCAAACTAAAAGAAACCTATTTAAACTGTCATTTTTAACTCATGATTGATTGTTATTGTGGGCGGGTGGAACCAAACCGACCAACTGTGAAGCTGGTGATGTTGTTAATGTTCCGTTGTTTGTAGGCGAGGCGAAATAGTTGTGGATACTAGGACCGGCTAGTATGTTAGTCGTGTATGAGTTAGCGTCAGCGTGTCCATTAGTCCTTTTTTTCTGCAGAAAAGTTTTTCTTAACGATGTCTGCACGAGTTTCTATTATAGCTTTTAGATTCTAGGGGGCAAGTTAGTAAATTCACTGTGAAAGAGTTTCCTTACATATTCTATGAATCATGAATGTACTCTTCAAACAAAACCCGAAAGCAACTTATATTATGATAAACTTTGAAGCTATGTTGTTCTCCAATCCTCGGTCCATGGAGGGTCTTTTAAGTGTGTCAGTTGACTTGTTAACGATTCGATTGCAACCCCTATGCCAAACTAATAGACCCAACTAAGCTAATAAATGTTGCACAAGAGAGTATGAGTTATACGTTTGCACTTTAGCTGACTTTTTGTAAGTTTTATGGATATAAATTAGTAGACGTGAGTTAGGATCGAACTCGAGACTACGGGATTGCACACTTTACGTATGAGAATTTAAAGTTAATAATTAAATATAAAACATTATATTTATTTATTGATTAAACGAAATAACTAACGAACGTTAAGTAATTAATGTAATGGACTAACGGGCGTTAAAGGTATTTGGAAAAGGACTAAAAGCTATTAGTTTTATGGATATAAATTAGTAGACGTGAGTTAGGATCGAACTCGAGACAACGGGATTGCATACTTTACGTATGAGAATTTAAAGTTAATAATTAAATATAAATGTTATATTTATTTATTGATTAAACGAAATAACTAACGAACGTTAAGTAATTAATGTAATGGACTAACGGGCGTTAAAGGTATTTGGAAAAGGACTAAATTGCAAAGTTTGGAAGTTTTCGGAATCCCTTGGGGATACCCTCATCCGATCGGCCAAGGAAGAAAAGGAAACAAACCCAACTTGTTCACCAAGTTTGCTTGGGTATATATACAAAACCTAGGGTGTTTGTAAATTATCTCTTGTGCTCATTGCTAAACCCTAAAAATGTTTTGTGTGTGTTTCTTTGTATCAAACCGATCGGCCACCATTCCTTGGTGTCGATCCATCACTTTTCCACAAACCAAGTTATTTGTATTATCAAAACTAGCATTACTTTAATTCGGTTTAGTACGTGTGTACAAGAACGTAGTAATAACACACTATTGTTATTATTCATAGATTGAATACAAAACGGTAAGGGGTAATTCATATAATCCTAATAAATCAAATTAGGGTTCTTCTATTGCTAGTTTGTGGATTTGATTCTTGTTCGGCTAGAATCAAGAAAAGGTACGCATATTCTTTTATGTTAATTAATTGTTCATTAATAAATCCTATACGCTTCCGCTTGATTACTTTGATGTTTTGTGGTTATTTATTTGAATGTCATGTTATCTAATTCCAACACTTTTAAGGTAGATTGTTATATCTCAACCAACACACGTAATACAAAAAATCAGTTCACGATTCAGCTTATAACATAACGGCATCTTTTTTACCTATTTTTGAATGACCAATGAAAAGGTGCTCGTATGCAAAAGGATTGGTGGATCTAAAACTCATGATTAATTTTGTGTTTGTCTTACGTGTCATTAACTTATTGAGGCATGTTTGTTTCATGGTCATGGAATAATAGTAATTAAACCATTCCATGGTTGATAGTGGGTCCTAATATCAGGAGTGAAAAAGTGAAAGCAAATCCTTAGAGTGAAAGATGACAGGAGAGACGGTTTCAGTTGATTCTTATTTTCATATGTTTTTATCTTCTCTTTAATCCACACCTTCAATTAATAATTTTCTTTTTCTATCCTCTCACTTTGAATCTCAAGTCTCTTTACTTAATCAAACTGTATTTTTGTAAGATCTGTTTATCTCATAGCTCGATGATTTATAGATTTTGATGTAGCTTCACCGGAGTAGGATCATCTTCACTAGAATAAGTTTCTGAAAAAGATAACTTTTTTGTCACATATTGTTTTTCATGACATGATTAGAATGGCAGAGTGTGAAGATTCTTAATTTCAATAATGGATTAATCTTTGAGTTTCGTTGTACTACAATTATTAAATACAGTGTATGAGAGAAAGTTTTTGTTGTTATATTTTCTTTATACAGGATAAGAAACATATGTATCATTTCTTCTTTCGTAAAGATTTGAAGAAAAAATCTGAAAAAATAATTTATATAGATTGATGGTTGTGTAATTTTGTTTCAGAGTACAAATAAATTCAAAAAAGTATGATACCTATAATTATCAAACCAAACAACGATATTGTATTTGATTACTTGACTCATATCTATTCCCCCATTTGTGATTCATGAGAGCAAACCAAACGTACCTTGAGTTGTGAAGAAGTTATTTTAAAGACATTATAATGACATGTTACTTTTTTGATGGTATAATGCGTTATTATATGACAAAATCTTTTATAATTGGTTGTTATTATGCCCCTAAAAAGAGTCTTAACACTACATTTTATATAGTAAATGCTAAACCTTAAACCACAAACACCAAACACTATATATTCTAAAAAATCGTAAAAGTCCGGTAAATGGGTAGTACTACTATAAAGGTGTTCAATATATCCTTTATTGCGGATTTTTACCAGATTTGAAAATTTTACTATATTCTTGTAACATTGTGATTCTATGAGTACTTATTAACATTTTAAATGAGTTTTTCACGTTTAAGGGTATATATTCTAAAAAATCCGGTAAATGGGTAGTACTACTATAAAGGTGTTCAATATACCCTTTATAGCGGATTTTTACCATATTTGAAAATTTTCTTATATTCTTGTAACATTGTGATTCTATGAGTACCTATTAACATTTAAAATGAGTTTTTCACGTTTAAGGGTATATATTCTAAAAAAATCCGGTAAATGGGTAGCACTACTATAACGGTATTCAATATATCCTTTATAACGGATTTTTAATGAAAATGTTTCAAAAAAACAGTAAAATTTTAATAACACCTAAAAACCTTAAAAAAAGATATAAAACATGGTTTTAGTGAATATTATCTTTTTAGCTAGTTATTACAATTTTGTATAGTATCAAGTGTTTCATGTTTATAGATTTGGGGTTTAGCACTTGATATTTACGATTGGGGATTGATTCGCACACTATTTTTGTTGATAAAAACACCATTTTGTACAACATGTAACACACCGTACAATACTGTAATGTACATATTGTGGTGAAAGAATAAAAAGTTGTGGTGTGCGTATCATGAGCCTTTACGATTTAGTGTCATTGTCAATGTAGGGACATAATACCAAATATGTTAGAAAGATTTAGTCATCAAATAGCGTATAATACCTTTAAAAGAATATCCTGCCATTATAATTGTTTACGTAATATGAATTAGAGATGTGATGGGAATGATTTTGTTGTTTGGTTTCTCGTGTTGAATGCTAAGGATCCAATAAGATTGATACATATTAAGAAGCTCGGGTAACACTTAAACAAGAACCATAATGCATGGATGTGAAGCAATGATGCGTGGTTCGGGGTTGAAAGACTTCCTTTTCAACGAGCAAGCTTTACAACCCACTAGGCAGTGTACCTAATCATTGCAGTGTAGTATGGGTAAGCCCAGAGAGTTGATCATTCCCTAGGGGAATAAAGATGCTACTAGAGATGTATGACGAAAAAGTGAGGTTGAGGGTGATTCGTTTTTATCTTTTTATATTTGTTAATGAAAACAAGTAAAATCTCAGGGTTTAAAGGGTGGGGTGGTAATTCTACCAATTATACTACTTAACAAATGAAATTAAAAACTAATTAAACTACTTAATGGTAAAAGCTATGGATTGAGTGAATGTGTTTCTTTTGATAATTAAAAACGTGTTTACTTATTTTTTCTTACTCTCTAGTTATCTTTGATTGGTCGGTTGAATTGTCACATCTTCATTCCAATTTGTGCGTTGTATTCCGTGTTAGTCATAGGGGGTGCCTAATTCCCTAGTTCTATGAATCGTAACTCTCCTCTAGAATATCCGGGATCGCCAAGTACCCCAAGTATCTCCCCTGAATACTCTATTATCCTTAAGCTACAACTCACGCAATAAACACAACGATGGCCTAAGCCAAGTCATTAAGTACCCTACATGCATGATTCACAACAATGTTTTCCCGGGCGCTAGCATCTTAGACACATATCCCTAACTTCTTAAGTTCATTCTTCCGAACGGTGATCCTTTGGTCAATTCGCACAAGAGGGATTTGATAGTCTTTTGGTCAATTCTTACCAAGCCTCTCTACCCACTTACTTAGGGTCTTTTGGTCAATTCTCCTAAGCAAATAAATATGACCGCAACCCAAAACTACCAAAGCTAGGGTGACTACCAACGAACTATGCATGCATACACTATAAACAATAATTAAAGAATAAAAACATAAACAATAGAATCAAGGAATCATAGCTAGTGTAGGATCATACTTTATGTTGTTTTGATGATTCAGGTGGTCTAGGATGATGATAATATAAGTAAGCCATTTTAGAGAGAGAAGGTAAAGAGAGGGTGTTTTCTAGAGAGCGAGAGTAAATCAAAAGAAGAGGTTTTATTAAATGAAAAGCACCACCTCTTCCCAAGTGGGAAGAGGCTTTTATAATTCAAACTACACGCCCTCCTATCGGGTTGTGGATCAGGCATACAGTGGGTAAAGACCCGTCCATCCCCCACGGTGTTGCTCTAAACTAACTAACTAACTAAATAACTAGTAAATAACGTAAAGTCTACGAGCTAAGATATACTAGACTATAATTTGGGTGACCGACTCTTCAACATGGATTTTCTAAATCCCAACAATCTCCCCCTAAAGGAGGTCACCCCATGAAATACATTTTGCATTCTAGCATTCTATATTGTCTTCAGTCTTGAGCTCGTAGACTTTAATTCTTCACTTCAGCAATCTTTGTGCTTTAGCAGTGATTCTTCAAAGTCCGAATGCTTTGTACTTTCAGTTAAGGTCTTTGAACTGATCCACATCTTGATGATCTTCGAGATTTCATTGAGATTATCAGCCACATTAAATCTCTGTATCATCCTTTGTTGTATCGCCTCCATGTGATGTTGTGACTTTTGGACCGACATGCTCACACTTTCTGGATCATGACATCTTTTCATCAGAGTAGCGGAAGCATCGTTGTATGTCTTCGATTGTCATGATTTTCTTCAATTATAATTGTGTGTGCTGTGAGCAAGCGGTTATGAATTGACTTCTCAATATCGATCAGCTGCAACCGTCAACAGTTCCTGCAAACAACAATTAGCACTAAAACACACGAAAGTGTCTTTGTTCACTTTCGTTGAATACAGTTGCAAGAACCACGGTTCCCCTTTGATCAGTATAAATACTGCCTGTGATCAAGTAGAATTCCTAAGAATCTCCTTGACAAGGTTTCGCAACTTGATCTAGCCGTTCTCAAACCGGAGCATCCCAAAGTAGACAACACGGAGTTAGTGAACCAGCGAATTGCGATTCACTGATTGATGAAAAATTGATTTGAAAAACAATCGCGTATTGGTTAAGAGAAAGAGTTTTGCAATACGACGAAGGTTTTATGAGAAAGATCAATTTTCAATCATAAATACTTTTTGTGTTTGAAAATGAATACACATTCGATGTGCTAGAGAAAAGAAGAGATTTGCACATCGAAAGGTTTTTCAAAAGTATTCGTCAATTCATTTCCTGGACCAAGGTTGATTCAAGAGTGAATCGCCCCATCGTTTCTATCCAGTTGTCACAAGTTTGATCTTTTGAAAAGATCTCATATGTCACCCACCAAAAGCTTTTTTGATGTTGGCTCTAGAAGGATTTCCATCTTCATTGTGAATACTTTACATATCACTCGGATATTCTGGCAATTATCACAAGGATAATGCGTAGGACTCTCAATATATATATACTTACTTTCCACATTGTGTGAAACAACAAGTCTTCATTATTATGTGTCCTAATGAGATTTTGTGGATGATCTCTTGGCTCTAGACTCAATAGTGCACTTTGGTTTCCTATATCATAGACTAGGGAGAGGGTCTCCTTCTTCAATATCAACCATTTCTAAGTGAAAGTCGATAGATAATGTAGGTTCCCCGTGAGAATGAAACAAGTCCTTTTAAGAGAAATTGAGTAGCTTGGGAAGTTTAGTGCAGTGCGTCACTGGGTCCATGACGTCTTATCTTCAATACCGGCGTTACCTTAGTAACCACCAGTAGCATATGTATTGAACCCGGTTACTACCCTAAGGTTGAATTATTGGAGGGCTATTTCTTTTCACCCTTTTCACATTCATTTCTTTTTCATTCTTCAACCCCTTCTGTGCTTACTGAGACTTCATCACTAGAACCTTGTTGGGTTTATTCCAGTTCTAGCTCTATCTCAGTCGGCACTCTTCCCATATTCTCATTTTTCTCCTTTTTTTTCAATATACCTAAGGACTTCTACACTATCTAGTGGATTGTCTCTGGGTAGATCCATCCGGCTCTGGCGGGATCGTGAGAACTAATACCTAACCTTACCATCCTTATATCTCCAATGCATAAAGTAAAGTGGTCGGTCTTTTAGTATAGTTCTTTCCTTCTTGAAACCAATTGAAAAATCATTTAAAAAATCAATCAATGTACTTGTGATATAATATCAAAGCATTTTGTACCTTAATTGTTTTTATTCATTTAGAAATGCTCCCCCTCAACATATGCATATGATTTTGAAATTGTTTAGCACGTGGATGCAAGAGGACTTAGAAATATATTCTTGATCACAATTTTTATGGAAATAACCTTTTGATTTTTTTTGGTAAATTCTCCCCCTCAATATGTGCGTTGGTTATTTGAAATCATTTATCACATAGATGAAAGAGTTCTTTGAAGTACTTCCACGATCACACTTGCTATTAAGAAACCATTAGAAAATCAATCAAGGTACTTATGTTAAAACATAGAAGCTTTTGTACCTTGATAGTTTATTTTCTTTTGAAATGCTCCCCCTTAATATGTGTTTTGAGATTCGAAAGCGTTTAGCACATATGGGAGAGCAGCTTGCACTTTGAGTCAAAACGATCACTTGTTATCAGATTTCATATTTAAATCACATTTTCTCCCCCGATCAAAAATTTCAAACCTTTTGAGATTTTGGATCTCAATTGATTTAAATAAGTTTAGAAAATTTAGGAGGAAAATGTGGTCTGATTAATTTTATTCTGATAGTGGAATAATTTATTGACATTAAAGATTGTTAGTGTCAGGTATGATAAAATTAAAATAAAAGTTTTCATTTTGAAAAATCTTTGGTTTTAACGAAAAAAATCATACCCTGACACATAACATTAAATATTTAGATCACCACTTATTTTGTACAAATGGACTTATTTGAAGAAATATCGTTTGAAAATATTACTATATATCCAAGCTCTACTTATGACTATAACAATATAGTAAAACAACAGAAAACTTGTATCCGTAAACAAATCGAATAACGCCCCGCATAAGTAACAGGAATCAAAATAAAATAAGCTATTGATCGAACAAGCAGTTTCGTATCAACAAGGAACATCACAACGTAAAAGGTTGAAGAACATATATATCATCTCTTTAACATTACAGTTCGCTTACATTTTTTTTTCTTTCTTGAACGACGATTTTCATACTCGCTAACAAAAAGCTAGAAGAACATAAAGAGGGGTTACAACTTACAACACCGCTACAATGAGCTCTTAAAATGGCCAAAAGGATTTCTAAGACCAATGCCAACAGGCTCGTCGGTTTGTCAATAGACGATAGTCGCTTAGCTGACACCGATGGCACAATCTCGTCGGTAATGCGTCGGTTGGTGGTTCTTCGGTTTGGCGACGAGTTGGTATGGAGCCTATGTGTGTTTTATTATGTAAGTATTTCATGTGTGTGACAGTGTTTTACGTGTGCAGTTTGGGAAATGTTGATGTTACGCTGAGATAACTCAAGTAGAACACAAACTGAGACTCCTAGTTGATACTTCATAAAGCGTTGAAAAAAAAAGAACATTTCAAAAAAGATAAAACTACTTATTACTTGTCAAACGAACATTAAAAATCACAACGCTCATTGTTGATCGCTCATAAAAGCTTTGCACCAACGTACCCAAAGTTTTGGCGTAACTTAAAGATTTGTAGATTAAATAAAAATAACAATTTAAGAATGACGTGGCCTGTACGTCAAGCTTAACCTCGTATAGTAAACGCGTTGAGAATAATTGGTTTATTATTATTATTATTATTATTATTATTATTATTATTATTATTATTATTAGGAAGGTATTCTAGTTTCCTTAGTTGTTTGGACTTAAGTTCAGCCTTTATATAAATCCTTCAAGAATTCGTTTATTGGTGAATTCAAGATCGAATAACAATGGCATTAGAGAGATTCGTAAGTTTTGATCTTAGCGGATGTGATATGTGCCAAACCGTCAAGTTTTATCACGCAAGCTAGCCACTTGTGAATGGCTAACCGTAACAAACTTCAAACAGTCCGGAAACAAATACAATGAAGTCCAGGAGAGTATAGTGTTTCCCCAGGTCGTTAAGTCCCAACGAGCCGTGCGAGAATAATCAGACGTGTAGTGATCGAGAAGATTTGAACGGAAAAGGATTGTGATTGATTTATACTAAAGAAAGAGTACATAAACTACAGGGGCTTAAATGCAAATTAAAGAAAATTAAAAAGATAAAATATATTAAATAAACGCTATCACTATTTGCAAAATGATGCTTTTTGATTTTTCTTATATAAAACTTAAATTAAAAACTACGTGACGTACAAAAGAAAATGTGAAACTTAAACAATATAAATCCTAAAAATATGAAAATGACATTTTTACAAACCTAATGATAAAATAAAATTTATAGAAAAAGAAAATTATTTTTATAACAATTTAATTAATTATTATTAATTAAAAACTAGTTTTAACTATTTAATAATACCCTAAAATACAAGAAAATATGAAATAAAGGTAGAAAAATGAAATTATGACTTGGAAAAATCTAAAATAACTAAATAGAATTTTCAAAACTAATTTTGTATTTTTCTGATTATTTTTCTATTTTCTATGAATTAAAAACTATTTAAAGCTAATTAAATTGCTAAAAATTACAAATTAAACTATGAAAAATCTGGAAAAATAATTTTTTTACTTTTTATATTTATCTTAACCTAAGAAAATTGAAAACTTATTTTTTTGAAACTTTTCTGAATTAATTGTATTAAAAGCTAATTAAATAAGCCTAAAAACTGTTTTAAATTAAGAAAAATAGCAAACTGAACTAGAAAAATATGAAAAATTTAGGAAAACTCTAAAATAATATTCTAATTCTAGGAAAAATATAAAAACAGTGGCTTGTGTGTATGAAAATGAAACTGCAATGCAAGTGCTTATGTAATAAGCACTTGGAATAAGCACAAGGTACCAAATGAGTACCAAACTGTCACAGAAGCTCTAATAAGCTGAAACTACTCAAATGCAACTAAATACAACTGACCTTGACCTCTGAATTGCAAACTGCTTATGATTAAGATGATTTGAGTTAAATGCTAAAACAGTTTTTATCACAACTTTTAAGCTTAAGCACAAGCTTATCAAATAAGCAAAACTTAAAACCAAAAGTTGGAACCTAAACTAGACCTGGCTAGGTGCTTGTAAACCAAAAACTAGACCAAGAGAAGCTCTGAGGAGCTTTTGACAAGCCCTGCAATAAGCTGAGAAAACTCAGCATTTACTGAGTTTTGTGAACAGGGCATATAAGCCCTTTTTGACAAGCTTATTTGGAGCTTAAGAAAAATTTCTAAAAATCTACAAAAATCCTAATAAGAAACTAGACCAGTTGAAGTTATTAATCCCAAAGTTTGACTTGATTTGGCCCAGAGATGAATCAATGAAAAATCATCTTGGGTTGGTTGAAAACTGGTTTTTGCAAGTTTTGACTTTTTGACAGTTATGAAGATTTTGACTTTTATGAACTTGAATCTTAATTTAATGACTGAATATGATGTATTAAGATGAATGAAACCTAATGCAAGTTATATCTATGTATTCTAAACACTGAACAAGTTTTTGATTTCACAAAATCTTATCAGATATGAAATTAAGACATTTTAAAAGAGATTTTGACTTTTTAACTAATGAGGACTAGTTTTAATGACTTGACTGAGCTAATATTACCTAATATATCATGTATCAAATAAGAACAATGGTAAAAATAACCTCTAACACTGTTTCATTAGCAGATCCAAACACTCTTTTAGAAACTGATTTGAACTAATGACTAAGTAAACTACTGAGTTAGCTTATTTTATCACTTAAACTAAATCTAATGACCCTAATTACTACTAAATAAACTGGTTTAAGCCATATAATGTCCACAGATTACAAACACAAACATAAACTGCAAACTGAATGAAAAATGAAAATGAGAATACACTCACAAGTGTCCTAGCTTATTTTGCAGCTTAAACAGAACCCAAATTGTACTATTCTATATCAAACCCAATCCATTCCAAGCTCTGCATCAACCCCATTCCATTTCCAAACTGCTTGAACCAATATTTGCTTCTTCAGTTGACTTTTGTTGACTTTTTACCAAAGTTGCTTAAAACTGTGTTCCAAGCTTACCTCAAGCTATAATAAGCTTGAGTAAGCTTGTTTAAATGAAAATGAAGCTACTTGGAGCTTTGAGTATAAGATATTGAAACTGAATTTCTTAACAGTGTGACTGAAAACATGAAACTTGAATGAACTTTGAATTAAAACTTGAAAATGAGTTACAATGACTAAATGGCTTAGTCTTAGTACAATAAAGCTTGAGATTACAGATTTATAAACTAATTAAGACATTTAAAGAAAAAACGACATACATGAATTTAAAAAAACTAAGTACTCTTTATCTCTTGCTTCTCTTCTCTTTTTATACATCAAAAAGCTTTCTCTCACCTCTCTGAGTGTATCCCAGCTTTAATCTCAACCATTGGATCTCTAGAAATCATATTGGCCATTTGATCATTTTTGGCGGGAAAAGTGGTTTTGACCTGTGGGCTCTGATTTTTGCAACTAGGGGGGGTGGCATTAATTGTGGTGGGAAAGGTTGGTGAATATGATGATGAGGGGGAGGGATAAGGCTGAGGTGACTGGAGAGAGGGGTGAGAGTTGCAGGGCAACTTGGTGAAGAAAGGCAGTGGATAAGGTGGAGGGAAAGGGTATTGTTTGACCGGGGTTTGACCAAAGGTTCAAAACAGGTAATGACAGGGGTCCAAAATGTGTATAATGGCAGGGGTCCAATTCTATTTTGACAAGGCTTGGTTTATTAATGATAAGGACCTTTCTTGTAATTCTGCCAAACTAGAGGGACCAAACCTGTAATTTCTCCAAAGTTGTCACAAGGACCAAAACTGACAAGTTCCAATAGTACAAGGACCAGTTTTGACATTTTCAAATTTCCAAGGACTAAACTTGACATTTTTGAAAGTTTAGGGACCTAAGTTGTAATTTTGCAATTTTAAATCTCAAGGACCAATTTTGACAACTCATGAATCCCTAGGGACTTGAAATGATATTTTTCTTTATTTTGTTTTACCAGGGACTGTTTTTGACAACTTTTGAAACTTAGGGGACTAAAACTGCCAATTATGCAAACTTGATACGTTTTTCACCAGATTTTGATATTTTTGCATTTAAAACACATAAAACACTTATTTGTGATATTTTTATCATTTTGATGCATTTCTGAGTGTTTTCAGATGTTTTTGCAGTTTAAATGGTACAAAAATGATGAGTATTTACACACTCATCAGGATGCGAAAGTGAGAGTATGTCGTATATCATTGAGCAGGTATTATTAAGAATGCCCCCGACGGATCTCGTTCGATGCAAGAGTGTGTGTAAGTTGTGGAATTGTTTACTCACAAACCCTAGTTTTATAAAAGCTCATCTAAATAGATCATGTCGATGATATAGACTATATACAGAGGTAAGTTGTCATTGATGATTGATCTTATTGTGCATGCATGTGCATGGTTTTTGATCTTCTTTTCGTGCTATGTCTTTGATTGTATATATATTTACTCGTTTCCCTTTTTGATTTATCAGTTAATCGAAGAACACCTTCCAGCTTCTAGACCAGTACGTGCCAGAGTTTGATGCCGATTACACGTTATTGCTGCTGTTTAATTCTATCAAATAATATGGTTTCTAAACGTTTTCCAAATTGTTCTTTGGTTGTTTTAATACAGATGTTTCAATATGATCACTTTAGTTTTGTTTTATGTTTCATTGTTAACTTTACGACACTGCGACAATCTCACATCTCACATCTTTTTCAGTGTGTCTAACAGTACTAGTGAAACGCGTAAAACAGTTAGCTACATATGTTTACCAAAGAGGAGTTTAAGCAAATTGTAACATGGGCAATTTCAAATAGTAGTATCAAAGCTCTACTTATGACTATAACATGTATAGTAAAACAGCAGAAAACTTGTATCCTTACAAAAATCGAATAATGCCCTGTATAAGTTACAGGAATCAAAATAATTCAGGGACAATTTTTGAAAATCAGTTGTTGATCGAATAAGCACTTTTGTTGGTGTCACGGTCACTTGTTGCGTGATATATATAAAGATATTCTTTATGTGTGTCTTCATGGCTAACGATGTCGACATCATAGAGAACCAACCCGTTTTTAAGGTTCAAAACAAACAATCGGTCCCCTCCACAGGTTGTTTTCATTAATATGTATTTGTCCTCGTTCAAACGACCCAAAATCTTTGTAACGCCGAAATAACCTGGTTCTTGATCAAACCGAAAAAGCCTTGTCCATTCTTTCTGCTTCAATACCCAAACATCTATACCATTGTTGATAATGTAGTTACATATATATCCAACTTGCGTTTAAATCAACTAATTGAGTGTTGTCTATCCAACCACCTCCGATTTTCTTAGGAGGATTAATCGACCCGAATTCCTCATTCTTAACATCAAAGTATACTACTTTTCTTACCTCATTGGTGGCTTTTGATTGTGACCTATTGTCATAATCGTTAGCGAACCAATGTAAGCATCCATTAGCGTATACACATTTATCGACAATGGGACAAGATGGGACTTGGGGTATCTCTCGCCATGTATTAGTTCCCAATACATGCACCATGGTGCATAGATTCTTGTCAAGCTTTTCACATTGATCAACTTGCATGTCCTTTTCGCAAAACCCACACCATCTTGAAAGTATTGGTCGATGAATCAAAATATTTGTGTTACATGTATTTGAGAATATATCTCATAACAATAAAATTCGACGATCTTTTGTTAAATGTGGTCTTAGTTTAGTATCTCGAGGACATCGGACGTAGTTTTATTTGTCAACTAGCTTAAAGACCCGTGGATTCACGGGATTTTTATAGAAATATGAGAATGAAATAATAATAAAAAACGAAGGTAAACATGTTCTATCAATAAAAATTATAAAATGAGACAATACATTCGTGAATACATAATTTATACGACAATCAATTAAGTTACAAAGAATTAAATGAACAAACATGGATGTTGTTGTCGTTTCAAAATTTGAAGGTCTTGAATAGCAAAGGACGTGTGTGAGCAAGCATGAATTTGGTAGAAAATGCCAATTCCATGCACACCTAACAAAACATACACAATATAAGTAAAATTATTTGATACATGATTTATAATGCATTATAATCTAAAAAATGGTACCAAAAACTTTTAACTTGTACATACCTTTTTGATCTTGTTCATAGGCCTTTAAGAACTTCTTTGTAAACGACATTCGTAGTGGTTTTACACATATTTCCTTCGTCATCACAAACTACAACCTTTAAACCACTCTTACTTTTAACTCTTGAGACAGCAACGTATAGCTGTCCATGAGTAAAAACAGGTCGGGGGAGATTCAAACCAACTTTTGATAACGATTGACCCTGGCTTTTGTTAATTGTCATTGCGAATGAAACTGAAATAGGAAATTGTTTCCTGACAATCTTACGCGGTAAACGCTTATCAGAAGGAGTTATTTTCAGCCTTGGTATGATTATGGTTTTCCCAAAGTTGGTTCCGTTAATGATTTTAGCGTGAATAGAAGTTCTCGTTAATTTAAGAACTTGTAGTCTTGTCCCATTACACAATCCATTGGCTTGATCAATGTTTCGCAACAACATAATGGGGACTCCTACTTTTAAACAAATTCTATGGTTTGGAACACCTGAGAACTTCAATTCATTGATAAATTCAGGCGAGAAAACGGACTGATCAATAATGCTACCAATTTCACTTTTGTCAACACTGTCACAACTTAGGAAAACCATTTCTTCACCTGGAAACATGTCCAACATATGCTCATTTATGTTGTCCACCACTTCATTTGTAGGAGCAAGGATTGCCTTTTCCTGAAAGTAGGCAGGATCATGTATGTTATCCAAAAAGTTTGGATAAGTGCAGACAATAATAGATTTAACCGGGTCATCAGCGACATCTATTAAAATTTCTTGTGGTAAATCTATAGAAACCTCTCCGTCATTCTGTTCTCCAAGCACTCCGTCTCCGACTTTCAATATCCAATCTGCAAATTCTCGTATCTCGTTGACATCTTCAGGTCGTGATCCAACAGTTAGTCTCATGTTCGCAGTCAACTTAAGAACTTTGCAATAATCCCACATATATGATTTCCTCAACGAAGCAGTAACAATGTCTTTCCGGGATCCCTTTGGAATAACAGGTAGAACCTGCCTAAAGTCGCCGCCAAAAACCATGGTCATGTTTCCAAAAGGCTCATCGGACATTTCATACCTGCTTCTACGAAGTATGTCTCTCAAAGACCGATCTAATGCTTCAAAACATAGTTTATTTGCCATTGGCGCTTCATCCCATATAATAAGTTTACATTTCTTTAACATTTTCCCAAGATCGCTTTGAGGACTTATAGAGCAAGTAGAAGTTTCATCAACGTTGATAGGAATATGGAATCTTGAATGAGCAGTCCGGCCTCCCGACATTAACAAAGAAGCAATACCGCTGGATGCCACATTCAAAACTATATCACCTTTTCTTCTAATACCGACAGCAAGAGTCATCCATAATAATGTCTTACCCGTACCTCCGTAACCATAAACAAAGTACACACCTCCTGTTCCGGTGTCAACCGAGTGTATTATGGTGTCATACACACCCTTCTGTTCTGTGGTCAAAGAGCCGTACAGGCGTTCGTACTCAGTTTCCAACTCGACCGGATTATAATTAGTCTCATCGTGTATAAGCCGGTTACCAAATTGACTTATGTATCTATCATCCGGATAAGGCATATCACGCCAATTCCTCAATGTTGAGTTTCTTGATCTCAGCAGCTGCTCAATATAGAACAAAGCAACATTTTTTTCCTCGTCACTGATAATCAAATCTGCATTAGACCATAGTAATGCAAGAACTTAATAAACAGATGAGTGATTAAAAGATTATAAATAATATGGTTAAATAAACTTATAAGCAAACATAAGTAATATTTGATCAGTGTATAATTACAGATCATAGTCTACAAATATATCTTATGGATGTTACCTGGAATTTGCAAAATCTGCCTCCTCTTATGTTGAACATCTTGCGCAAGCAAATGCCATGTTTGTAACCAAACAGTAAGAGGCGTGGTAAGTTCATTTTGCGAAAGCAATGTCACAAATAACTCACGAAGATGTTCAGGGCTTGCCCAATGAGCTGCGTCTTTAATACTTTCAACATACTCCTTGTCGTCCTCTAAAAGTCCTGCTGCGTAGCAAGCATCTTTATAAGTTGGATACACTATGCCATTAACCTTTCTAATGTCAGCGTGTGTCTTGCATCCTTTTGCACTGTTTAGCAGCATTCTGCAATAGTAAGCGTCTCCGGTTGATATTGGAACGCTATGAATTCTTCCAATCGATCTTCCCTGCTTTCTAAGCGTCCAAATTCTATTAGGACCGTTCCATACATATTTTGTAGGAAACTCAGCATACGTTAGCTCCCTTGCCTCCGGAAACCTTCGATTCATTCTCAACCAACCTTCGAACATATCAGCACCAGCGGTCGGCTTCTCAACAGCTGTTTCGAGATCAGCGTCTTCGTCATACACAACCTGATGCTCGCCTTCAAGATGAAATGACAGCCTCTCAACAGAAGGTGTTCTATAATGAATCTCAAAACCAAATATCCTCCACGCTGCCTCGCAAGCAGATAGGTATCTGCAATCTAAGAAGGCCTTTATCTCGTCAATCGGTTTATCAATTTGTTGACCATCAGCAGTTGTAACCGGTTCATACAATTGGGCCGACACTCTATCCGGACCTTTGTTTATATACTTAAACAAATATTTTATTGATCCCGTTTGGTTGCACCATTCAACATTAATGTGGCATTGGTAACGTTTTAGCAGCTGAGCATTATAAGGGATGACATAACTGTTATGTAACTTATGGCCACTCTTTTCGACATATCTTTCTGCTTCAACACCCAAACATCTATACCATTGTTGATAATGTAGTTACATATATATCCAACTTCGCAGTTTAAATCAACTAACTGAGTGTTGTCTATCCAACCACCTCCTATTTTCTTAGGAGGATTAATCGACCCGAATTCCTCATTCTTAACATCAAAGTATACTACTTTTCTTACCTCATTGGTGGCTTTTGATTGTGACCTATTGTCATAATCGTTAGCGAACCAATGTAAGCATCCATTAGCGTATACACATTTATCGACTATGGGACAAGATGGGACTTGGGGTATCTCTCGCCATGTATTAGTTCCCAATACATGCACCATGGTGCATAGATTCTTGTCAAGCTTTTCACATTGATCAACTTGCATGTCCTTTTCGCAAAACCCACACCATCTTGAAAGTATTGGTCGATGAATCAAAATATTTGTGTTACATGTATTTGAGAATATATCTCATAACAATAAAATTCGACGATCTTTTGTTAAATGTGGTCTTAGTTTCGTATCTACGAGGACATCCTGACGTAGTTTTATTTGTCAACTAGCTTAAAGACCCGTGGATTCACGGGATTTTTATAGAAATATGAGAATGAAATAATAATAAAAAACGAAGGTAAACATGTTCTATCAATAAAAATTATAAAATGAGACAATACATTCGTGAATACATAATTTATACGACAATCAATTAAGTTACAAAGAATTAAATGAACAAACATGGATGTTGTTGTCGTTTCAAAATTTGAAGGTCTTGAATAGCAAAGGACGTGTGTGAGCAAGCATGAATTTGGTAGAAAATGCCAATTCCATGCACACCTAACAAAACATACACAATATAAGTAAAATTATTTGATACATGATTTATAATGCATTATAATCTAAAAAATGGTACCAAAAACTTTTAACTTGTACATACCTTTTTGATCTTGTTCATAGGCCTTTAAGAACTTCTTTGTAAACGACATTCGTAGTGGGTTTACACATATTTCCTTCGTCATCACAAACTACAACCTTTAAACCACTCTTACTTTTAACTCTTGAGACAGCAACGTATAGCTGTCCATGAGTAAAAACAGGTCGGGGGAGATTCAAACCAACTTTTGATAACGATTGACCCTGGCTTTTGTTAATTGTCATTGCGAATGAAACTGAAATAGGAAATTGTTTCCTGACAATCTTACGCGGTAAACGCTTATCAGAAGGAGTTATTTTCAGCCTTGGTATGATTACGGTTTTCCCAAAGTTGGTTCCGTTAATGATTTTAGCGTGAATAGAAGTTCTCGTTAATTTAAGAACTTGTAGTCTTGTCCCATTACACAATCCATTGGCTTGATCAATGTTTCGCAACAACATAATGGGGACTCCTACTTCTAAACAAATTCTATGGTTTGGAACACCTGAGAACTTCAATCCATTGATAAATTCAGGCGAGAAAACGGACTGATCAATAATGCTACCAATTTCACTTTTGTCAACACTGTCACAACTTAGGAAAACCATTTCTTCACCTGGAAACATGTGCAACATATGCTCATTTATGTTGTCCACCACTTCATTTGTAGGAGCAAGGATTGCCTTTTCCTGAAAGTATGCAGGATCATGTATGTTATCCAAAAAGTTTGGATAAGTGCAGACAATAATAGATTTAACCGGGTCATCAGCGACATCTATTAAAATTTCTTGTGGTAAATCTATAGAAACCTCTCCGTCATTCGGTTCTCCAAGGTCTCCGTCTCCGACTTTCAATATCCAATCTGCAAATTCTCGTATCTCGTTGACATCTTCAGGTCGTGATCCAACAGTTAGTCTCATGTTCGCAGTCAACTTAAGAACTTTGCAATAATCCCACAGATATGATTTCCTCAACGAAGCAGTAACAATGTCTTCCCGGGATCCCTTTGGAATAACAGGTAGAACCTGCCTAAAGTCGCCGCCAAAAACCATGGTCATGTTTCCAAAAGGCTCATCGGACATTTCATACCTGCTCCTACGAAGTATGTCTCTCAAAGACCGATCTAATGCTTCAAAACATAGTTTATTTGCCATTGGCGCTTCATCCCATATAATAAGTTTACATTTCTTTAACATTTTCCCAAGATCGCTTTGAGGACTTATAGAGCAAGTAGAAGTTTCATCAACGTTGATAGGAATATGGAATCTTGAATGAGCAGTCCGGCCTCCCGACATTAACAAAGAAGCAATACCGCTGGATGCCACATTCAAAACTATATCACCTTTTCTTCTAATACCGACAGCAAGAGTCATCCATAATAATGTCTTACCCGTACCTCCGTAACCATAAACAAAGTACACACCTCCTGTTCCGGTGTCAACCGAGTGTATTATGGTGTCATACACACCCTTCTGTTCTGTGGTCAAAGAGCCGTACAGGCGTTCGTACTCAGTTTCCAACTCGACCGGATTATAATTAGTCTCATCGTGTATTAGCCGGTTACCAAATTGACTTATGTATCTATCATCCGGATAAGGAATATCACGCCAATTCTTCAATGTTGAGTTTCTTGATCTCAGCAGCTGCTCAATATAGAACAAAGCAACATTTTTTTCCTCGTCACTGATAATCAAATCTGCAATAGACCATAGTAATGCAAGAACTTAATAAACATATGAGTGATTAAAAGATTATAAATAATATGGTTAAATAAACGTATAAGCAAACATAAGTAATATTTGATCAGTGTATAATTACAGATCATAGTCTACAAATATATCTTATGGATGTTACCTGGAATTTGCAAAATCTGCCTCCTCTTATGTTGAACATCTTGCGCAAGCAAATGCCATGTTTGTAACCAAACAGTAAGAGGCGTGGTAAGTTCATTTTGCGAAAGCAATGTCACAAATAACTCACGAAGATGTTCAGGGCTTGCCCAATGAGCTGCGTCTTTAATACTTTCAACATACTCCTTGTCGTCCTCTAAAAGTCCTGCTGCGTAGCAAGCATCTTTATAAGTTGGATACACTATGCCATTAACCTTTCTAATGTCAGCGTGTGTCTTGCATCCTTTTGCACTGTTTAGCAGCATTCTGCAATAGTAAGCGTCTCCGGTTGATATTGGAACGCTATGAATTCTTCCAATCGATCTTCCCTGCTTTCTAAGCGTCCAAATTCTATTAGGACCGTTCCATACATATTTTGTAGGAAACTCAGCATACGTTAGCTCCCTTGCCTCCGGAAACCTTCGATTCATTCTCAACCAACCTTTAAACATATCAGCACCAGCGGTCGGCTTCTCAACAGCTGTTTCGAGATCAGCGTCTTCGTCATACACAACCTGATGCTCGCCTTCAAGATGAAACGACAGCCTCTCAACAGAAGGTGTTCTATAATGAATCTCAAAACCAAATATCCTCCACGCTGCCTCGCAAGCAGATAGGTATCTGCAATCTAAGAAGGCCTTTATCTCGTCAATCGGTTTATCAATTTGTTGACCATCAGTAGTTATAACCGGTTCATACAATTGGGCCGACACTCTATCCGGACCTTTGTTTATATACTTAAACAAATATTTTATTGATCCCGTTTGGTTGCACAATTCAACATTAATGTGGCATTGGTAACGTTTTAGCAGCTGAGCATTATAAGGGATGACATAACCGTTATGTAACTTATGGCCACTCTTTTCGACATATCTTCCATTTTCAGGTCTTCTATATACAGGGTAGCCATCCGCGTCGACTGAACTGCGGTGGGTGAATTTTTTTGGGAAATGTCTAGTACATTTACCGTCGGAACTACAAACCTGATTTGGGTCATCCGCACCGCACGGACCATGCATCATGAAATCAGAAACCAACTTGAACAAATCTGGGTCATTTTCTTTATCTGGTATCTCGGCAGATATGTATTTGTCAATCTGTTCAGCGTTTGGAACCTTGTCATCCCTATGCAAGAACAAACATACATGCGCGTGCGGAAGTCCTCTTTTTTGAAACTCAACAGTATACACAACTGCACATATTATAAACATTATGTACATGTAATAATACCAATGTTTATGCAGAAAGTTGCTTATGTAAGAAAAAATATTAGTAAAGTTTATGTATAGTACCTGCTTGAACGCGTCCAAATAAACGCAATTCTTTCAAATCAGTCATTAACTGGTCAAGTTTCATTTTGAAAACTCTTGTAAGCACATCGGGCCGATATGAAGATGAAAGATTATGCTCTTGCATATATCTTGCAATCTCCGGCCAATTTGGATTGCATGTTACTGTTATGAATAAGTCCGGACAACCGTACCATCTACATAACTCCATCGCATCCATATAGTTTTGCTTCATGTACCTTGGTCCTCCGGTAAATGTAGAAGGCAACACGACTGGCTTTCCAAGGGCGGTTGGGTCTGTGTTTCCGGATGCAATGCTTGCACGTATGTTTGAGTAGCTGTCACACCTAAGTTTTGATTGTTTTGCTCGATTGAAATATAAGCGCTCAGTCTCAACCATAGTGTAACCATCCACAAGAAACTGCTGAAACAAACGACCTCCACGCGTAAATAAATTTTCTTGATTAGAACGGTCCTGTATTTGGTAGGCAAACCACTGACGCATTGTAACTGTTTTGTCCTTCTTATCTGTCGCCGGCTGGCGAGGTTTCTTTCTTAGTGGAATTTCCAAATGATACCCATCTTGCGCACGTGGCATCAACAATGGGTACTGCAAGGAAGGTACATAGGATGAAAAATATTTATACGTTGCAACCCTTCACTATACTTGTCTATCACAATATCTCTTTGTTCCGCTAATGAATCGAAGTCGCCTACAATAAGGCCAGCAACCTCATTGGCAGTAGGAAGATTGTAATTGCGTCCATCTTTTCCACGCTTTGCAATAAGCTTTATTTTTATATTCTGCTCGCTATCTTGTGTGTAAGAGTCGCACGCCCTTCTAAATGTTTGTACCAAATCACTTGAAGTGTCTAATACTTGTCTTACGTCGTTGATAATGTTTCTATCGATAGGATGGTTAGACTTCAAAGGAACGGAGGATGACTTAGACTTGCTGCATGTTATAATTTGAACAGACAAAACATAAATTCATAATGATGCATAGCTCATTCTTAAAAAACATGGTATTGATGTAAATGGAAATAAAGAAAAAGTTAACATACCTTAATGCTCGTTCTCTATTCTCATTTTCGTTTTCTGTGTCATATATATACAGCTGTGCAAATTTCGGTCGAGCACCTGGTTCAGGAAGCAAACTACCAATACTATGGTATGTTTGTCCATGCAAGCGGAAAACATATGGAGCGCGACCTCGTCTGTTAATTGAATCGTCGACCTTTCCACCCATTGATGTAAAAGCAAACATGCTATTGTATGTTCGAATGTTGTTTTTGAAATTCTGGCTTTTTGCATCCGTATTATAAAATAAATCGTGTAACGGCTGAGGAGTAGGAAGCGGTTGTTTAATAGCCACTTTTCCCTTGCTACAACATAAAGTATACAGTTTGTTTGTTGGATCACTTCTGTATCCTTTACTGGCTACCGCTTTCCATAGCAAAGCATGACATTCTGTGCACTCAAAACACGGATCACCATGGTCGTAGTAGTCTGCAAATTTATGTTTAAAAGTTATTCATTGATGTTTAAAGATTACTATTATTCTGTTTACTTGAATTTACACCTAACGTATAGAATTACCTTCTGATATACCACTGAACTTGTCGTATACTTTTCTGACAGCTCCATCGTCGTCATTAAGATTAAATCTAACTGGCGATGGTTGTTGCAAAGTAGTTCTCTTATATCTTTTAGGTTGCGTTGATGACTCACCCACTTGGTACGTTGAATTATGTGTTATTATAGCTGGAGTGGTGGTTCTAACACCAGACGTAGATGTATTGTTAGGACATTCATAAACGTGAGGAATCTCGGCCGTTTGGAAACAAACTGAAAAGAAATCATTAAAAGAATCATGGAAAACATTGACATGTAACGATGCAGAAAACATGATCATATTTCTGATATCCAAAAATTACCGTTGGAAAGATCAGGCAATAAAGATTGTCCTTGCCGTGTCGTTGCAACTGGAGTTGTTTGGGGATTAATTGTTGGCACAGTTTTACGTCTTGTTCTACCACGATTAACACTGCTAACTGTGTTTATAGGAAGTGGAGTTTGCAACACTATAGAAAACCTCAAATAAGTTATAAAGAGTATTAATGTGACAAAACGTACGTATGCTGCAATGTTTTTGGGGCCAATATGCTGTTTCTGGTATGTCAAAATGATTATAATTGTATATGCTTTAAAAAAAAGGTGATTTTAAAACTCTTGTTAAAATACGGATATTGATACCTATTATAAGTATGGTTTCCCAATAATGCGACAAACAGGTGTATTAATCTACATCTTGTAAGTAACTCACAGTTAGTAACGTCTGTAAGTGGTGTGTTAAACGAACTCTTTTTCAGCCGACCTACACTTCGAGAAACTGGACCTAAATAGAAAATGTAAAATAATATGAAAAGCAAAGGAAATGGCATCACACTTTGTATTTTGAGTTAATAAAAAGAGTATAATAAGAATCCCGTATAACATATTTAAAGTTTTGGTCAAACCTTTACGGTTATCTGCTTCTTTGGACAATGAATCGCTTGATTGTGATGTAGGCAACGTTGGTGAGAGAGGATCATCTAATAGACAAAAAAAAAGTTAGAGCATCATATGAAATAACGGTTATGGCAGGTTCTTCTGTATACATAGACAAACATACATGACAGTAACTCTGCCAAAGAAACTCTTTTGTTAGAAGGTGGCGTGACTGTTGCTGATGCTTACATCGGTATATATTGGTTGTTAGTAAGTCCACTTGAGGAAGTCGCACTTCTGTTGAACGCATTAGAAGAATGCGTGTTTGAAACATTTTTTGGTTGATTCGATGTAATTGAAGCTGGACATGCGGAAACTGTAATGAAACATGGTTTTGGATGAATAACTCTCTTACCAATATAAATTACAACTAAAAACATTGTACTTTTGACGTAGCATGTATAATAAGATATGAGAGTTCCCATAAGTACCTTTTGAAATGTCATTCAAAGAATGTTGCCGTTTTCGTGTTGCATCAACTGAAGCTGGTTGGTTATCACTTGTTGCCAATGAATGAGGCGAAAGTGAACCAAGAGCTTCATTGGTAATAGTGTTGAGAAAAACAGTCCTTTGAGATACTATAAAAGAATAACATAAACGTGTTCCCACCAACGATTGTTATGTATGCAAGAAGTACATAATAAATATATAGCATAGATATATATAGATATATGGCTCTAACCATTTGATATAGCTGAATTTGGAGTTTGTAAAAACCCAAGAGCATTAGAAGATGTAGCCAAAGTTGTTTATTGTTGTGGTACACGTGAAACACAGGCTGTAGATTTTGAGTTAACATTTGTAGGTTGCGTAAAATTTGTAGTTACACTCCGACTCAACGGTGAAAATCGAGTTTGTAACGTTGAAAGAGTATTGTTGCCAAATATGGGGTTGGTTGTCTGTGAATTTGCTCCTAAATGTATATAAAAACAGTTTAGCGATGTTCATGTAGGTATAAACATAAATGGCTATAATGTTGACAGGTCATGACTTCAAATTACAGTCTAACGTACATAATCTTGAAACTGGATACCTTGAAAAATAGGTGAAGCAAAAAATGTTGTCGAGTTACCAATATTGTGTACAACATTTAAACTTGGTCGAATAGTTGTGTAACATTAAAGAATGAAAAGTTTAAAAAACTGATACTAAGTACTAACACTGATAAGAAGTTGCTTCAATACATTGTTTTTCACATGTGATTATGTAAGTAACTTACAGTTGCTAACATCTGCAAGCGGTAGTCTGTTAGTAGCTCCTGGTTTCGATCTTATCCTTTGCGCAACTGAAGGTAACAAATTTAAAAAAAATATACTATGACCTTGAAACGACATGGCATAAGAGATTATAGATTCAGTTAATGAAAGCACATGTTACAACAATCATTATAATTTAAATTAAAGTTGCGAGGAAACCTTGAAGATTATCTGCTTGTTTTGAAGACGAATTCGTTGACCGTGATGTAGGCAATGTTGCAGTCAGAGGATCATCTAATAGATAGAAACATAAAAAGTTAAAATAACATATGAAATAATGTTATACCATGTTGTTATGAATACATATTAACACATACATGTAAAAATCTCTGCCAAAGAAACTCTTGTGTTAGAACGTGGCGTCAATGTTTCTGACAAAGGGAGTCTTTGATTTGAAGGTTGAGGTTTGTTATTGATTGACACCTGTTTCATACGCTTTCTGGGAAGTCTTTCATTGTTTTCATCCATGGTAATAGACGTTTATGACTTTTGGTGATTTTTGGAAGACAAAGAAAGTTTATAAATGTGATGTCAAAGGCATGATAATTATAAGGCTACTGATTGGTTATCAATGGTATGTTATGATTTGTAAATGTTATTTTGAAATTTGAATTTATATAGAAACTTCTTTAACCACCATGTAAAAAATTATAACTGATATGCAATCTTTTTTATTAATGCTAAAATTGAATGGCATTTATCATTGACTATCTCATGAATGTTAATATTGATTGATATTAAATGAAATTTGAATACTAACATAAACTCATTTGATAATAGCTCTATACTATCAAGTATCAAGAAAATTGATAAAGGTGTTGTCTTATTTGGCATAGTTTTTGCAAGCTAACGTATTCAAAAATCATCTTCGTGATGTTAATGCCCGGTATAATATCTTCCCATCGATTCATCATCATCAGAAATGTAAGGTTGTTGTAAATTTTTTCCGGCATCTTCATGAATGTAGTTGTTATGAATATCTAAAGAGCGAAAAGGTTCATGTGGAATGTTGTTGATATTAACCCACACACCATCGTCGTTTGTTTTGTTATTGTTTTCAATATATGCGTCTGCTTCTTCATCAATAAGAGCAAACTTTTTATCTTTTGTACCAAACAAACTGTCTTGTTTATCAAGTAAATGTTCGTCATCGCTAAAATCGTCCAGATGGTATACATGATCATTAGAATGAACAAATAGTTTGTCATCCTTTTTATCAGCTTGTTTAGACTTAGAGTAAACTGAATTGTGGAATAGCCATGATTCATCATTTGCTTCTTCTTTCTCTTCATCCTTTTTTCCACGCCTTTGTGCAGACTTGGTTTTGCGCTTTATCCTCATTGGTTTCACATCATCAGATTCCTATCAAGATGTTTAACCATGAATCATAGAAGTTGGTAGTATGTAAACACAATTTAGTAGTATTTTTTGATATGTTCATACCTTTTCTAATACGTGTGCAAGTTTTTGTAAATCGTTATCAGAAGTAACACGTTGCATAACAGGGTTGCCATCTTTGAGTAGTCTTCGTCGTTTTTTTGTGACGGAAATCCGCTGAAAGGAACAGAAAAAATAAAAGTTAGTTTGTAAATTTAAATGGCTTAAACGTTTTAAATTTATATAATAAGAACTTAATACAACATTCGATGATGATTCGCTATTGAACATGCTTTGATACTCGTATATGTTTTGTGTGAATGAATTATATGAATGAGTATTGGATTTATGTAGTTTCAATATTTTAAGTATTATAGGAAAGTAGATCAAGATATATTCTAAACAAATATGTGTTATTATGATAATGTTTGATTTGATTCTATTGTTTGTAAAATTTGTTTGTGTATATCTTCATTTTGGAGTTAAAGTAGGTATTTGGAAAGGATAGTAGAAATATGATATTTTAGTTGTAAATTTGATATGATTTCAAGTTTATGTTGATTGTTTAAAACAAACTATGTAAATGTATTTGTTTCATTCCTATTCATTTTCATATTTGTTACTTACATTTGCAAATGCAGAACAAATCCATACATGTTCTTTCTGAATTGGAAATAAGCATCATTATTTGTAATGACTCGTTCTTTTAAATAAATTTAAAAAGTAAAGACAGTTAGCTTTGAAAAGGTAAAGACAATTATTCTCCTTTGCAAAATTCAACCGAAATTATGTTGTTGGAGGCGAGCAATATGAGCATTCGCATTTTCTAGGTGGGCATTTGCAAGTTCCTGAACAAACAGGGCAATGACAGTTCTCCTCAATTATACTTTTAAGTATATATGGATCACTGGAATTATATGGATCTACGGAATCATCGGAATCATAGTATGTACTATTTCCAGGATCAAATGGTTGTGGTTTTTGATCGTCGTTTCCTATCATAGGATGACATACAAAATCGTTGTCCAAGATGGTTGATGTTTCATTTTTCTTGTCATGAACGACTGATTCTTCAAAAAAAACAAATAATATCCGTTTTGTCTGCACCATGTTCCTTGGCAGATTCAGTGTTTGTTGGTGCAACACTTTCTTTAACAGATGCAAATTTTTGTCCTATAATACATGCAAAGGAATACACTGTATTATTGTTTAGGGAAATAAATGTTTCGTAAACTAAATTTATATAAATTCAGAAAAATATCGATGATGATTGTAACATACCTTCATTTTGATGGTTTGAGTTTGACATTCTTTTTTTGCTCCTTTACTTCGAAAATGTTATAAATTAATAATAAAGAATTTCTCATACCTACATTTATAGAATACGAAGGCGACAATATAATAGAAAATGATTTGTTGTATAATTTATTTGATTTGTAGACAACTTATATGAAATTTGATTACACTAAATATTTGTTTGTATACATATTGTTAATTAAAATATAGTTACTTTAAAATGTATTTCTGACGGATATACATGGAGGATATATGTAAAACAATGATACAATAACGATGAAACGCAAATAGTTGCATAAGTATTGTGAACCAAAAGTGACGTGGTTGTGTAAACGTATAAGTACTAATTACAATTTAAATGCGAAAGCGGCAATGTTGGATTAGTTGTTGGTTGGATGTGTGTAAAAGAGACAGAGGAAGCTATAATTTAAAAGAATAAAGCATAATTTTTCTTTTAACATGGGATGAATGTAAAAAATAAATTATTCGTTTACATAAAGATGAATATACGAACATCGGTTCCAGTACATTCTCTAAACAAACCAAAAAATAAGAGTGAAACGATATTGAATTGTAACTAAAGGTCTTAGTTACTACAAAATTTGTATACATATTGTTATTAAGTAAACTATAGTTACTTTAAAATGTATTTGAGACCATATTGATGCAGGATATATGTAAAAGAATGATACAATAACTTACTGTAGATGAAACGCAAAAAGTTGGTTAAGTATTATGACAAAATATCTATATGGTTGTGTAAATGTATAAGTACTAATTACAATTTAAGTTCGAAAAAGTTGGTTAAGGATTACTTGTTGGTTGAATGTGTGTAAAAGAGACAGATGAACCTATGATTTAAAAAAATAAATCATAATTTTTGTTTTACCATGCAATGAATGTAAAAAATAAATTATCCGTTTAGATAAAGATGAATATACGAATATGGTGACGGAACATTCTCTAAAAAAAACAAAACAATAACAGTGAAACGATCTTTAATTGTCACGGAAGGTCACGTTTTATTACAAATTTCATATACATATTGTTGTATACAAAATTTGTAGTAAAAAACATTTTGCATTGAGTTTAAAGTAAATTGACTAATGTATGTGATTTGATTTGGTTGGATAATACTTTAGTAAATAATATCATTATGTATGTGTGTACTAAATTATTTTGTTACCATATACAAAGTTTACATGTGTATTTAATAAGTATATGTATAAAGTGTAATTGCAAATAAATTACATATACACAGCGTGTTAAAAATAAACATGGTTGGTCTCCAAATATATATATTAAAATAAACATCATAAGATGTACAAAAAATGTAACAAAATAAAAGAAATCAATATTCAACTATAGCTCATAAAAAGCATAAACATCGTCTGCCTCATCCGTAGAATCTTCGGTATTACATGAAACATCTTGTAAAGTAATGGCATATTCGTGATCGGTAACTTGCTTATACGTATCCGACTAATATGAGTCCCATTATCTACAATAACATTTTGAAGGTCATTATGTGTGTGTTGGTGCCAAAAAAATTGGTTTATTTTAAAAAAAATTGGGTTAACGTGTTTTTTTTTATTTTTTTAATTGTATATGACAAAAAATAATGTTTGCATGTGAAATGTATTAAGTCCAAATTTGAATACAAAAGAAAATGTTGCATCACTTTGTGCAAATGTATGTATTAAATACAACTTGTCACTAAACATTTAAGTGAAAAAATGTTACAAAACAATAGTTGTGTGCTTTTGTGGAAATGTAATTTAATTAGTTATGCAAAATAAAATTAAAAATGATAAGTAACTACAATATAACGCTTGAGTATGCATCGGAAAACTTCAACACAAACCATCATGACCCTGAGTAAATAATATATATATGTGTGATATTACGGCTGGGCATGATTAACGTTTAACTACCCCAAGACTTTGACAACACACTTTCAAGTTCATCTTCTCCATCTCTATCTGCAAGAATACAGGTTCTTTAATTTTTTTTTCTTTTTCTTGAATGTAACTGTGTTAATAATGCAGAGATTAAGCACCGATCAAACTATTTTTAATGTTTGTGAGTATTGTTAGATTGCAAAAGTAAGGAAAAACATGGTTCTGTTAAAATGAAATACCGATTGACACTGCATGTGTGGTTAAATGATATGACCCATATAAAAAATATAAGGTAGTACTTTTAAAGATATGTATGAGTTATGTTAGCATCGATTTAGTAGCACTTTGTTAGATAGTTAATAAAAATCTTCTTATGCATCTTCATATAGGTATTAAGATTGTATCAAATTATGGGGATAAGTTTGGCACACATTTGTATAGTATAGATTAGTTGTCGCATATGGTTTAGGGTGTGATGCTGTATAAAAGGTGGAGCAGCATCGTACAGGTACTTATAATGTAAAATGGCTATATGATTAGACACTATGAGAAACAATTTCAGAATAGATGTGTAATTAAATTCTATGAGAATATGTGCGAACTTGAAGTTAGTACTTTTAAAGAAATGTATGGGTTAATATATTATCGATTTACTAAGACTTTGTTGCATAGATACTGAATATGTACTTATGCACTGAACTTTGGTATGAACATTGTTTGTAAATATGGAAGGAAGGTAGTTTGGGTAGATTGTCGATTCGGTTTTGCATATGAAAAAGCGCGTGATATGGTATAATATGGTGAACAGCCAAAAAAAGGTATTCGTACGGTCAGATGTTTATATGTTTTAAGATGTGTGCAACAATTAGTATGTAGTAACATACTCTTCATTTTTTGTTGGACCTCAACTGGAATTAGTAATTATCATAGAATTTCAATGTTTATACGAATGTGCATATGTTTGTTTACTGAACACTTGTTGACCCTTTGAACGTGTGTTGTTTTATTAAATAGAATGATGATGCAGTTTTTGGTTGAGGCAAACCAAATTAACATTAGAACATTACAGGTAGGTTGTGGTATGATCGAGTTATTTAATTGAGTAGTTTATTCGAAACTCTTGATATTAATACATGCAGCATGTTTTTCAATTACAGCTTCTTCCTACTCTGTTTACGGGACCACTGAAACCCAAGAACAATTGGATTTACTTAATCCATAATGGCGGAACGAAACATAAAGTTTACATAAAGACGGCTGGTGGGAAGCGTTTTAAGCTGTTCGAACGTGAGTGGCGAATATTTTTAGATGACAGCAACTACAGGAATGTCGGGACATTCCATTTTATTAGGCAAGAAGAGGACTGTTACTACGTTACAGCGTATAACAATGATGGATATGAGTGCAATGGATACGACCTGGCTGTCGTAGGTTACAGACAGCGAAGATGCTTGCTAACTTTGCAACAGCTTGAACATTCACCGGTAATTACTAAACTCTAATCATTAAATTGCATAACTTGATTGGAAATCTCATGAAAACCCATTTAGTAAATAACACTTTCTTTTGTATAACACTCTGTTACGTAGGACATTCCTTGCGGTTTCCTAACTTCAACCGATAATCCTCGCTTCCGCGTTCTTGTGAGTGGAGTGCTTGTAGCAACTGTAACTCATCGTAAGATTGTGCTGGTGGATGAAGATAGACATGTCCATGTATTCGGCGGTCAGGGATGGGATATTTTAGTTCACGTAGAAAACCTGACTGTTGGCAGAAGATTTGTGTTGACAAACTTGCTAAACAATGCTGTTTCATTGATGCCATTTGACGCAGCTGGTGTGGAGATGCGTCATGATGTTGTAGAACGTATGTACCTGAACTGGAGAAACCCTTTCATGAGAAATCCGATTGACGAAGGTATGTTACTGAAGCTGTTGGAATAATATATGTAGTTATTTCTCAAGATAAAAATATTTGAATATGATCATTATTTAAAGTAATTTTATTTTTGATAATTTGAAATTTAGATAAGAGGATGAAACATATGTGTGAATGGGACGGACACACTGAACATGACAATGAGAGGGACTGTTTCTACGCACCGATATTGGCGTACGTTACGGACAGAAGGCGGTTGGTAAGTGATTGATTGATATTAATATATACTTTATTGTGTTTCATTAAATCTTAAGTTATTTTTCACATTACGTCTCGTATTAATGCAGAACATTCCTCATGACTTTGTGAAGGCACATGCAATGTGGCAGTACCACAATGCGTTGCTGCAATACGAAGAAGAGGAGTTCTACGTTGACGTTGATTTGGAACGCCACAATGACAGGCCAAAAAGCAAAAATCATGTTACAATCAATTGCAACTGGACAGAGATTGTTAGAGATTGTGATTGGGAAGATAACAAAATGGTCCGGTTCAAGCTTGTTCAAAAAGTTCCAGACGTCGTCGTCTCTTTGCCTTCAGGTAAGAAAGTTGAAATTCCTGTATTCCACATGTGTTAAGACATCCGCCATCCTCGGTCAAGAAACTTTGTGTCTGTTTATGACTGCACATGATATGTCTAAATGATGTATTGATAGAAATTACGTTTGGATTGCTTATGTAAAATGTTTTGTGTTTTGGAGTGGTTATGAAGGTTGGCCATAAATGGCATGAACACTATGATATAATGATATGCTATGTATGTAATGGTAAGTAGATAAATGTTATGAACTTATGTGTTAGCGTTTGTAATATATTGAAGCGCACATTCTATTTTATTGTCAACGTTTATTGATAACTTGTATGAAAATAAGTGTGCATAGTTTAATATGTTCAATTTGTTTCATCAAACTTAATAGCGTAACAACTGTATTGGGCTAATATAAGAGAATCAGAGGTTTTAGATGCGTCTTTTTTTGATCCAGTTTGTACTTCTACTGCATTCTTTACTTTTTAAATCAGAGGATATGTTGGTTAAAGAGTATCCTGAAATTTGAATTCTGAATTGGAAACGCTATTAGGATATCACATTAATTGACACACCTATCATGTTCCTCTTCATAAATAATTATTTGAAACTCAAACACTTTTATAAAAATAGACATAATATTCAACCCAGAAATGGTGTTACATGAAGATAACTTGTGAGGCCTTGAACTTCAAATACTTTTATTAATGAAAGTGACATAACATAAACATGAGAAGTAAACTTTGATGACGACAGTTCAATCCTCGTCAAAGAAGTTTAAATCGACAACGTAGTCATTAGTTAATTCATGACCCATTGCCCGTAAATCATTGATCATAGCCTCTGTCTTTAGGACCTTCGACTTAACAGCTTTTAGAATCTTGGCTTGTTCTTCAGCATCCCCACCATTTACTTTAAGCCAATCAAGAAAAACTGATGTGTCGAACTCACCTGGAATAAGAAAATTACATTAGCAACTATAAAGGAAAAAACCATTCACAATATTGTATTTATAAGATGCTAACGCTTGTTATATGACATACCTTTATCATGTTGAGAAGACGATCCTTTTTCAAAAAGCGATGCAAGAAATCTCATTGCATCATCAACTTTGTTATTTGAATGTTTCCTCTGCCCATCACGCAGTGCAAGTTCAACATTTGGTTGCCTTGTAGGATCGGCATCAGCAACGGTTGGAGGATTAACCTTTGCACTTGTTTCTGCCGTATTTGATTTTCCATGCTCAAAGTTTTTAGGGTTTGATGCTGCCATGGGTAAACTCGTATTGGAAGATGTATTTCAATTATGAGTATTTATAGAGATTTTCTGACTATAATTATGTATTTTACACATGTGATCCTTCATGATTGAGTAATATGTTAAATAAGGTTTCAAAATCAGTAACATATATAAAAGTTCCTATAAAACTATATATAGAAAATGTATCATCAGAAAATATATATGATCACATTAAAATCCTTGCTGAGTTAATCCAAATGACAAATAAAACGTGAATAAGAATATCAATGCATATGATATCATTAAAATGCATATACTTTTAAAACTTAACATAGTGAATAAGAATATGAATAGTCAAACATGTATTATTGATAGAACACCATTTTTTTGCAATTACATTTCTTTCAGTATCAAACATCGTCGTCATTCCTGTCATCATCCGTAGGAAAAGACGTTGCATCCTCGTCATCAATAAAATCGGCCAAATCATCATCAATATCATCGATAGATTCATCAATATCGGTATCAATATCTCCTAAACTTATTACATCTTCCTCTTCATTAAAACTACCATTACTAATCGTATCGCTAATGGGAATAGAATTATCTTCAAAGGTAATGTTATCAAAAACATCATCCGTTTCTACGTCCATGAGCCTACATGGAAGTGCATTAGATGAGAAAGTCTTTTGTCTTTTTTGTGATCGACTAAACGTTATAGGTCCATCGTCATCATCTTCCTATGTAAAATGTAGTGGAACATGATATTAGTGATATATTGTATATGCATAAACTGAATAATTGTAATCGCTTTACAAATATAGTATAAATGATCAATTCATACCACATTATAATTGTGTACAGTCTCATCAACGGTTTCTTTCTTTTGTGTTAATGGCTGAACAGTGTCATCATCAGAAGAAACAATGTGAACAACATTGTCATTCACAGAAACAGCTTTTTTCAACAATCTTCCACGTTTGCGAGATACGGGGCAGTCCTTGATAATGTAATAATCGGTTAAAAATTGTACGAATTCTTTTGTTTCAATTTTATTTTAAAAATACAACATTCATTTTTTTAATAGATTTCATATGCATGTTGAAATTCTTACCTCATTGTCGTCTGATATGTCGATAAAAGATACAGGTTTCTCGGGAGGATCCAAGGTATTTAATGGTTTATTGCCTTCCTCTTTTGTGGGAGCCTACATACGAACAAAGAGATAAGATAATACTATTATCAACAAATTTGCTTCCAAATGAATTGAAAAGTTTATTTAAATTTTATCAGTAGGTTTTCTATCTAAATATCATAAAATACATACAAACCTTGGGTGAGTCGTTGTTCACCATAATGTGATTGTAGGAGATTACTTGTGTGTTTATGTCCTACATTAGTGGCACTTTTTATACAAAATGTAGACAAAGTTAAGTTAAGAATTGATCTCTAACATATTCTAATTTTCTGTTTAAATTACATAGAATATGTGACTTGATTACTTGAAATCATTTAATTGTATAAGCAAATGTAAAAAAGGTAATATGTTTGTAATAAGTATAATAGAACAAAAAAAGTATTAAACGTGGGTAAATATAATTAGTAGGTAAATATTGCATTGAAATACTCTTGTGGTACTGAAAATATTGTACATGGTTATAAGTTGTTTGTGTAACACGAATTGTTTCTTGCAAATCATCCTACGTTTTGTTAAATGACTAACATTGGGTCACTGGTTATTCACTTTTTAACAAATATTACAAAGATACGGTAATCAAATACGCATTTGCATGTATATTAAACGTGTATTTTCAAAGGTAATGATTGTATTGACTAAAAATATCAAGTTTACCTTGATAAATGAAACGGCGGTAGATGAATTATCACACACACCTCATTGATTAAGAAGCAGTACTGTAGCTTTAGAACCAAGAAGAGGTAAACATCTCAAACAAAATGTAAAAATCCATTAACTTTATTCTTAGTTTTCTTTTGATCTGCATATAAGAAGAAAGTGTACTGTTGATGTATAAGTTTTATAAAGATGTTGTGTTTATAGTGTATTAGAAATTAGTAGTAGGTACAAAGTAATCACGTAAGACATATAGTCAATCCATTCAAACGATCTTTGTTTTTGCAATATATACGATATGCGAATTTAAATTTATGATTTACGCAAGGCGAATTTATATTTCTGAAGTGATTGCTATGTTTAAAATATGTTGTTATTTAGATATTTGTGTTATGCATAAAGTATGACTGCTTATATATGTTTAGATTGTTGTTACTAAGTCAGTCTTTTAGCTAATATATGTTCATTAGTAGTCTATGGTGTATGACCTTTATAAAAGTTTGTTGAAACAATAAGACAATATGTCCATCATTATTTTGTTAGATGGTATGTATGATATGATTTATTGGGCGAAATCATATAGACGAAACTTTACGGAGAAACAGAAGTTTGGTGTTAGTGTATACCTTTTATAAAGGGGTTCTGTTTATAATCGAAACAGAAAGTAGTATTGTATATAACGTTATCGCCTATGACTGTCGTGAATCAACGGAACCATTTGTGTATTTATGACATACGATATGCGAATTTATATTTGTAAAATGATTCATATGTTTTAAAATAGATACTTGTTTTGATATTTGTGTTATGCATAGAGTAGGATTGCGTAAATTTGTTTCCATTGTTGTTACTAAATAAGTCATTTAGCTAACCTATATGTTAATGATAATTTGACAGGACGAGTCTTCAATTTGTGTTTGCTGTAAACAAAGTAAAGTTTGCGAAAAGATAGGTATGCACGTAAGGTGATAATTTAAATGTTGTAGATTGTTCCACGATTGTTTAAAAAGAAATAATTGTTTTATATTGTTTGTGTTGTTAGCGTTTACCATCTCTGTTCACTAAAAGCTTCTACAATGGAACCCCGTGGATGTACTTAATACACAATCGTGGAACAAAACACAAAGTCTGGATCAAACAAACGTCAGAAAACCATTACAAAATGTACGGAGATGAGTGGGTCAAATTTGTGGAACACAGCAGGTATACAGATGTGGAAATGTTGCACTTTATAAGGGAAGAGGAAGACACTTATTATGTAACTGCCTACAACCATGCTGGGGCTGAATGCGGTGGATATGACAGCACGAAGATAGGCAGCTGGCAAATGAGATGCTTAGTATTTCAGGGCAAGAATCTTGGACATTCTCCAATAAGCACACACGAACTAACATTTATTTTTTAAAAGTGTTTTTTGTTTAAGTTGACATAACTATTGTTTAGTATGTGTATATGTTGTTTATGTATAATTGTATGTAGTTGCTTCCCGGAGATTTCCTGCAAGATATAGTGACTAACGAATTTGATATTCGGATGGGAGGAATGAATTTAGCAACTGTAAATCATCGTCGTGTTCATATTCGAGGAACATCACATCCAAAAAAAATATGCAAACTTGTTTTATGGAGATGGCTGGAACACTGTTGTTGAGAGGCAACACCTGGTACCCTGGAAACCAATGGTTTTCACAAATCTTGGTGGTGCAGTGCTTAATATGATTACTTTTGGAAGGGATTACCTTGGTTTAGGCTTTGAGGACATCCCCATAACAAAATTGGATTTAGCTTTTCCTATCTGCCGAGGTCCCCTGGACAAAGGTATCTGTACATATTTATGGTACATCTAAATATATATGATTACATAATCGTAATTTTTTGTGTTCCCAAATTGCAATATAGATCCAAGGATGTTTCACATATGCGACTGGGAAGGACATGATCAGCACAGGAATGAAGATGCATGTTTTTACACACCAATGCTGGCGTATGTCCTAGACAGAAACCGTTTGGTAAGTAGATATAAGTTTTGGTTATGTTTACATAAAAATAAGAGCTTATTGTGGTTTTATATTTGATATATAGACTGTACCTGCCAAGTATGTTGATAAGAGTGAACTGTACACTTTTGACAACGCAATTGTTAGACACGGTGGGATGGAGTTTCCGGTTGACTTGGTGAGTATAAGGCACAAAAAGACCCGGAAGCGGAAGGAGAGAAAGAACCATCTGACCATGATTGCAAAGGACAAATGGAAACATATCAAAAGGCAATGCCATTTCAGGAAAGATAAAATGATACGATTCCAGCTGGTCGATGTGATGACAGATTTGGTGGAGACTGTTGATCCAGAGTTTCCTGTGCTTGTTCCCATCTTTGATATGTGTTGAATGAAGGGTATTGAAGCGAAGACGTCTTTTGTTACCTGGCTTCAGTGGGTCTGTGTCTTTTCAATCTATGTTTAATATCAAGACTTTAGTAGTTTGGTTATATGTTAACTTGAATAATGTCTGGATACATGTCAATGAATGGTATCTATTATCCTACTACGTTTAAGGTGTTATCGGTCTGCAAATAACTCTTTAGTATGTTGACAAACAGTTGTTATTGGTAATGTTGTTGAACCAACAACTTTATACTAATGCATATTCACTACTGATGAATTATTTTCACTCATCTGTTAATTAGCTTACTTCCCTTCAGGAGTGTATGTTATTGTTTAAAGTTGGTTGCTTTTGTATGTAGTAAGCATTTTAGTTGGGTTACATCCGATTTTAAACTGGATGATAGTATCTGGCTTAGTACCTTTTTTAGAATGTATGTTATACTTCAATGTTTATATAGTATAGATTGATTAAATAAGAATGCAAGTTCAGCTCAATTCCAATTAAGGTAACTTTTGTTTTTAGAATGACTATGTGCACCAATGTATATCTTCACATTTTCTTTATGACACATCAACATGATTTCATCTTCATCTGAATTACAAAGAACATAGATTTGTTGTATTCTAAAACAACTTTGGACTTAGAGTACTTCCATGATCCTCTGATTCTCCTACACACATGTTTTAGTGTGATACGAAATTGTTTATGCGCAAAAAACATAGATTTAACTTATACCTTCTTTATGCTTCATATCATAAGTTACACATTAGGCTTATTATCAGTTGATTCGAACTGAGAGATCTAAAAACAAATGGCCCAATCGACCCATTTGACCACTTTTGGTCAAATACAAAAGTCCAAAAGGAAGACTGCTTTTATTATCAGTATTTTAAAATGCAACATATGCCAAGAGAATGAGTTATTATGAATGGATTACTGAAGCTACAAATGTTAAGATACAATGTTGAATTCGGATTCGTAGGTATTGGCTGATGAAAAGTGAGTTTGTGGTAGTTATAGTAATTGAAACAGTGAATGGCTTGCACTTCGAATTGCATCCACATGACCACTTACCATTCCGTTCCTTTCCCAACGTCTTTGGAGCCATGTTTGACGATGTGGGTCAATAATAGTCGGATACGTATAATGACCCAAATAAATACCCAATGCATGACCATCTTGAAATTTCAGATAGCCATGAATCTATATGGCATTCATGGTCTATCTTAATCAGACTATAATCTTCTTCCATTTGGACATTCGGAACACGGAAGTAGTATGATCCTACGTCAGTGTAATTAGATAAATATTGTGCTACTAATTCTCTAAGTGACGTGTATGATATGTGTTCTGTTGACACATTGCATATCATAAGTTCATCGCCACCCCAATAATCGTAAAGAACATTTGAAGTTACAACTCTACCACCATGATGAATGCAAATGTCAATGGTGGGAGGAGCTTCACCCCATTCACTGTTAGAAGGAAACATGTTGGAGTTATATAATATGCAACATATGATAGTACATGAGTTATTAGTAAAAACCGATAACTTACTTGGCAGGCATAATCCTACGGTTACCAGTGTTCAATCGTAGAGGCATTCTTGTGTTAAATAGATTGGTGAAGATGAACTTTAGTTTCTCAATTTATATCAACGACAATCAATATTAAAGTTAGAAATTATATAGCTTTCAAGTTTCAACAACCGAATTTGATTTGGTATTTAATACATCAATTTCAATAACAAATAACAACATCAAATCATATTTTCATTTAAATGATTTATGATTTCAATTTAAGAAGAGATATATGATTTCATTTATGTAAATTTGAAAGATTCGTTTGTTGGTACATTTAATTTAAATGTAATGTAACTTTGAAGAAAACACAAATTTGCAATTAATGTACGTGACCTAATCTAAGAAAATGAACATGATTGAGAATAAGTATCTGGTAAAAAGGAAAAATTATGGATAACATAATCGATTGAGATTTCATAATTTTGTTTCTTTACACAAATAGGAATTGTAGAAATTGATAAATCCAAAATTTTACTATCATGCTACAATCTAATCGGATATCAACAGTGCTGTATGCTGATTCTGAACCCAAAGCGGTATGTCGTTGTCATTCACAGCGAACTCTTCTCTCAACCAAAGACTTTTAAGCTGTCACCCTTGTGTCTCCACGTTCAGCTCATCTTTAAACTTGAAAAGTCAATGCCTGTTGAGAATGAAACAAAAAAAGAATACCATTTCTAACCCAACAATTATTAGTATGCAAGCGGAAAAAATAGTAACTACAAATCCATTATCCAAAAGGCAAACAACTTAATGGGACTCCCCATTAAAAATCCAAACCAAAAGTAACTGTTGTGAATGGGACTCCTCATCCAAGTTTGCAAACAACTTAATGGGACTCCCCATTAAAAATTCAAACCAAATTGATAGAACATGTTGTGAATGGGACTCCCCATTTATAAAATTCTGAAGAACATATCTTAAAAAAATGAAATCTTTGTTGCTTTAGTTTAGTGACAACCATTTAATCTTTCAAACACAACATTCGTATTCACGGATTTTTCTCTTGCTTAATGTCCAGCAGTTGCCTTTTAGTATTTGAACACTCAGTTGCTTCTTCCGAATCCGAACTACGTTTGCCACTTGTATTTTTAGCTGGGGGGCTTGTAGCAGTACTTTTCAACAGGTTGATTGGTGTCACATTTTCATCGGTTTGAGACTCAAGATCCTGCAATTAATATTGTAACATGTTGAAAAATGTAGTGTATATGGAATTTATACGACTTAATTGCACATGTCGTAGTTGACTCTTACCAATGAAGATATGCCAACATCCTTAGTACTTGTAGCCTCAGTGTCCTATTATTAAAAACAAATAAGCAAAGAAGGTTATTATGTCTTAATGGTACCTGAGAAAGAATCTGGTATGTGATACCTTCAAAGGTTTAAAAGAGGCGGTGAGCGAACTGATAATTTCAGTATCATCCGATAGACGCAAGACAGTGAATACAGGCAACATTTTTTTCTGGTTGTATTCATCAATAGTGACTTTAAAGGCCAGCCGTTTACCAACCAATGCAGTGATCTCACTTGGGAAGAATTGTTGCTCAGCACTCTAAATTCCAAGTAGGACATTATTAGGTAGCATTCATTTCTAATTATCATGTTGAACAGTAGTTTAAAACAGAATCATAAAACAAAAACATTACCTTCAACCCATACTTTTCGCAAAGTTGGTATGCTGATCTACCACCCATCAACGACTGGACTTCGTCATTAAACAAAGAGAGGGACATCGTGCCAGAATCATCTTGAACACGCACTTGGAGACGAAAACTGCGAATGTACATATATGACAATTATCAGTTGCTGATCACGTAGTTATATTTAATATGTATTGTAAGTCAATGTAGATATGTACATTGACTTAATGTGTTTGACAATCTCATGGCATTTAGTGCATCTTCACTGATCAGCAGTGTTTGCTGATTTCATTGATGTATCATCATCCAGATCCACATACTCGCTGTCTTTCACCACTTTTTTGTTACACTTTTTGCAACCCAGGTACCACCAGCCCTCCTCTTCTTGTATGGCGATTATCGTTCCAACTATAACCGAAGCTATATTCTGTATATAAGAATTTCATACCTAAATTAGGATTGGAATGGTGGACATTTCTTTATTAAACTGTATGTGTGTGTGTTTGGAATGGTCAGCTTTAGGGTGTTTGTGTGTGTTTATTAAACTGTATGTGCATTTTATTACTGATGGTTTAATAAAATGGTCAAATACTATAATATGTATGGATATGGTGTACCTTTTCAACATCAAGAAGCTCAACAATGCTTTTTACAGGATACTTATTGAGGAAATCATCCTTGGTTGAGAATTTTGAGCCAGCAGATATACGTGATGTTGTGTTCTCAGACGCATCCGCATTTACAGAAGAAAACAACCTACAATCAGAGTATATAAAATCACTGACGCTAACATGTAGCAAGTATACAAACTTGTTTGTATTATAGGAGTGTGTCGCATAATTACCTTTTGCGGTAGGATTCAACAGCTTTGAACATGAACAAATTATGAACAAAAAAATAACAATAAGGGAATACAAATTATGAACATGATACTTACATAGCTGTATCTGACCAAATTAGGTGAGATATACACCCAAAAATAACACGAAACGCTCCAAGAAATCAGTGGAACAACTCATAACCGATTGAATCATAATCAATGACACGCTCCTCTTTACAAAAATAAGAAAAATTCGTTATTGGATGAGAAGACAAAGTCACCAGATTTAATGGGAGTGAATACCTTACAAAAATATGTACCTTGATTTGAGATTGAGATCGTTTTGAATTGAGAGGAGCGTGCATCATTAAACATGATTAAGAGTATCCTAAAATAAGGTTGAACAAGAGTCTGAATGTTGACTTTGTGTGTGTGTGTCGTGTAGGTGTGTTTGTGTGTGTTTCAATTAATGTCCAATGCTTTAGGGTGTTGTATCTTGAGGCTAAATAAGGTAGTGTTTTTAATAATAAAATTTAATGTTCTGCTTTAAGGTGCTTGTACAAAACCTTGTTTTATTAGATAATAGATATGATTAGTCAACATTTATAGTCGAGTGTTTCAATATGATGAATAAATAATCCAAATATCCATATATCTACATATCATCTCTATATCATTACAGTTCGCTTAATTTTTTTTTTGAACGACGATTTTCTTACTCCCTAACAAGAAGCTAGAAGAACATAAAACGGGGTAACAACACCGTTACAACGAGCTCTTACAATGCCCGAAATGATTTCTAATAAACAAAACTAATAAGTAAATAGTATTTTTAAAAAAGAAATTGAAAAACTAAAGGATAAGTTATAAAGTTATAGTGTAACTTAAAGATTTGTAAACTAAATAAAAAACACCAATTTTTATAAAGGATAAATTAAATGTATGTTACTTGTCATTTACTTGTATGTAACATCGTGGCAATCAAACTATTTAGTAACTAATTCTTTTGAATTACGATTATTTTTGTGTATCAATTCCTAGAAGTGCTTCAATCGACACCAAAAAATACATCAGTCGACACACAAAATTATCAAAATTCAAAAAGTGCTACATACAACTCAAAAAACAACACGTATCTCTTTTAATAGTTACTATCCACCGATTGACTTGGCTTGTACGTCAAGCTTAATCCAATTGATTAAATATAGTAAACACGTATCACTTTTAATTTAGGGTTTAAGTCATAAAATAGTTGTGTACTTTTTCAGATGTATCGTTTTAATACGTGTACTATTTATTGTTCCACTTAATGTTGTGTACTTTCATGTTTTGTTCTATTTTGCACATTTTGATGATGTGTCATAGTTGAAAGTTTGACACGTGTCATCATTTATAATGTGACACGTCATCAAAATATGCAAAAAAAAAAAATGAAAATACTCAACATTAAGTAGAACAATAAATAGTACACGTACCAAAACGGTATATTTGAAAAAGTAGGCAATTATTTAGCAGCCAAAACCCTTTTAATTTAAGGTATATATGTTCCTAGTATTTGAGAATATTATGTTTATCTAATTACTATAATTAAGGAGGTGTTTCCTTTTTTGTTTAGGACGGTGGACTTAGTATATAAACCCTTCAATAATTCGTTTTTGGTGAATTCAAGATCGAATAACAATGGCATTCGAGCAAAGAATCGTAAATTTTGATCTTAGCGGATGCGAAAGCGAGAGTATGTCATATATCATTGAGCAGGTATTCTTAAGAATGCGCGTGAAGGATATCTTTCGATGCAGGAGTGTGTGTAAGTCGTGGAATTGTTTACTCTCCAACCCTAATTTTATAAAAGCTCATCTAAACATAATCGATAGACACTATATATATGGAGGTAAGTACTCATTGATGATTGATCTTATTGTGCATGGTTTTTGATCTTCTTTAACTTCTTTTCGTGCTATGTCTTTGATTCTATATATATTTGCTCGTTTCCTTTTTTTGATTTATCAGTTAATTGAAGAACATCTCCTAGACCAAGCCGATGACACGTTATTGCTGCTGTTCAAATCTATCGAATAATAGTTCTTAGTATGATGTTGTCTAAACGTTTTCCAAATTGTTCTTTGGTTGTTTTAATACAGATGTTTGAATATGATCACTTTAGTTTTGTTTTCTGTTTCATGGTTTACAGCAAATTTTTAATGCATAACAGATGTTGTTTACATTCCCTCAACTTAATTTTACGACACTGCGACAATCTCACATCTCAAATCTTTTTCAGTAGATGTTTAACAGTACTAATGAAACGCGTAAAACAGTTAGCTACATATGGTTACCAAAGAGGAGTTTGAGGCCTCAAATAGTACTATCAAAGCTCTACCTATGACTATAACAATATAGTAAAATACAGAAAACTTGTATCCTTAAACAAATCGAATAATGCCCCCCATAAGTAACAGGAATCTAAATAAATCAGGAACATTATTTTTAAAAATCAGTAGTTGATCGAATAAGCACTTTTGTTGGTGTCATGGTCACTTGTTGCGCGATATATATAAACATATTCTTTATGTGTGTCTTCATGGCCAACGATGTCGACATCATAGAGAACCAACCCGTTTTTAAGGTTCAAAACAAACAATCGGTCCCCTCCACAGGTTGTTTTCATTAATATGTATTTGTCTTCGTTCAAACGACCCAAAATCTTTGTAATGCCGAAATAACATGGTTCTTGATCAAACCGAAAAAGCCTTGTCCATTCTTTCTGCTTCAACACCCAAACATCTATACCATTGTTGATAATGTAGTTACATATATATCCAACTTCGCCGTTTAAATCAACTAACTGAGTGTTGTCTATCCAACCGCCTCCTATTTTCTTAGGAGGATTAATCGACCCGAATTCCTCATTCTTAACATCAAAGTATACTACTTTTGTTACCTCATTGGTGGCTTTTGACAGTGACCTATTGTCATAATCGTTAGCGAACCAATATATGCATCCATTAGCGTATACACATTTACCGACTATGGGACAAGATGGGACTTGGGGTATCTCTCGCCATGTATTAGTTCCCAATACATGCACCATAGTGCATAGACTATTCTCGATTTTTTCACATTGATCAACTTGTTTTTTTGGCAAAACACACACCATCTTGAAAGTATTGGTAGAAGCATCAAAACCAAGGCCACATGACTCTAGTCTCGGCGAATGTAACTCCAAATTCATGGATGGCAACTCGTAACATTCTTTCCTTAGAGGATTGATAACAACTAAAGAGATAGTATTCGAAACATGGCCTTGTGATAAATAAACCAAACCATTGCAAGAACCTCGAACAATAGCTCCTAAAGACTTTTCGGACGATTTCTTGCACTTAAACTCCAAAAGTGGATCTTTTTTCACCTCCAAGACATTAGTACTACCTTGTTTGGGCTCAAGCATGTTGAAACTTACTATACGTTGTGGTTTCGGATAACAAGGGGGTTGAAGGAACTTGATGGACGAGGATTCATCGCGAGTTATAGCAAAGTAGCTAGGATCATACATGTGCTCGAACCATTGTTTCGGTACGATTGTTGTTCTTGACAATGAAGCTAATTCGACCATGTTGCACGATTTGAAAGATTATGGATGTTCTTATGAACGTGGGTTGTTACAATTGATGGTCATATATATAGTTAAAAAGTAGATTAATCTAAGAGTTGATATCTAACTATGATACAAGTTCGAATTCACCTTTATAATAGGGAATCTAGTTTAAATAGGAAATTTCCATTCATCTCTAACGATTAACTCATTCTAGCCCAACCCATTATCGGTGTCGAGTAACTATCCGGGGTTTGCATAATTCTAGTTTGACCCGAAAAAACCGAAAACCAAAACCGAACTTAAAAAAAAAAAAAAAAAAAAATTGTAAATGAAGCGAATTGGCCAAAACCGAACTGAACCAAATTAAATATTCGATTTTCGGTTTGGTTATGATTTTGACAAAATGAAAACCGAACCAAACCGAAAACCGAAGTCACAATTTTTTTTTCAAAAAATCTATACAATTAAATAATAAATAATTAAAATTATGTAATTCGGGTTATTCAGTTCGTTTTTCGGTTCGGTTTAATCTATTTTGAATTCGTTTCGGTTTGATTTTGGGTTTACCTAAAAATTTTATTTAACTAAACTAACTGAACCGAATAAACTGAAAAACCCGATAACCGAACCAATGAACGCCCCTCGAACTTCAGCCCCTCCGAGTTGGCCCTAGTAACTATTACCAAACTATCTTTTGTTTAGATAAATGTATAGACATCTATTAAGAACTCATAAGATCCCATTCTAAATCTTAAAATAATATGAGTTTATGATTATGCTAAGCAAATACTAGTCAATTTTCATAAGATTTTTTTAGACATAACACATAAAATTTTACGTAAGATCTCGATCTTATCATATAGCCATACAATCTCAATCAAGTCTAACTAACCATTAGATGAAGTCCTGATTAGATAGTCTAGTATTTTGAACCCATATGAGTTATATTTGCCAACTATGTTAAAAGTTTAAAACTTTTCTTTCTTCATACTTTGTTATACTATTAGTTATTTAATATGATTCGTTTAGAAACTATAAAATGTAAACATCTAAGTAACATCTTTCGATTTTAATCTTGCAAAGACAAATACGATTAAGCATAAACAAAGTTGTAACATAGCCATATTCATGTGCAACAAGATTGGTCATCAACTTAAGCCTAGAACCCATTTTGAAGTGTGGCCCAATAGGGAGCAAGAAAATCTTAAGCCCAAGTTTGATTAGGGCCAAAGCTGAGCAAATTGTTAGCTAAAATTGGTGTAAAGAAGCCCAGATTTAACAAAACATGAGTTACTAAAAGTCTTATAAAATTATCACTAGTCATAAAAAAGAGCATCAACCCAAAATGTTAAACTTAACCGTAAATTGTTAGGGCCTAACTAATATTAGTCAAATTAATTTCAAAAAGGGCTAAATCAAGCCAAGCTTTATCTTTGACTCGAGTTATGTTCGGCAGCAAGCATTTTAAAAGAACTAGCAACTAAAGTTTAACGTTTTGTATTAATGTTTTTTTGGCAACAAGCATCTAGCATTCTTAATTTCCTTAAACACTCCAAATCAAAAATGCTACTTGAAGAAGCATTTGCTAGCAACTAGCGTTTAACTTTAATAATTATAATCATACATCTATTTTACCACAGCTACTGCTTTATGCTAGTACTCCCTCCATCTCAAAATTATTGTCATGAGAGAGAAATCACCAAGTTTAATAAAAATAGGGCCACTATAAATCTCAACCACTCAAAGAGAATATTCTCCTAATATATTCTCTCGTTTTTACTAAAAATGAAAAGTAAACAATCTTTTTGAGATATCCAAAAATGAAAATATAGACAATTATATTGAGATAAATGTAATATTTTTTACTGCTACTACTTCTTGTTACTTTTTCCTTGTTAATGCTATCCAACTCTAAGAAATGTTTAATCAATCATTCCATTAAACTCCCCTATTTTTTATTTTTAATTGTTGCCTATTTTTATCAAAAATAGATATTTCTTTTTATCATTTGTACTAACTTTTTTTTCTACTTTCATTATTGTGACAAACAAATAAAAAAACAATTAATTAAATTAAGAGAGAAAATAAATACATGACTTATGTTATATGATTATTTGAATAAGATGAGTAGAATATTATATAAGAAAATTTTCATTGAGTATAGAAATTGTCACCTACCTACGAAAGAAAATATTGGTAAAGTTTAAACATAAATATTTGAAAATAAAGCTTTTGTGAATCCCAAAAAAAGGTACGTCCTTGAAGTTGATATGTCCAATGTATTTGTCTTGCTTAACATGCCAACCTCTTTTTTCTTCTTTGTTTAGATGCCTTATCCTACTTATATAACCCTATAATAAAATCAACATTTGATTATACTAGTAATATAGATGAAGCAATTATTCTTCAAAAAAAAAATTAAAAAAAAATGAAGCTATCTCCTTTAGTTGGAACAAGATTAAATAAACAAAATCTAATAAAACAAGTTTGTTTATAAGCTATCCCACATTTCAATTTTGGAAACCATATGTTATAATCACAAACTAGGTGTTACCCTGGCTATTATCATTGTTTGTTATTCACTAAGTAAAAAATTATTGTCTCAGACAAAAAACACAAAGTTTAAAAAAAATGAGACTATAACATTTTTCGATCAATCAAATACTATACCCACCCACCAAACTCTCATTTGATTGGTTGTAACTTGTGTTCGGCTCGAGGAGCACGAGCTCCTTGACCATGAGCCGATCGACCATTCTGTGGTGGTGATCGCTACCCACCAAAAGCCTCTATCACAAGCCATTTGCTCCCATTACAGGTGCACCAAACAGAATCTATGCAATGCCAAAATCTAAAGAACCAAAACCAACATAGCTTGAACATCTTTGTTCTCACTTGAATCCAAACCAAATCTTAGACTATGGGGACACAAGTCATGTTGGTCCAATATAAGGGCTGTTTTGTACATAAGTCATTGTGTGGTGGGTCCAAATAATTCTAACATGCTCTTGCTTTTTTTCTTAATAAAGTCTTACAGTTTTGTGTGTCATATATGTAGGGTAAAGGTTCTCAATTACTATGTCTTTCCTTGTGTTGTGGGACACTCATTCTCCATCTCACCCTTCATGTATTATTTTTGCCTTCACATGATGTATGTGGTAAACTCAATGTAAAAAGCTTAGAGTGCTCTTAATACAGTGCATGAGGGTGCCCTTTCACGCTTTAGATGTGCCGAGGATGGTGGCTAGACGGAAGTGTGTGTCGTTAGGGCTGTCTCGTGAATTTTGATAGCATCGTGTCATTAGCAGAAATAGGGGTGTCAAGAAATCCGATCCGGCTCAGACCCCCACCTGAATAAGCCTATTCAGGTCGGGTTACTCTGGTCAATAATTTTATTTGTGTTATTCGGGTCAATCTGAGTAACCTGAAATACTAAAAAGGGTCGGATATCGGGTTAAAATTGTTTGGCTAACTCAGATTCGGGTCAAATCGATTGACCCGAATAAGGGATTTTTATATTTTTTTAAATATTCAAAAGGATCTATTTTAAATGAGTTCAAATAGGGATTTTTATTACGTTTTACTCATATTCGAGTTGACCTGAACAAGTTACTCGACCCGAATTGACCCGAAACCGACTAATCCAAATTTAAATAGGGTTAGATTCGGATATAGTATTTTTAGCGTTGACCAGAACCCGACCAACCCGACCCGATTTACACCCCTAACCACAAAGAGTCCCTTAAACACGAAGACAAAATATTAAACTCAAGCCTCATATCGTGTATATATATAACAGAATATGAAACTTTGTACCCTTGTATAATAGCACCACGTGCACTCTCTAAATACGGCCACATGTGTCGTTATTAAAAACTATTTTATAGTTAATTTTTAAGTAAGGGGGAAATGATCTCTGCTGCAAACTGCAACAAACATACATGTTGTTGGTATGCAAAATTGGTCTCTGATTGTACATGATGACATCTGATAATATCTCTGATTTGTATAATTGGTCTTTGATTTATACCTAACAACAGATAAATTTGCTGCTATTTGCAACACCATAATTTCCCCCTAGTTAAATATGCTCTTTGGAGCAACGAATTATAACTTTTGGATATGTGCACATGCTTGTGGGGAATTATGACAAGTAATTAATATAAAAACACCATAATTCGATATAATTGCATATATAAAATTCATTAAGCTAGATCTTCAAATGTACATGGTTCATGTCTTCCATTATATCCTTCTCATCATTAAATTCATGATTAAGAAAATATTTTTCTAGCAATCTTTTATTAAATTATTCATACTTAGTGTTATGTTATATTACCTAACTTTTTCTTACTCATTTCAAATACTTAGACATGCAATAATTTTTACACTTTAATAATAGTGTATCAACATTTTGCATTTAATTTAACCTCGTTCAACTGACTTTATGTACTATCAGTTATGCATACTTTTATTCTTAAACATAATTTAAAGAATTAGTTTGTAAATTTTTTCAAAACAATTTTTTGTATGCAAAACTATAACATATTAAAGTGTTACAGTACATATATTGGAAATGGTACCAAAAAGAAGTATTTATTTATATAATAACACAAAAATCGAGCGAATATTTTTTCACCCTCGACAAAGATCTTTAAAATGTCTTTATCTAGGTTTAAAATATTGAAAATTGTACTAATTGAAACAAGTAAAATTCAAATAATGTATGTATAGTTTGTTACAAATTATATAATAAATAAAAACATTAAAGGAAAAGCTGAAGTTGTCAGTAAGTGAATGAAAACATTAGATGCAAAAAAAAAATCTTCTATGCTCTTTCAGAATATGTCTCCTGCATATTTCCACAAGAATCTTCACTTCTTTCATATTACACCATAACCCATATACAAGATTGTTTATGGTAAAAAATACTATTTCGTATGAGTACTTTGATTTCATCACCTAAATAGGCATTTATGTAGACAATCAAAATATAATGATTCAAACATCGCTAGATATAATTTTGAGAGTGATTATAGAGAAGGCTAGAAAACGGCGATAGAGATATTACGATTAGGATGCATTTGAGTTAAATACTCACTTCTCCGGATGTTCTAAACATGAAATATCTTATATGTTTACACGTATATTTTGATTTAATTTAGTTTGTTTGAAAATTTGAAATTGGGTTCGCCAGGTTTAAATCAACTATCTTGACTGAACTCTTGTTAACCCAATTGGGTTTGCTAGATACAATTTTGAGAGTGATCATGGAAAGGTCTAGAAAACGATGATAGAGATGCTACGATTAGGCTGCACGCATTTGAGTGAAATACTCACCTCCCTGGATGTTCTAAACATGAAAAATCGTATGTGTTTACATGTATACTTTGATTTCATTTAGTTTGTTTGAAAATTCGAAATTTGTTTATCAATTATCCTTAATAAACTATTGTTTATAACCTTATGAGTGGTCGCATCAAAGTTCTTAAATACACCAAATAAGGTTTTAAGTTCAATTTTTATGATAGCAACTTCATAGAGCCGGCTTAATAATTCTGGAACAAGGAGGGCCGGAAATTTTCAGGCTCAACGGGTCTTTCCTGATAATTTGTGAATTTTGGAGTGTCTAACTATCTATGATCACTAGATAACATAAAGTGTTTGAGAAATGTTATTTGAATAGCTGGCTTATCGGGCATGATAGCTGGTTTTGTTTGCTTATTTGGTTATCTTCTTTCGCTAAAGAGCTCACATACATTGTAACGCGCTTTGTTTGTCTTAGTCTTGCTAGGTTAAGTTGAGCACACTAATTCACTTGATCATGATTAAAAGATGATTACAATTCAAAGGAAATAAAAAGTACTATCTGCATTTAATACTAACATACTTGAAACTTTGTTTTAATAAGAATATATAGAATAAAATTATGTCCCAATTGATGCATAAAGGAATGGGCATGAGACATGTGAATAGAATTGGAGTAAATAATGCACCGTGGTGTGTTACTTATGATTTTACACTAATATCGTGACTCTGCCTCTAAAATAAAAAAACGTGAAAAATACTCGAAAGTATATACAAACTATCTTTTCACAATGATATTTTTTTTCCGCTTAACGATTCGGTTTAAAGTTATTAATATTTGAAAAAAAGATGAAATTAATTGTTGGGATATTCATCATTGATCATAAGCATTCATAAATAAAATGGCTATATAAAATAATAAATTTATACAGGTTAAACCATACTAAATATAAAGGAGAGATACATTTGTTTAAAACTTGAAAACTTAAAAATAAGTAACGTTGTTAGACTAAAATATCTCTATTTTTAAAAGTCAATTCAATAAAAATAATTAATTACAATTAAAACAACTAATTTTATGTAATTTCACTTACTTCACATTAGGGGTGAGCAAACGGACCGGATGGACTGGATCGGACTGAACCGAAACAGACTGGACCGAAGGACCGGCGGTCCGGTCTCGGTCTACCATTTTTGACAAATTCGGTCTCGGTCTGGACCACAAACGGAAAATTTAGCCTTGTTGAACCGGACCGACCGCCGAACTGACCGAGACCGGACTAGACCGACCACATTCGGTCTCGGTCTCGGTCTAGGCTTTCTGTTGGATTCGGTCTCGGTCTCGGTCTAGGCTTTCTGTTGGATTCGGTCTCGATCCGGTCCGATTTTTCTCAGTCGGGTTCAGTTTTCACCCGATGAGCAGCCCTACTTCACACCCATATATATTTAAAAAAATGCACACATAAATTTATGATATCATACACCGTCATCGCTATGCGCGAGTAATCGTATAATAAAAACTAAATAATATATCACAAACTTTAATGAAAAGTTTGAATTTGTGATGTATGCCTATTTACACGCCATGGTTCCCATTCGGTTTTGGAGTTTTTCTTGGTGTTGTTTGCTCAATGTTATGCCCCAATGACGCGTGGAGGGTTTTATGCTTCTAATTCTTTTAAAACAAATGATACAAAAGAGAATTAAAATGTAAATCTAAAATGTGAGTTTCAGCTTTCAGTGTCATTATACTGCGAAAAAAACTACACTAGTTATGAACTTATAATCAATATAATGTTGTTGTAGCAATAGTTTATAATATGACCACACATGTTGCTCTCAATCTTGAATAAATCATTGTGTATCTAGTGATGAAAGTCATGAAACATTCAGTAATTTGTATCTGAATGTACAAGGTTGCAATATATTGGAAACTTTGAAATAACCTAAAACCAATTGCATGAAAAACACTACTAGCTAGTTGGAGTGAATTGTATGTCCATGATGTAATATACTCGATACAATAGTGATTCATGTTTCCGAATAGAAAACAAATGGCAGTGCTAAATGTAAACTTGTAAGATACAACAGTAATGAACTTAGGCTGCCCCCGTAAGGGGGACTCAATCCCCCCATTTTCCCTGCCACGTCAGCTTTCTCTCTCCAGCGACTTTCAGGCGATTAGATGCCCCAGTAAGGCGACCTACACTACAAAAAACATACCCTACAAATATACCTTTTTATTTATACACACACAAAAAAAAAGAACCAAAAGTCGATCGCCCCTGCGATCACTTCCCTCCTAAAACCTTTAGTCGATCGATCGCCCACAGAAAGAAGATCGAGAGGTAATCGATCATGTATGTCGATCTCGATCGCCTATTGGAGGCAGCCTTATGGTGACGTAGGTAAATCAAGTTTATTTAGTTTACCCGTAATATGAGAATCACAACCAACTTTAACGTTACCACTTTAGCGATACATTAGTTTTTTCATTTTACAACCAATTTTATCATCAATTTAATGTAACCAATATAACCACTAAAAAATATCCCGCTTAAAAATATACACCATAAAAAGCCAAAATCATACACCCACACAAACACATCTAGACTCGGTAGTCTAAACGACCGAGTTCTCTCATTTTCGTCCTAAAACGTGTCAAAGGAGGGTGAGGCTAATAATATCAAGGAGCACGCGTCCTTGGTCTGCCAATGACCAAAAGGACGTGTTTGTCTTGCTTCTATAACGGGTGGTTTTAATTACGCTTTTTGATAGTTGTCACACGTCTAAAAGTATTTCAAGAAAAAAATGACACTTTATACCAAATCATGTACTACCCGCCTCTCAAAATATAAGTCCACTTTTAATTTTTCAAAGTTTTTCTCTTCATATTTTGACCGTAATTATTTTTTTTCGTGTCATATAATAATTGATGCAAAATATATAAATGGATTCGTGTTTCAAATGTATTTTCATTTGTATACTTTTCATCAAGTATCATATAGCACGAAAAAAATAATTACGGTCAAACTCAGAAAAAAAATACTTTGAAAAGTCAAATATGGACTTATATTTTGAAACGGAAGGAGTATACAATGGTAATCGGGATACAATCTCGTAATGCGAAGTAAACCATGTAAAACATTTTACAAGTTGCGTTTTATTTATTGTCGTTGATCAAGTGTATCGTACATCCATCATAACCGTTTAGTTGATTGAATGGTCTATTTTTTTTATTTTATTTTTTTGGTAAAGTCGTAAAAAGAATTACCCTGGTAAAATATATTAATCACAACAATCAGTTAGGTACAATGGAATGTGGTTGAATACCACATTAACCTTAAACAAATGCTTGAACAACCACTAACACATTTGTGACATGCCACAAATGAGAAATAATCTAGCTAACTACACTAAGTAGAACACCAATAAGAAAACACCACTTTAAAGAACAAGTATCACCACACCAACCCACATCCGTAACTGAGGGGTATAGCACGCCACTGAGACTACCTCATTAAAAAACCTTCCTAAGAAAAACCTAGTGGGAAAAACCTTAGCGAAGGAAAAAAGAGTACAACGTTCAATTGGCACTCCACTCGAAAAACATAACCAAATGTAGACTCACTTCCAATCACCATCAAATCAGCATAGAACCCCACCTTATCAAAATGAGCAAAATTCATCGTTGTTTGGACCTGATAAGAGAATTAGGTAACTTCCAGCGATGCAAGAAAACCTCCCATCTACTCGTCTTCTTAAATTTGCACGAAAGTAGCTAGAGACGAACAGTAGACTTGATAACATCGATGACCTGATCCATAGACCTTTTCCTATTGTTGAAAAGCCTGTTGTTCCGTTCCTGGCAAATAAAGTAACACGAGGCCGCGAACACAAGCTTCATAATAACACATCTAGCCGATCATACCTCGATACTGGCATAAGAAAATCCACAAGCAATCCCAGGGACGTAGGAATGTTGTCCACGCCCATATAAAATTTCAAATGCTTTTAAACCTGATAAGAAAAAACAAACTCAGAGAAAAGATGGTTATGAGATTCCGGTTGACTCTCGCATAAAGGACGTTGAAGCAAGTTTAAGTTAGTATTGCTACTAACATCCCGCTGCCTCAAGGTATCGTGGGTCTTCAACTTCTTATCAATCACCATCATGCGATAATAGTGGGGTTCGGTTCTTTAAGAATAGTACATTTAACAAAGAATTCCTGGACCGCCTTAATCACATCATGCGCCATGACATCCCAAGCTTCCATAAAGAAAGTCGCCGCGTAACCATCTGGACCCAGTGATTTATCATCCCTCATAGAAAAAATAGCCTCATGAATCTCCTGAGAAGTCACATCCCGAATCATATGGTTAGCCACATTATTAGAGAGTTGATTAGTAAATAAATTATTAGAATTAAAAGTATGAGTATCTCCTGTTGCCCAAGAAATGAAATGTAGTGGTCTACTTTAAGTACATGTTTTATAAATTCAATCTTGCTACTGACTAAAGATCATAAACAAGTGTGCGTTGTCTTAGACTAAGTTTTTTCAAAAAGTTCGGTCGATATTAGAAAATAATGCATTAGTTGGAGTTTTCTTTTGATTTTTTTTTTTTGTGACAAGTGTGTTCTCAAAAACCACCCTAAATGCCCTAGTGTTAAAGTCGGTTCTCATAAGATGTCAAAAGTTCAAATCTTGTTAAAAGTGTGCATTTGTTGGTGGACAAGGAAGAGTTAAAAATACTTTTTGAAATCAACCAGATGAGACTGCATATATTTGAGTAAAAAAAACTCGTCTTCTTCGAATAACCTAAACAGGAAAAACGGCATCCATGAAATATTAGTAGTTTGAAGTACTTATATACGGAGTAAATGATATATATACCTACATATTATTAATTGAAATGATTTTTTTTTTTTTTTTCTTTTTGTAACAAAGTGTAAAAGAAAAAAAAGGAATAGGAAGAAAGCGAAAGGAGCAAAAGAAAGACAAAAACAAGAGAGAGAGAAAAGTGGATGGGCGTGATTGTTATTTACTTTTCCCTTTTAAACGAATCTTTCAAAATCCATCTTTCATTAGCGGTGGAAATTATATCAATATACATTTATTATTTTTGTTTTAATGGTTTGTTATCTAAAAAGTAACCAATTTCAATTGGGCTTAAAATCTAATTAAGTAATTAAGCGAGCCATAAGTGGTAGAAGCTTCATGGGGCTTGTGGTCTAATGGTAGAAGCTATGATTAATGAGAGAGTAGGATGGGTTTCTGTTGATATTAAGCAATAAAGAGGAGAGCCTGTAAGGCATTAGTTGCGCAGGTTCGAATCCAAGCCGGTCTCGGTTTTCATCCAGCCCGGTTAAGACAACATAGTCTGGATATGTGGTAGATGAGGGTCTACCGTGAAGTGGGTGCGACTCTAATCCAAAAAATGAAAGTCACCGTTCAAAAAAAAATCTAATTAAGTGTCCCAATTAAACTACACCAACAAATGTATTCTCTTCATTCAATTAAATTTATGTTATATCAATATAGATGTCTTTTTTGTTTTAATGGTTGTTATCGATTTTTTCCGTCCTATATTTATAATCCACGTTATTTTTTAGGATTTTTTAATTTAATTGTTTACTACTATAAATAGATAGGAAAGTTTGATCAAGTTTACCATATTACCTTTGATTGAAATTAATATTAAAAACTATAAAGAAAAATTAATTAGTTAGTTAAGGGTAAAACTGTCAATCTGTAAAAAGTAAAAGATAGAAATCAGCAATAATTATACTATTCTTAAACTATGTGTTTTTTGTCAGGGGACAATTATTTTGAGACGAAGGGAGTAATAAAAAGTGTTTTGATGAGTAAAATATGCACAATTAGTAGGATAAAATTTTCTACCATAATGCTTAAAATGCTATTCTGCACTTTATTGTGAGGTTTTGGTTTTTTAAGCCTGAAATATTATGAGTTTTAGTTGCTGGGTTAAAACTCTTATATGTTTATATAGCTTTATTTATCAGCAAAAACATCATATCTAGTTTACTTTTTTTAGTTAATCATATATGAGAATGAACTTTATTTTAAGGCAAACAAATTATAGCAACACAAACAAATTTTTTAAGACATATTAAGTATCTAAACTATCTAAAAAGCAACCAACTTCAATTCAATTGAGCTTAAAATCTAATAAAGTGCCCAATTAAACTACACCAGCATTCGAGTAATAGTATTCTCTTCATTCAATTAAAAATTTATGTTGGTCAAAAAGACTTTAAATAAGCATAACATTCTAGTAACAATAGTAATTAAAAGTTGATTTAATAGTCAAAATTAGAATTTAACACAAGAGAGAGTTATGAAGAAGGAAAGTATCCAACGGAAAAAACAAAAAAAAAAAAAAAACAAGAAAAAAAAAGCTAGTGTCTTTGTTTTTCTAAAATTGTTATTATTATTTAAATAAAAATTAATAATAAAAAAAATATTGAAATAAAATTCAATGGTCACTTCACTTCAGAACTCTCGAAAACGTAAACTTTCATTCTCTCACATTAAACACTCTCTCTCACTCTCTGCCTTTGCTAACTTAAGCACCACCATCATGCGCATTTCATCACCTTCACCGTAATTGTTTGCTAAAATACACCCACCACCAACGGCGTAATCTTTCACCGATCCAATACCAATTTGCTAACGTACTCCCATCACACCACCGTTGCTAACATGCGCCTCACCATCACAACGGTAAAATAATCTGCCAGTCACTGTTTGCTAACCTACGCCCTACGCACACTACACCACTACCACCAAATCCAGTAGTTTATTGCTAACGTGCGCCTTGTTTGCTAAACTGCGCATCATTTCAACAAGATCAAGCTCCTTATCACACAGCAATAATTTTTGTTACAAAATCAAAGTCACACCTTGCTAACATGCGCCGTTCTTGCTAAAAGGCGCACCACCATACATAAAACCTAAACCGCCATGAATCCTGATCAACAACCACCACCACCGCCACCACCACAACCGTCGCAGCCACCGCGATCCTCATTCAGCTGCGACCGCCACCCAGAAGAAGCCTTCACCGGATTCTGCCCTTCATGCTTATGCGAACGTCTCACCACACTGGACCAGTCCGCGGCAGGAGGAGCTTCATCCTCCTCCCGCCGCAACTCCACCTCTTCCGCCACTGCTGCTATAAAAGCTCTGTTCAAACCAGTGATGATGACGTCATCAAAGCATGGTCCTGTTAACACCAACGGAAACTCTTACTTGCCAGAGCTGAGAAGGACGAAGTCGTTCTCCGCGTCGAAGCATGACGGGTTGCTTGGCGTTGCGGCTTACGAGCCGCAACGCAAGTCGTGTGACGTCCGGGGAGGACGTCACACGCTCTGGTCGTTGTTCTCGAACGAGAACAACAACCTTAACATGAACAACAACAACATTAATAACAAAAGTGTTGTATTTTTGGAAACTAATGTTGAGGAAAGTGATGTGGATGACGTCATTGAAGAGGTCCAGGCCCGCGTCTCTGGAGACAGGGTTTCGTCCAGAGACGCGGACCTGGAAGACAGCATTGTTGTAGAAGTTGATGAGAGAGAAATTGTAACAAAGGATGACGTCATCGAGGAAATCGAAGAAAAAGATGACGTCATCTTGGATGTTAAGCCTATGAAGGATTATTTAGATTTAGAGGGATGTGGTGATGGTGGTGGTAATAATAAGAAGAAGATGGCGTCATCACGGTCGAACTTTTGGTCAGCGGCTTCGGTTTTGAGTAAGAAGTGGCAGAAATGGAGGAGGAAGCAGAAGAAGGGGGAGGGGGAGGGGGAGAAATCGATATCGAAGCTGCCGGTGGAGAAGCCGATATCGCGGCAGTATCGTGAGACGCAGTCGGAGATAGCGGATTATGGGTATGGTAGGAGGTCGTGTGATACGGATCCTAGGTTTTCGTTGGATGCGGGGCGTGTGTCGTTCGATGACCCGAGGTATTCGTTTGATGAGCCTAGGGCTAGTTGGGATGGGTATTTGATTGGTAGGACTTTCCCTAGGTTGCCTCCTATGGTTGAAGATATGCCTCATGCGCCGCTACATGTGCCTGTTCATGTGCCGGTTGTGCCGCGGTGTGATATGCAGATACCGGTTGAGGAGGTTCGGGTATCGGATGTGGATGTGCCGGGTGGGTCGATACAAACTAGAGAGTATTATTTGGATTCTTCGTCGTCTAAGAGGAGGAAGAGTTTGGATAGGTCGAATTCGATTAGGAAAATGGCGGCTGCTGTTGTGGCTGAATTGGATGAAAGTAAGGTGATGCCAGTTGGTGGGTCGAATTCCAAAGTTTCACCTACTAATGAGCCTCCTAGGGTTTCGAATTCGAATTCGTTAAGAGATGATTGTTCCGAGACTTTTGAGTTAGGGTTTAGGGATAACGGGGTTGGGGTTGGGTTTAGCAATAATGGTGTTGGGAATGGGTTTAGGAGTTCGCTTGGGGGTGAAAAGAAGGAGATGAAGAAACCGCGAAGGTGGAAATGGAAACTATGGGGGTTTATTCATCGTCGTGGTAAAGATGATGACGAAGATAGGTGTAGTAGCGTAAGTGGTGTCGGGAGATCATATTCAGAATCATGGCAAGATGGTACTAATGGCATTAATGGTGGGATGAATCGGAATGTGTTTAGAAGTAATAGTAGTGTAAGTATGAGGAGTTCTTCGTTAAGGAAAACGAATGGTCACATGAATGGTAAAGTTATCGGAAATGAGCAAGCGTTTGAAAGGAACCGTAGTGCAAGATATTCACCAAACCATATTGATAACGGCCTTTTGAGATTCTATTTGGCGCCATTGAGTGGTAGTCGAAGAGGGGGAATTGGGCTTACGACAGGGAAAAGTAGAGGAAGTAGTAATAACTCGCATTCGATTGCAAGGAGTATGCTTCGGCTCTATTGAAACAATGAAAAAAGGTCGATACATATCCGTCTCTTTTGTTGCATTTCATTGTGTAATAATAACTTATGTCCATGTTTTGTTATAATTGGTTGGTTAATTGGTTTCAAATTGGGTTCTATCTTGTTGCGATTTCACTGTGTGCTACTTATTCATTGCTGCATTTGATCATACTTTGAAATTTCTCTGATCACTCGTCACTACAACAATTATAGTAGCTTTGTTATATGTTTTATACACGTTAAGCCTCTGATCTCTCGTTATGTGACAACCGGTATGATAAGGGACTATATGGCTGCATAATAGAACGGATGACGAAACTTAGTCCTCCCTTGTCTCGTGCTGTCATTATTTGTTATCAGAAAATGAAACCACAGGATCTGTTCTATGATGGTTATTCTACATTAGTGTTTTTGTTTCTTTTGTTGTATCTTTTTCATGTGAATTCAAGCAACTTTTACTTTCAATTCTTGGTGACTTGCTTCGTTACAACGAAGACTTTACGAGCAAATGTAAGATTAATAGGTTGGATCAACTTTGCTATTGTTCTAGGAGATTTGGTTACAAACAACATACCAAATCTTGTCGGAGCGGGGTATGGGGAGGTGGAATGTAGATAGTCAAGCCTCTTACTAACAACGGTAAATTGGATGGTTTGATGATGGGTCAAATGGTGCTTAGCAGTCTGGGTTGATTGGGTCTAATTAAACTTTCTTACTCGTAGTTTCATTAACTTTTATCAAACATAATCGTGCGTGCAAGCACACGTATACACACTGCGTGTCTACGTATTTGCTCACATATATACCTCCACACTTCTGCCGGAGGTCTTTCTGAAAGTAATCTTTATCCTCGTATAGAGGTAGCATACATCTTACCTCTCACATAACCCGCTCCGTCATGATTGAATATCGCTCTTGTTATCAAATAAGATGATTTTGGATGTGAACATGTAAATATATGTTAGGTACCTTTAGACCTGTATGACATATTCGACCCATTTTTCTTTTTACCAAATTCTTGTAACTTTATATCCTCAATATGCTTTTAATAAAGTACAACCTGAATTTGTTTGAATTAAAATTGGTACTTATATATGGAACAAATGGTATAAATATGTAACTAACTTATTGTCTTCTCTTTTTTTTTTTAACTTTTTTCAAGTCATCTTTGTTCTTATTATATAGATCATGCTTATGAATTCCATCCCCATACGTTAATAATAGTGTTGATAAATGAGAAGTGTAAAATTGTCACAAATTCCGCTAAGAAAAAAGAAAGTGATTGCTATAGAACAAAGCAAAAAGTGACAAGTTGATTACATTTTTTTTTTGTCTTTTGCTGTTATACATGAGAGTATTTTTAGTTATGCAAAATCTAACAAATAGTAAGCACTAATTACTTAAAAAAAAAAGAATTAATACTTTGAAGGCATGCATGCAAAAGATACATTTTTTGTATTATAGTGTAGTAATTTGTTGCTAACAATGATTTATGAAATATATTCACCCACTTTTTAATAATGAGATGTGTGATCTCAGTGGCAGCAAATCAAAAGAATCAAACACAATAATTCTCTGGGGTTCTTTCCTTTTTGTTCCTTTTTTGTTTTATGTTTTGGTTTTTTGTTTTTGGGTTTTTTTGAAAAGAATTTATTAAGGTTTATCATGTTATAAAAATACAATAAACTGTATATAAACAAGTAGTATTTGGTAAAGTTAATCTCAAAAGTTTAGTAGCTAAATTTGAGGTTTTTGGAATTATATGCACAATATTATAAGCTTAATCTTACTAAACACTCCTTAAATACAAATTTGCACTTTTACCTTTTCATAATACATTAAATGTGAAGATTTATTAATAATCCATTACATTCTCATAATCATAATAACTTTTCCATTTATCATCAACTTGATAAAACTAAAAATTGGTCTAATCATCTGCTTTACTTAACTTAGTACAATGTTACAATTATCAAACGATTGATATAATTATAAACGATCAGACTTTTTTTGTATCTGCATACATAACGGAAAAAGTTAAAGCCTAACGACATGTTATTAATCTAATTCACCAAATTATATTTATAACCATTTCATAATAACCTAGTGAACAAAAAATCATACAATATGATTTAAAAAAGAAGAAAAATTTAGTATTTCTTTTGTGAAATGTAGATGTAAAAGCTCAATGATCAAAAAATACTAGTGATCTTGATCACAATAAAGTCAAAAAGTGAGAGTGAAAACACACCAACCCAACATGTTTGAAGAAAAAAGAAAAAGAAAAAGAAAAAGGTAAAGTAAAAAGAAAAAAAAAAAAAGAGGCTCAAAACCCAATGCATTGTCAAGCTTTGCCTTTGTAATTTGTACTCCATTTTTGTCTTATGATCCATTGTTTTATGTGCCAAAATATTTCTTTATTTAAAGTGGAATATATAAATCCAAAATAAATCTGTGTCATCTTTAATAAATGAAGCATGATGTACACGCATTTTATTGATCAATCTAATCTAGCTTTGTGTAGGCAAATTAACCTATTTTAGGTAAATCAGATTGACTTTTTTACTGCTGTAACAATGTTGTATTATCCTTTGTATAATATTATGACATGTTGCAAGGTGTTCTAGTTTGTATAAATGTGTTATCAACATTCAACAACAACACAAGGTGTTCTAGTTTGTATAAATGTGTTATCAACAACAACAATACTCAATCCTCAGAAAAATATGTCATGTGAGATGTAAGATGTAAAAAGTCATACCAAAAGCCGAGGGTAAAAAAACTGCTTCCAGATAGTCATTCCGCAAGAAATGCATCCGGCTATTTAAAGGTGGGTCATATAGTTGTTGTCAACTGTCATTTTTAAAGTTTGGCATTTTACAGACAATCCATAATGCCCTTCAATAACATCAACAGAACATGTGCTTCAACAGTTACGGTCAGTTTGATCCTCGGCCGGGCCTGACCAAGCATGAACATGACCTGTTTTGCTACTCTCTAGTCGTAGTCGGTCTTGTAAACATATACCATTTGCACCGGCGTACTATGTGCCTCTTAATAGTTAATAAACCAGAATCGTGTGGGCAACTGTATTTCTATAGTTATTCTGTCGACGAGAATAGCCTTGCAAAGGCTTTAACATGGAAAATTTAGTATGAACCGCTATACCGTTACAGTTGCATAAGGCCGAGTCATGTGACATATTTGTATAGTTACTAAACTTGATATCCTGTATTACGTTTACAAAAGTCTCAAATACTCTGTAGTGGATTGGTTGGAAGCAAAACCTACAACCCAATGGGCTTATTGCATGTATAATTTCACCTACTTTAAATGGGCCATTTAACCCAGCCAAATACTGGCCTATTTAAGCCCATTAAGGCCCAGCCCACCAAGTAAAAAAAATATCAAATACAACAACAAAAGAGAGTCTTAAAAATCAGCAAAAATTACTAAATTAGTCTAGTGTCCTTTTCCACATCAGCACAACAAGATAATGTGTGATAAGAGGTTCAAAAAGCTTCAAACAGAACACAAAAACATAACAGAAAACACAAAAATATCAAAACCATGATATCATTAAAAGCCATACAGACAACTTTCATTACCACAAAACATGAATTCTTTCGTAAAGACGATATCTTTAACAAGAACAGCCATCATTCGAGATTCTTTATCTGCAAGACGAAAGATTCTGATACAAATAGCCCATCGTCACCAAAAGAACCGTCACCGGAAGGTGATGCTAAAAAACAAGAGCTTCTAGCGAGAATTGCAATGCTGCAAGCTCAAAAAGTTCGACTTACTGATTTCTTGGATGAACGATCAGATTATCTTACAAAATTTGCTGAAGAAGCTAATGTCGAGTTTGATCAAGTTGGAGAAAATGCACGGAAAGAACTTGAAGAAGCCAGCGCCAGGGTTTGTTCAGTCTTTTTATAATACCGGTCTTTTGTTTATGTAGGGGATATCTTAGATGCTTCATTAAAAATCATAGAAAGCTAAAGGTGGTAATTTCGACCCATTTACTTGGGTCGAACTGGGTTGCGTTTTATTGGGGACGCCGTTTTATTGGGGACGCGGGTCCAATAAGTTATTTTCCTTTGCACGCGGGTCCAATAAGTTCTTTTCCTTTGCTAAATCATTTTTATCAAAAGATACTTATATAATCATAAGCAACGCATTAATCACTTAAAAAAAATTCAAAATGGACAAAAAAGTATTTGCAGGTTAACACAACCCGGCCCGTTCCGTTTCAAGCCATACTAAAACTGACCTGTTTCAACCCGAACACATTACTGAACCTGTCCATTCGCCACCTCTGCAGACAGCACTTGCCTTGATGCAAACATTGCCCAGAATGAACCGAACTTTAAATGTTTTTCCTCATATTCAATGCTTACTAATTGCTGACTCGGGTTTTCTTCATTTATCATTTATTAACAGATAATGGGGAATATCGAAAGCCAAATGCAAGCTTTTGAAGAATCTGCAGAATCAAACAAGCAAGAGATAGAAGAGAATCAAAAGAAGATAGATGAGTTTGAAGTTAGGTTCGAGAATGAAATAAACGAAGGACTATTTTTCAAGAGCATGGGTCAAAGTAAGCCCGTTGATAAAACGTTAGCAAAAGAGGAAGCCGCAAAAGTCAGCGAGTTGACCAAACAAACTGCAGGAACAGAAACTAGAAGAAACATTTACCTTGGGTTGATCGGGTTGATTAGCATTTCTTTAATTGATTCCTTGATCTCAGCGTCTTTTGATTGGAGAAAAGGTGCGATTCTTGGTGTAATTTTGGTCGGTTTGATTACACAATTGACCTACGAGCAGAAGATGTTAGGGGAAACACAAAAAAATGAAAGCGAGAAAAAACAGGATAAGGAGTGAAGTTTTGTTTCAGATTATAGTTGTTTTACAACGAGTATAAATATTAGATATTGCATGGTGAATAACCCAAAGTACGATCTAAAATTCTTCGGACTGATATATCATGCTAATTTGCTTTTGCATCATTATATTTCTGGTGATATATCTAAAATCACCAAAAACGTTGCTTCAATAAGATGATGCTCATATCGAAATATAAACGAAACAAGGTTTAAAAAAAGATGAAACGCCGCAACTTATTTGACGGGCTTATATTATATATCTGTTATAGTATGAGAGATAACCCAAAGTATGACCTTGCTACTATGAGCTATACATCACATAACTTCACTTTGGCATCAGCGTACATTGTTGGCAGCATCTCTCTAACCAACAACCTGCTATACTTGATGCTTCGTTCTATTTTATTTCACTTATAAGAAATCTTTTACTTTGAATTAAGAAAACAGATAGAACTAAGACAATACTTTATGAAACAGTTACAAGTGCATCCTAAGGGGGTGTTTGGATTAGCTTATTTTCCTGGTTTATGGGCTTATTTGATATTAGAACAGCCGATAAGCTCACTTTTTAGAGCTTATGAGCTTGAGCTTATTGACTTATTCCAAAATCAAATAAGCCCATAAACTGGTTAAATAAGCTAATCCAAACACCTCCTAAATGCATAGTTTGTGCAAGGAAAAGAACACTTGAAAGAACCCCTACTCATATCCTATTGACGTGGGTTAAATCCATTGGTCCAAAATACAAAACCAAGACAGTGATAAAAAAGATACAACATCGTCAACCTAAACAAAATTAGTAGCACAGAAAGTTATGACATGTTATCGCACTGTAATAACAGTATTGTTCTACAGTGTTATAGGTTGCGCAGAATTACCTTTTATATGGGGACTACAAGAACACATGTACGACCGAGAACATCTTCCTTGAACTTGGTCTTGGCATTCCATCATCTGGACATGAATCCTAAACGAGCAGACAGATTGTCACTAACAATGTCAAAAGTGACTAAAATATAGAAAAATGTATATTCTTCTGCAAGAAGCTGATATGCGCAGATTTAATCTACAAAGTTCAGTACTTACTTATTGTCAACATAAGTCATTGCAGACTTCTTTTTTACACTAACCCAAGCTGCAGCTTCACAAAATGCCTTCCCTATACAAAAAACGAATACGAAAACATTAAAAAAAAAAAACTGTTGATCTTGAAGAAACAAATGCTATAGTGTGTTCACCAAGTATTTCAAACAAGTACAGCAAAAAAACTTACTTTAACCATATCTATATCGGCATTGCTGCACTAGAGGCCGTGAATGCAAAACCGCCCTCACAAGTATATTCCAAGTTACCGCAGTTGGTACAATCTTCCTAGAAACCGCATCATTTAAGTACTGAACAGCATCTGGTACCTTTTTACAGGAGCATAATCCTTTAAGTACAATGTTATACGAGATAATATCAGGTCGAAATCCACTTTTCAATATTCGACCCCAAATAATCGACGCATTTATACAATCTCTAACTTTATAAAATCCCTCCATTAAAGTATTCAAGGTAACAAGATTCGGAACACATTTATGCTCACCCATTTTTTTATACAGCTCCAACGCATATTCAACGTTTCCTGCAGAACAAAGCCCGTGCAATAAAATATTATACATAATTACATCAGGTTTAGAACCACTGTCAACGACTTGGTCCCACAACTTGACAGCCTTATCCACTTTCGCGTCTTGACATAAACCACGCATTAACAAGCTATTAGTGATCATATCAGGTTTCAATCCCTTTTCAAGCATTTCCCTCACAAGACGATACGCTTCATCAAACATTTGTGCTTTGCATAATCCATCGATTAAAGTATTGTAAGTGACAATAGTTGCTGAACAACCTATCGACAACATCTTATCAAAGAAGTCGATAGCATCATTAAGTTTACGAGCCTGTATAAACCCCTTTATTAACGTATTGCAAACATTAGTGTTTGGATTATATCCGTACAAAACCATACGATCTAACATACAAACGGCATCATTTAACTTCCCAACATTACAGAATCCATTGATCATTGAAGAATATGCGTAAACATCAAGTTTATCATTTTTATCTTTGGCGTCGTTTAATACTGAAAAAGCTTTATCTACGTACCCGTTTTGGCATAAGCCATGGATCAAAATGCCGTAACTAGTCGAATCTACAATAGAACTATTTTCACGCAATTTCTGCCATAAAGAAATCGCCTCATCCACCTTCCTATATTCAAACAATCCTTTAAGAAAAATATTGAAACTAATAACATTCCTACAATCATCCCTCTCCATACGCTCCCACAACTCAAAACACTCGTTAACCATCCCACCGCGAAAACAACCATTAAGCAACACATTATACACCGCAATATCCGGACACACTTTCTTCCCAACCATCTCGTTAAAAACCATCAAACCACCTTCCACATTCCCCGACTCACAAAACACATTTATAACACTACTATACGTAAACAAATCCATCTCCCGTTCATTCCTCCTCATCCGTTCCCAAACCTCCAAACTCTCCTTAACCTTCCCGCACTTACACAAACCACTAATCATCACATTATAACTCCCAACATCCGGATAAACCTCACGTGACACCACTAAATTCTCCCACACCTCCCAAGCTTTACCAACCTCGCCTTTCCTAAACCACCCATCAATCAACACATTATAACACATCACATCCGGATTCACCCCTTTTTCACACATTTCATTGAAAACCTCACTCGCCCGCCCCATTTCACCGTTTTTCGCCAACCCGTTAATCCAAGTCCCATAAGTAACCTTATCCGGGTAAACCCCTTTACGCGCCATGGTATCCACTACTTCCATAACCTTCCCAAACTCCCTTTTCTTACACAACATTTTAACCAAGATATTAAAACTTTCTAAATTAGGAAAGACACCCATTTTGCGAAAACTCTGAAAAAACAAAACCCCTTTCTCAAAATCACATTTTTCGACAAACCCGTTAAGCAAAGTGTTGAAACTCCTCACCCCAGGTGCCACACCAAAAACCTCCTCCATTTCTTGGAAAATCTTGACACCCTCATTTGGCATGCTATTTTTGGAAAGAAACTTGAGGATTAACAAAGGGGTGGATTCATTGCAGGGGACTTGGTGGGATTTGAGGAGGGATGTGAGGTGGGTTATCTGTGGGATGAAGATATGGGGGTGTTTGGATAAGTGGGTTTTGAGGATGTGATGGAGGGTGTTTGGGGTTAGGGTTTTTTTTAGGGTTTGAGGGTTTTTGAGGAAGGTGGTGAAGAGGGGTGTTAGGGTTTTGGGGTTGTGGGGTTTTGGGACTGCCATTGATGGCAGGAGATGAAGGTTTGGTTTGTGTTGTCATATAGGAAGTGGACTGTTGTTCAGTTTAACTAAGTTGACCAGCCAAGTCAAACTAGTTCAAATGGACTTATCACTTTAAGATAGGGCTCCGCAAATCCACCCGCAAACTGATCCGAACAGACAAACCGACCGAAACCGGACCGAACCGAACCGATTTTGTTTGGTTCGGTTTCGGTTTTGTATATTTATTTTCGGTTTTTGTCGGTTTCGGGTCGATTCGGTTTTTGTCGGTTTTTTTACTCGAAACCCGAAAACTGACCTGAACCGAGTTATTCGGTTCGGTTTTGATATATATTTTTTGGTTCGGTTCTCGGTTTGAGTTTTTTCCTTTTTCGGTTTTCGGTTCAGGTCGGGTTTTGTCAGTTCGGGTCGGGATTGACCCGATGCTCACCCCTACTTTAAGGTAATCATTTTTTTATTTTATTTGTATTTTTGTATACTCATATTTTTGAAATTTTTACTTTTATATGTATTGCGTGATTATTTTACCTTTAAATTTACGACACTTTTATTAATATGGTAGGGGTAAAATAATCACACAGTCCATAAAAAAACAAAACTAAACATTTTGGTATATGAAAACAAAAATAAAAGATAACTACAGAATTTAAAAAAAAATGAACAAGTTAAATACATTTTTAGATAATTATCCTTAAAACATATTCCCATTGTCATAAAATAATTGTCTCCCATTAAAAAAAGACACGGTTTAAGAAATATAACTATTACGTTTTTCTTTTTTTACTTTTTACTGAATTGACAATTTTACCTTTAACTAATACTTTTTTTGAACGACAATTTTTCACACGCTATACCACTTATCTCACATTATATTTCATGAATGCCTCTAGTGAGGCTTGAACTAACAATCTCTATGTTGGTGGTCAACTCACATACCTCTAGACCAAAGGTCTTGGATCCTTAACTAATTAATTAATGAATTTTTTAAAGGTTGTAATAATAATTTCAAGTAAGGATGATATGGTAAACTCGATCAAACTTCCTTATCTATTTTTAGTAGTTGATAATTAAACTGGGATAACCCTAAAAGTAAATGTAAACTATTAATTGGGACGGAGGTGTATGTTAAAATACGGGTGAAAATCATCAAATAGTAACCAAGTTTGAAAAATGTTTCCGTTTAGTCAATATAACTTCAATTTTATTATCAAACCACTTAAAGTTTTAATATTGAAATTCTTATGTTAAAGTGACATGAGCATAACACTTCTCAAACCTCGCGTATTACTTGGTTGTACATAAAGTTGGTTGAAAGTAGTTATATTGAATGAGTGGCTATTTAAAATTAAGGTACAACATGTTGATGCATATATGGATACTTCAACCATACCAATTTTAGATTTGAAAACTTTGATAGTTTTTATAGTGGATATAAAGTTTACCTTATACATTATGTGACATATTCTCTTTAAATATGAATTATTTATCAACGTATTTTGCATTTTCTAAGTCACTTTCAAGAGGCAAGTTTGAAGATATATTTGCTCATAATATCGCTTTAACCCAGCGCAACGCGTGCGCAAAAATACCTTGTATGTTATCTTTGTGTATGGTTAATCGCCTATTTTACAAACCACTGAGCTTTAGTTGATGTTCCGGTCCTAGCGGTTGCTAGGAAAAGAGAGCAAAAACAATTTTTGTAGGGGTTTTTCTAACTTATGCCCTTAGCACACAATAAGTATAGAGAGGCACACGTAAAAGTATATAGGGATTCATATAAAAGTACAAACAAGTGTACTTTTATGTGGATCCTTGTGTACTTTTGATGTAGTTATTGTGTGCTTAACTTGTGTCCATGGGGCACAAGTTAGAAAAACCTTTTTTGTAGTAAGAAAACAAACTTTAGTGATAGAAAAAGAAGTCAATGTATGGTCCTAATTAGTGTCAGGATATGGAATGCCACTATGCCATTGTATGGATCGTTTAAGACTAATAAAAGAGAAATGCTACGTTTACAAAAGATTTAAAAAAAAAATTCACACAATTATGTGGCAAGATCAACTGTCCAATCTCATAGATTCGTTGTTTTTTTATAAATGCTTTGGGTCGGGTGATCTTGCCACATCATTGTGTGAAACTAGAGGTGGCAATTTGTGTCCAAAATCAAAAGAATGGGCTAAATGGGCAAACTTTTAAAAGATTTGGGCACATTTGGGTCCCCTCCTTTTTTTTAAAATGGGCATGTATTGCCCATTTAGAAGTTAAATGGGCATAACGGGCACGTGTTTTTCTCGAACATTAGATTATTTTTAAAGAAAAACTTACATTTTATTTTTTAAATATAAGTGAGGTGTTACGTTCGATGAATTTATTTCGTCATTTTGGGTCTTTTTAAAAGCGATTCGTATAAAATGAGCCCGTTTGGCCCGTAGCCCGTTTGACCCGTAGCCCGTGCCCGCCCGTTTTGCCACCTTTATGTGAAACCTTTTTTTGTAAAAGTTTATGAACCTAGCATTCCTCCTGATAAAAACTAAATTCTCCAAACTAACAGTCAATGGGTGTACAACTACGCAATGATGCCAAGTATAGAAAGCGAGCCTGTTAGTAATTGTGGAAAAATGTTGCAGAAAAACAGGTGATGCTTTTTATTGCTGAATTGGTTCCTCGACACCCTGGTAGTGTGAAGAAACAAGAAGCTGTATCATATGCATCAAATTCTGGTGTCGCACCTTCGAAATCTGGCAAGGGTGGACGAAAGAAGAGATAGCTCCATCAGCTTGCAGCTTTCACAACAAACATTCAGCTGGCAGCGTCCTTTTCGTTTGTCTATTGGGACCTCCTGTTTCTATATACAACTGGTTGTAGTTTAAACTTGGCCCTTTGGCTGCTTAATTGAGAACCGTTATAGACACTTACTATGTGGCAGGTGTTTGATATTACTTAAACTGAATGGTGTTACTGTTTGAATTTATGGTACATCATTTGCTCCAAATCATGATGACAGGTTTTAAGTTTATTTCAAGAAAATTTGATGAGTATTCTGTCTTTAACAATCATTATGGGTTGTGAATGTGAACAATTTGAAGTTTGGCTTTCAAAGTTCATTGTCATGTTACACATGACTAATATGAGCGGTAAATCTTTGGCATTTGAGGTGATTCTCTTTTGCCAGGCCTAAACTGGACGTACGTAACCATGGCAAAACGAAAATATAAAATAATCTCAACAGCACCTACATTCAGTCCCAAACTAGAGCATGAACAAAATACAACCCTGAGTTTACTGATTTGAAAATGCCGGTGTAAGCCTAAGACTACATACATTTTCATTCTCACAAACTAATAAGTTGATAAAGAATCTGTCGCCCCAAATACAACTGAATCTTATCTAATTAAAATAGATGATTATCTATAAAACATAAAATTAAGCTCTCAAAAGCTTCCATTGTTACTGACATAACGTACTCGTTTGTTGGTAATCAAAGACGAGGAGCTATGGTAATTGTGGGCTCTGCCAGGCACAATAAAAAAAGATCAATTTCAAGATAAAATAAGTGTGTAACCAAAAAATCAATCCGCCCAGTACCCGTGGCCTATCTTCATAACAATCATCTCCAATCACTTCAACAAGTCTTGCTGCTATTGCTGAATACCCAAAATTGCGAAGTTTGAAAATGCGTATGCAGAAACAGAACGCTAGCTAGTATATAAATCCATAAAAGACCCTTTGACTTAAATACTTCCATTAGATCATGATTTTGAAACCAAATTGGAAAACAAGTCTAAACAATGTACATGATCATGACATCAAGGATCAAGTACAACATAGTGCATATATACATCCTAAAGCATTCATGAAAACTAATGCACTTAACAATCCAATAATTGAAAGGGTATTTATTATTAGAGCAATACAAGGAAAAAAATTGGCAATGACCTCAAGATAAATTCACTTTGAACAAATTCTTGAACCTTACATCTAGATATTTATCTCCCATTGAATTTGACGATTTCTTTGGATCAGCTGAATTTTGGTGAGGCGAGGCTTTCCGCATAAGAACTTATAAAATGACTGATGTTCATATAAGAAATATCAAAACTTTTATAGAAAGTTCGTTCTTCAACATCATATATCCGCAGTAGATCGTCGGTTAGAAACAGAACTCTCCCGTTGTCATAAAAAACCTTGGGTCTAATAATTAGAATTTCATTCAATCCATGGACTACAATCTTTGTCCAAGATTTCTGTACTCCATACTCATTCATCAGCCAGATATCACCTTTCACTTCATTGAATATAGCAAGCTTTTCACCCAGGGCAACAAGTTTCGTTTCAGAAAGAGCAGAATTGGGTGACGCGAGTTCACTAAAATTCTCATCTGCTAAACTAAAAGCAACAATAATCGGTTTAGAATGTCTGCTAAAAATCCAATGAAGAAATCCATTAACAAACACACCTGACAACCAGCTTTTATAATTATGATCATAGGGCGAATGACTCACCTGCTTCCCAGTATTTGTTCTAAGGTTACATACATACACATTCCTAGAATACTCGTTAACACAAGGTTTAATTATAACAACCTTGTAATTATCTGATACGGAATCATAACCAAATCCTTTCATACCGAAAAATTGTTTTTGGCTTGAGATTGGCAATTCCACATAATCTTTAGTGGTTGGATTTAAAACGAGAAGGGTACAATCTTTATGCAAGTTTCTATAAGCGCAAGCTAAAACAAGACCATTGACAGAACCAAGTATACACATAATTCGATAACATCCTAAGCGAAGCTTGGTTACTGTTGACCCCGCTTTGTATGGGACTGAATAAAGTGAACCATCTTTAGACCAAAAGATGAGGTGATTTCTGTTAAGCGTTTTTTGATGAGTTTGCATGAATCGGGGTTCTGAAAGTAAAGATAGCCATTCCTTTGAAACACACCGGAACCGACCCAAGGTTTCGGTTGGAAGACGGCACAGAATGTCGATGATTATATCCTGTGGGATTATTGTCATGGACACCATTGTTATCTTACAATCTTAGGGAGGAGAATACCCTAATATATATACTGTACTATTATTTAATGTTATAGATATATCATAGAATGCATGGGCTCGAATGTCAAAGCCCATTTGCCCCAAGCAGAGGCACTAGCTAGCTAGATACGTAATACTTAGAGCATAAGCTGCGGTCACCTTAGGTTAAGCTTTAACCTTTGGCACGTGAGCGTCACATCAGTTTTAACATTTCACCATAACTCAACAAAAAAACACCCTTTATTATAACATTCACAACTTTAACTCACCAACAATTTACAAAAGCAACCCCTCATTTAGGGGACAGAAATGAAAAAAAGGGGGTTTAACACCGCGTTATGGTGTTAACATGGGAGTGTTAACACCCCGTTAACACCATACACGGTATGGTTAACCTTGGCTTAACTTGCAAATGTTAAGCTTTGACCTTGCCTGCAAGGTTACCATACCATTTGCTATTATGTTTGTTAGAATTCTGTTACTATTCTCTTATCTCAGTTAGTCGAAGTTGACTACCATAAACAGCACCTTCGTCGACGCTAAAGGGTACCCGTAGCCAAAACTCATTTTTGTTGTAGTGCTCTTCCCACTACAAAAAAATGTGGGCTTACTCGTTCCTATTTTACACAGTGCGTCGTCCCAAAATAAATTTGGTACGACATCTCGTCCCTAAGTTGTAGTCACCGTTTTGTTGTCACAAAAAAATTTTGGGACGACATAGTGTTTGTAGATTAGGGACGACAAAAAGGTAAGCCCCACCAACAATCAACGCTGCGAAAAGCAAAGCAGGACGACAACACTTTTACTTTCTTTAATATTTTTAAGTAAATAAGAAAGTGTTTGTAAAAAAAAATAAGGACGACTGGAAAAAAATATGGGCGATACTGTCGTCCCTAAGTATTTTATATTTCAATTATTTTAATGTCAAAAAATAGGACGATATTAGGTGGCAATATAGCAGTTAGGGACGACACGTTTATTGCAATTTAGGGACGACATTGTCACAAAAAAAAAAACAAAAAAACCTGCATTTTTTTTTCTTCAGATTTCTGGAATTTTTTCCGGAAAAGATCTTCCAAAACAAATCTAACCTGTAAATTGGCACAATCCACAATACCAATTCGACAATATGATACAATACCAAATTACTAAACGATACAATACCATTCCAGAAATACACGATACTATTCGACAAATACGATACAAATTAAGCTAACAAGTCACAAACTAACTAATTAACATGTCTTAAAGTTACTAACAAGTCATAAAGTTAACACAAATAATAAGATACTACATCCCTAGGCCTACTCCTCGTCCTCCTCCGCCTCCTCCTCCTCATCATCACTATCATTATTATCTGGAATGTGGCTCATATGGGGATTATTTGGTAAGATGTATTTGTTAAGGTTGTTTGGCGGCATTGCATAATTAGAACTAGAGCCCGGGCACGTAGTAGAGTTGGAAATTTAGGGATGATAACAGTTGTTAAAGGGATTATTAGGGTCGGGAAAGGGAGAAATAGGTCCGGGAATGAAAGGAATAAGGCCACGAAAGGGAGGTTGGAGAGCAGCAGGGCCGGGTACGGGAAAAGGGCCGGGAAGGGAGTAGGATTAGGTGGGGGAAAGGGAACGGGAAATGGATTAACTTGTTGGTTGTAGTGGTTAAAAAACTGCCCAAGATATGTTTCGAATGTCCCAACTCTAGTATCAGCCGCTTTATCTGTAGCAACTGGCGTTTTCGGGGCAATACTTGTTCATAAAACTCAAAAACTATTTATTATAGACGACTACTTTATTACTTTTACGTTAACCGTCAGGCTAAATCGCGTAAACTGAAATTTCAGTAAACAAATACCGGCAATGTTACTATTTTGCATGACTGAACTATACAAGATATCAATAGTTTTAAAGAGTTTATACAGTATATTTATTGGTTCTGTGTAAACAAAAACATTTCATCTAGGTTTAAAGAGTTTAGTGCATAACATTGGAGTAAAAGTATTTTAGTGCAAGCATATTCTAGAAATACTAAAATAGTGCAAAATTTTAGTGTATACAGATGTTATATGAATTAAGGTGCTATATGCTGCCTTGATGTTGTTTCAAGTGTTTCATTTTGTATTAACTGTGTGCAGTACAATGCTCTATGCCTCTGTCCCATGACTCTTTTGAAAGTCTATTTATTTAAGTTGTATCTAAAACAAAATGTTACTAGTATTACTAAAAGTTATAAGATTTCGGCAAAGAAAAATATTGCTTGTTTTTAACCCAAACCAACGCGCAGGCATTAAGAAATAATTTATCACACTATCATGCACATAATTAAACATGATCATTACTTACTATATCAATGATTTTCATTTGAATATAATATTATTGTTTTTTCTTTTTGAAAAAAAAGAAGTTCGTTTTCTATAACAACTCGTAAATTTCCCTACCGATTTTTCGCGGCTATAATTTTTTTTCTCTTTTTCCTTTCAATCTATAATCACGACAAGTTAAGAATTCTTATATGAATTATGCAATCACGAGCAGCGTTGATAATCGAATAATGCGAATAAATCATTCCTGATATTTACCGATGAACAAAACACGTCAACGAGAGATTACCTCGGTTAACGAGCCGCACACGTACCGACACTCAGTTAATTATGGCTAAAGTCATATAAATATTTTTCCGAGTTAGAATTAATATTTTTATTTTTACCTTTATAAAAACATGCTCAAAATTATATATTACGCGTTTCGCCAAAAGCATCAAACCAGGACACCACGACTCGCACTTAAGCTCAAACGGGACACGAAATACATAACGAAAAATCTAAAATTATCTTTCTCCTCTAAAGCTTTTGTATTGCCGCCCATTATACAGCTCATGGTGTCACATGAGTACATAAGACCATGTGTTAATGTTACTTTAACCTCCATTATTTGGAAAATACCATGCATTGATCCAACACCTTATTACACCCAAGTCTCTTGGGCCAAAAGCCTTTCTCTTTTCAGCTTATGCATCCAACGAGCAAACACACATTTCTACTTTTCATATCACTTCAAAAATCTCATAAAGAATCACATGATGCCTTAGGTTAATGTGAAAAGTTCTCTTACATCTTATTAAATGGGTATTAGGAAGTAAAGGACAACACAAGCTATTATCCTCAAGGTTTTGGAGCCAAAACTCTTCCCTCTTTTGTGTTAAATACCAGCCGATCCATAGGCTCTCACACATACATTCACTTTCTCAAAAATCACTTCACTTTGGCTTAAGTTAGAACTTGGAGTCCTGGGTAAACAACTTGACATTTGGAATTTGGATTAAGAAATCTTGTTCTTGGTTCTCTTCCTGCTCGATTCACACACTCTTTGTAAGGCTTCATTTAATCTTTTTAATTTCATTTACTTTGAAGTTTTTATTTTTAACAAAGGTTACTAACTTACCTTGTCCAAACTAAACCCACTTCAAAAACAAAGAAGCTGGTACATGCTCACTGTTACATATATGTATAAAATGAAATCACTATACTAACTTCAATATATATACAAACAGTTTTGATAACATAACACAAAAGGGCAGTTGGTCTAGTCGTTCAGGCACTGGCTTTCTAAACGAGAGGTACAAGGGTCGATCCTTGTGCCTGTCACTTTTCATTTATTTTTAGTTTGTTGCACATCTAATATTTTTGTTATCTTCTTCAACTAAGTTAATAGAAACCATATTTAATTTGGTTAAGTTATAACGTAAATTATGTATTGCCGAGATTAAAAGTATTTTTGCAACATTTGATAAAATAGGGAAAACTAATATTTACGACTGGGTCATGCCCGATTTTTATTAAAAATTCTATACTTAGTTTATTTTCATAAACTTGACTAAAGTACGAAAACTAGATAATATAATATTAATTACAAGAGATATAACATAAATTTTTTTCTAAATTATCACCCACTAGTTTAATATAGTATACCTACACATATTAATACTTATCGTAGAACATAAACACTTATATTATAAATACTTGACGTAAGTATTTATTATTTACCGACAATGTATAAACATCACAAACACTTTACTTGTGAATATTTTTCCGTACTTAGCCATTCAGTTGCTTTCAAACCGAGAACTTATTCATCATGACTACTTTCATATATTTATATACGTAAGCACATTTCCAAGAGCCAACACTTATAAACATTAGCAAACTATTTTTTTTTTAAAAAACTTAAACGATGTCACACAAGCAACAACAACACAAACATTTGAAAATTTTTAACTTATCTAACCGCTATCGAGTCAAACATAAACTAAATATTGCCATACTATTATAGGTTCTGGGTAGGAGCCACTGCTGTATCACACTTGATCTCTTTGTACTTTATTCACAGAATCTGGCGAGGTGAGTTTATAGCCCCACTTTTACTTTTATTACTTGCTTTATAAAACTATGGGGTGAGAAACATGCAAAACTCTTTTCGGACCTGAAACCGAAAATACTATTACGTGAAACAACCTTGAATCCCAACTATGCTACCGTTAGTTCCCTTTGGGAGGCGCGATTGTTATGAATAGATCTATTGGGGATGACACCCCGTTCGAGTTTGACCGGATAGGCAAACGTCGGGCGTATATCATATCGTATTGATTGAGTGTACTGGAAATACACTTGCTGGGCTTTTAATTTATCATGCTTCTAGATGCATGCACACTGTCGTAGTTTCGGTCGCATGAACTTGGTACTAGCGTAATAGCCTTTTTGCATATAGTGTCATTCACGGAGATGCTATATGTGCAACTGTGGTCCAACTTGATTTCTTAAACTTAAACCTATGAACTCACCAACCTTTGTGTTGACATTTTAGCATGTTTTTCTCAGGTTTATTTCTTAGCGTGGGCAATGGCAAAGGCATTCGTTGAAGACTGGCATCCGAAGTGTTTTCAAGCATATCTAATACAACTTTTAATGGGACAACATATATTTTATGGGCTTTACTTCCGCACTTTGAAACAATATTGTAAAACTATTTCTTAAATTAATCTATCTTTCGAAAATGGATTAGATTTTCCATTCTTTATTACCTTGTGTTGTGATTATTGATTTAGTAGCACCCCGTGACCCGAACGCTTTCGCTGTGAAATTTTGGGGGTGTTACAGATTGGTATCAGAGCCAGGTTATAGAGAATTAGGTATTTTTCAAAACCTAAACTATAACCACATTTCCTTAAAGACACTTCAACGCCGCCACAATGCCAATGTCCGCCATGCCTTGCCCTAATGTTACACGATTGTAGTCGTGCTATGTGTTACTGCTATATTTTAGGTTCGTATAAGCTCTCATTTGAATTAAATTAATTATTTCTCAAAATCATTAAGTTTCTTAATTAACTCACATTTATACTTTAAGGTCGTTCTTGTTTGATTGGGTCGCGAAGTTTAAATGAAAATAATGTTGATGTAACAAATTGAATGAAATTAAGAAATAATTAATTTAAGGAGAGTGTAGAGTAGACTACGAATGCTTATACTTGTTACATCTCTATGTTAAACTACATAACATGCCTACTATTACAATATCGCACTATGCTATGCTTCTATAACTGCCTCTACGTTATTTCTTTATGTAACGTACAAATCGTCACTACTTATATGTTATTTCTTTATGTAACATACAACTACTTGATTATATTACTTTCACCCACGTATTTAAAACCACCTCTGTCACTGGTCACATTCTCTTATTTCACTCATAGATTCTAGCCTTCCTAACCTCATACGACATTACTCCGTCTATTCTAAACTCAATTATCGTCTTTTCTTGTATCATAGAAGATGGCTAGGAGAAAGTCAACAAGAATCACCCGTGGCCGACCCGCCGCTACTCCCACTCCCACTCCTGCTCTGCCGGGTGCCGCAAACCCACCGCTATGGATCAAGCCATGATTGACCAATTGGTCAATGAACGCGTGGCCAGCCGCTAGCTGCGATCAATTCGAACAACTCAACCATCGATCTGGAACTTCTAGGCCTATCGGTAATAAACGTGGCTGCACGCAAGGAGTTTCAAATGTATGATGGCGGTTATAATGGAACGGAGGAGCCGTTGTTTTGACCCGATGGCTTGAAAAGCTGGAAACCGTGTTTAGGATCTGCAACTGTGAAGATGAAGATAGGGTGAAGTTTGCTTCGTTCACTTTTCAAGAGGTTGCCTTAACTTGGTGGAATAATTACTGAAGTCTGCAGCATTGATGCGCTTATGCCATGCCTTGGGAAGAATTCAAGGATATGGTGCTCAAGAAATATTGCCCTCGCAATGAGGTCAAGAAGCTGGAGAATGAGTTCTGGAATCTCAAGGTGAAGGGTACTGATATGGCATTCTACAACCAACGTTTCCAAGAGTTGGCATTGCTATGTCCGGAGATGGTACCAACTGAAACTCGCTTGATAGAGCGATACATCGGAGGGCTACCTCCATCTATTAAAGGAAATGTAACTACCTCCAAGGTCAGCGACCTTCACGAGACTATTGAAGTGTCAAACAAGTTAATGGATCAAGTGATTGAGGATGCCACCGTGGCAGCCAGATAACAACAAGCGGAAGTGGAGTGATAACTCCAAGGACAACAACAACAATCAAAACAAGAGGCAAGAAGTAACTAAGGTCCGCTCTGCTGGAACAGAAGAAAAGAAGGGCTATGAAGGGAAGCATCCTTTGTGCAACCGTTGTAAACTCCACCACAGTGGTCAGTGTAATGTGAAATGTCGCAATCGCCAAAAGATTGGGCACATGGCCAAAGACTGCAAGTCAAAGGATCTTGCTAACATAACTTGCTTCAGGTGTGGAGAACGAGGACACTACAAGAATGAGTGTCCCAATCCAAGGGATCAGAATGGAAACACCCAGATTGAACCAGCCCGAGGAAGAGCTTATTTCCTTGGAGAAAAAGAAGAGCGTCAAGATCAACTTCAACATTATCTAAACTGACGACAACAAAGAAATTCTCCGCCCTCTTAGATTGCATCCCTTTAAGTTTCCTATCTGTTGTACTCTTTTATGTAACCGTGTTGTATTCCGAATATTCCGCTTAATGAATCCTTTATCTTTTGTTTACTTATTGCCTCATGTTATTAAATCTCCCTTGAACGACTAGCCTCTCTTCCACGTCATGTTTTAAGTATATATTCTCGCATCTCGTCACCATTTCGACCTCGACGATTCTCGCATCGTAAACCACGAGGACGTGGTTTCCTTTTAAGGGGTAGGTACTATAACAACTCGTAAATTTCCCTACCGATTTTTCGCGGCTATAATTTTTTTTCTCTTTTTCCTTTCAATCTATAATCACGACAAGTTAAGAATTCTTATATGAATTATGCAATCACGAGCAGCGTTGATAATCGAATAATGCGAATAAATCATTCCTGATATTTACCGATGAACAAAACACGTCAACGAGAGATTACCTCGGTTAACGAGCCGCACACGTACCGACACTCAGTTAATTATGGCTAAAGTCATATAAATATTTTTCCGAGTTAGAATTAATATTTTTATTTTTACCTTTATAAAAACATGCTCAAAATTATATATTACGCGTTTCGCCAAAAGCATCAAACCAGGACACCACGACTCGCACTTAAGCTCAAACGGGACACGAAATACATAACGAAAAATCTAAAATTATCTTTCTCCTCTAAAGCTTTTGTATTGCCGCCCATTATACAGCTCATGGTGTCACATGAGTACATAAGACCATGTGTTAATGTTACTTTAACCTCCATTATTTGGAAAATACCATGCATTGATCCAACACCTTATTACACCCAAGTCTCTTGGGCCAAAAGCCTTTCTCTTTTCAGCTTATGCATCCAACGAGCAAACACACATTTCTACTTTTCATATCACTTCAAAAATCTCATAAAGAATCACATGATGCCTTAGGTTAATGTGAAAAGTTCTCTTACATCTTATTAAATGGGTATTAGGAAGTAAAGGACAACACAAGCTATTATCCTCAAGGTTTTGGAGCCAAAACTCTTCCCTCTTTTGTGTTAAATACCAGCCGATCCATAGGCTCTCACACATACATTCACTTTCTCAAAAATCACTTCACTTTGGCTTAAGTTAGAACTTGGAGTCCTGGGTAAACAACTTGACATTTGGAATTTGGATTAAGAAATCTTGTTCTTGGTTCTCTTCCTGCTCGATTCACACACTCTTTGTAAGGCTTCATTTAATCTTTTTAATTTCATTTACTTTGAAGTTTTTATTTTTAACAAAGGTTACTAACTTACCTTGTCCAAACTAAACCCACTTCAAAAACAAAGAAGCTGGTACATGCTCACTGTTACATATATGTATAAAATGAAATCACTATACTAACTTCAATATATATACAAACAGTTTTGATAACATAACACAAAAGGGCAGTTGGTCTAGTCGTTCAGGCACTGGCTTTCTAAACGAGAGGTACAAGGGTCGATCCTTGTGCCTGTCACTTTTCATTTATTTTTAGTTTGTTGCACATCTAATATTTTTGTTATCTTCTTCAACTAAGTTAATAGAAACCATATTTAATTTGGTTAAGTTATAACGTAAATTATGTATTGCCGAGATTAAAAGTATTTTTGCAACATTTGATAAAATAGGGAAAACTAATATTTACGACTGGGTCATGCCCGATTTTTATTAAAAATTCTATACTTAGTTTATTTTCATAAACTTGACTAAAGTACGAAAACTAGATAATATAATATTAATTACAAGAGATATAACATAAATTTTTTTCTAAATTATCACCCACTAGTTTAATATAGTATACCTACACATATTAATACTTATCGTAGAACATAAACACTTATATTATAAATACTTGACGTAAGTATTTATTATTTACCGACAATGTATAAACATCACAAACACTTTACTTGTGAATATTTTTCCGTACTTAGCCATTCAGTTGCTTTCAAACCGAGAACTTATTCATCATGACTACTTTCATATATTTATATACGTAAGCACATTTCCAAGAGCCAACACTTATAAACATTAGCAAACTATTTTTTTTTAAAAAAAACTTAAACGATGTCACACAAACAACAACAACACAAACATTTGAAATTTTTTTAACTTATCTAACCGCTATCGAGTCAAACATAAACTAAATATTGCCATACTATTATAGGTTCTGGGTAGGAGCCACTGCTGTATCACACTTGATCTCTTTGTACTTTATTCACAGAACTGCTGAGGTGAGTTTATAGCCCCACTTTTACTTTTATTACTTGCTTTATAAAACTATGGGGTGAGAAACATGCAAAACTCTTTTCGGACCTGAAACCGAAAATACTATTACGTGAAACAACCTTGAATCCCAACTATGCTACCGTTAGTTCCCTTTGGGGAGGCGCGATTGTTATGAATAGATCTATTGGGGATGACACCCCCGCTCGAGTTTGACCGGATAGGCAAACGTCGGGCGTATATCATATCGTATTGATTGAGTGTACTGGAAATACACTTGCCGGGCTTTTATTTATCATGCTTCTAGATGCATGCACACCGTCGTAGTTTCGTCGCATGAACTTGGTACTAGCGTAATAGCCTTTTTGCATATAGTGTCATTCACGGAGATGCTATATGTGCAACTGTGGTCCAACTTGATTTCTTAAACTTAAACCTATGAACTCACCAACCTTTGTGTTGACATTTTAGCATGTTTTTCTCAGGTTTATTTCTTAGCGTGGGCAATGGCAAAGGCATTCGTTGAAGACTGGCATCCGAAGTGTTTTCAAGCATATCTAATACAACTTTTAATGGGACAACATATATTTTATGGGCTTTACTTCCGCACTTTGAAACAATATTGTAAAACTATTTCTTAAATTAATCTATCTTTCGAAAATGGATTAGATTTTCCATTCTTTATTACCTTGTGTTGTGATTATTGATTTAGTAGCACCCCGTGACCCGAACGCTTTCGCTGTGAAATTTTGGGGGTGTTACATTTTCTCTTTTATATCTGCAAGCATGCATAAGTTCGTGTTTTTCTTTTCAATATAAAAGAGAGGAAAAACCATTTCCACTTTAGTTTTACATATTTGTAAAGTGTGAACACTTTTTTTTTTATTTTTAAGACGAGCTAGTAAGCCTTTTTTTTTTTTTTAAAGACACCCTTATTTTTTGTGGTATTGCAGATCAGCTATAAGACATCATATAAAAACTAAGAATAGCTTAAAGTACAAAATTCTTGTTTGTCGTAAAATGTTTGTTTTTTTTAACGGCGATTATATTAGAAACTAGCAGGGAGCTAGATAATCGTACAAAGGAGGGATAAAGCGCTACAAGGGTAATCAAACAACTTTATCCAATTTAAAGATTTTTTTTTTTTTTTTTTTTTTTTTTTTTTAAATTATTTTTTGGTCGTAAATGTTTGTTTTAGTATTGGTATATATCGGTAAGTATAACAAAAATAAGGGATTTGCAAAACTCACCTCAACGCCAAGTTTTTGCTTATATTTGTTCGAAAGGGTAGGTCTTCTTTAAGGATATTATCAAGTTTAGATCAAGTCTGGACTTAACTTGACTGTAATACCATAACATAATAAAATTAAACAATTAAGGTATGAACCATAGTTGTCAAGATCTCGATATTGATTTTAGGATCTTACGATTTTACGATTCTACAAAGCAAAAAAGATACGGATCCTACGTAGGATCTTAGCAAGCTTAAGATCTTGCAGGATCCCGATCTTGATCATATGATCTTAAGATCTAGTCTGATCCGATCTTACGTTTCTTGAACCACGAACTTAAAAAACTATAAAGTTACATATTATTTTTTTAATAGAATTTAGAAAAACAACATGTGATTCTTTCTAAACATTCAATAATCATAATTTAGGACCACATTTCGATGAAACATTCATATAATTTTTTATTTATGATATATAATAATTTTTAGATTTGAATAATATTACAAATGCTATTAAAAAATGACATTATAGTAGGATCTTAGGATATCGATCTGATCTTACGATCACGATCTTGCAAATATGAAAACAATCCTAGATAGGATCCCGATCTTAAAAACCTTGGTATGAACATAAGAATTTTATTAAATCGTTCTACTAATTAAATTTGAAAATTTTGGTATATAAAAAGTTACGGAGTATATGTTTTCAAAACTGTAGTTTTGTCACTAAAAAAGGCAAGTGACACGACATTGCTCGGATTTTGCCATGTCATCGTCCATGTATACACTTACGGTGATGTTGATTTATAACATCTCAAAACCTATCGCGTCATGTACATTATCAGACTCGTTTGCTCCTCCCCTTAATTCCCTCACCTCTTGGTAGCCACGAAAAATGAGACAAATTCACAACATCAAGAGCTTATAATGATGGTTTCCAACGTAATCAGTTGATATTCGAGTGCTCAATCACAAATATTGATGACGTATAGTCTGGAGTCGGGTCATAAACCCAACTACAGCCCAATACTCACAAGCCCGGCACGAACTGGGCCAACATCAATAAGCGTTTGGGCTCACGAAGCCCAAGCCTATATCTATTTACGGAATAGATATCCGATATCTTCTAAAAGAAGGAGATAATCATTCCCAACCGATTTAGGCGGGATACGCCGAAGGTTGGGGAACACGGAACCAACAAGGATTCCGTGCGTATATAAAGGGAACCATATCCCTCGTTTAAGGTACGATCTGATAACCCTAAAACTCCTAAAACCCTAAATCGATTACTTACTCTTACGCCGGAGGATAATCGTGGGAGACAATCCCACGATAAGCCTAACGGTGTTTCTTGTCTCTTAGTGCGCAGGTTTCAAGTAGCAATTCTCAATTGGTACGAGAACCGAGCTCCAAATCGAACGCCCAACTTTTGTATCAACAAGTGGCGCCATCCGTGGGACCCGACACTAAGAACCGACACTAGAATGACAAAGCACGGTAATCGGCGATCGCAGTCAGACCTCATGGGGAAGAAGTCGCAAAGTGGACTAACCCCTGCGGACCCACGGGACAACCGCCGCTAAAAATAAGGGATCGTGCCAAGACTTGATCTTCCCTTTGGTGGAACCTCACTCGGGAACAACCCAAGCCACCACAACCACCACGAGTGGAATAGACCCACTGTGCACCGTCTTTACTACTCCCTTCCAACCGGGCCTTTGAAACGACTGACAAAGGTACCGGAGGCACCAGGTCGGGATAAGGGTATAGCGGCAGAAACAAACGCACTCACTCTCGAGGGGGTAGCGGAATTAACACCGAAGTTTTCGTATCCCAAAACTACGAAACATTAACCGCCCTCATGCAAGAGGAAGAGAAGAAGAGATCAGGTCGGAACTTGAAAGTCCGACTCAATTTCGATTCGAATATGATACTTCTCCCTGCGCCACCGAAAGAAAAGCGCAGAGGAAGCGGTCATAAACCCCAGATTCAGCCAGAATCGGGAGGAGAATCGAGGGTGATGAGACATCTCACTCACAACACTTGAGTGATAGTGATGGAGAAGAACGACGTCCCAGTGTCTATGCCGATGAGTAGCCGTAAAGTACATGATAGACTGGGGCGAAAGTATTCCCCAAGTGAGAGCCCTTCAGATCCGGACTACAAGTCGACTCGAGAATGGCCGGCGCAAACGCCGTAAGAAGGAAAATTCATCTTTTGATAACTCCTCGGACAACGAGGATAGTGATACAGGACATTGGAAGTCTAGAAGCAGACACGATAGCCAAGAGGAAGACATGTCTCTCCCGTGGCGCCGTCAGAAAGTGGATGCGCTCACCGACGCATCGCTGATTTCTCCGAAAACAAGAAGAGGCGCATGCCTACAAATGTCAAGACCTATGATGGAACAGGTGATCCGGACGATCACCTAAAAATCTTTGAATCAACCGCGACCATTGAGAACTGGCCACAACCAGTGTGGTGCCACATGTTTAATTCCACACTAGTGGGAAGTGCTGAACTGGTTCAACAAACTCCCAAGAAGAAGCATCAATGGTTTTGAAGAGTTGAGAAAGGCGTTCCGCCTAAATTTTACTCAACGAAAGAAGTGCGCTAAAAATCCTGTTGAACTCGCCAGGGTAAAGCAGCACCAAGGAGAATCTACGGCGTATTCATGGAACGCTTTAAAGATGAGTGCATGCAAGTTAAAGCATGTCCCGGCATCAAGATTTCGGCTTCATGAATGGGATTAATAACCCATAACTCATCAAGCGGTTGAACGACAAGATCCCGGAGACCTTTGATGAACTCATGAAGCGCACTCGGTATTTTGTCCAGGGAGAACGCCGCGGATAGCAAAAGAACCACTCGAGCTACGGCCACAGGAACAACTGGTAGGCAATCGAACGACCGAGGTAGTAACCGCAATAGGAGCTATCGCAGCCAGAGGAGCGACAGAGATAATGACAGTATACTCCCCGATCAAAACACCAAAGGAAATACTCGCAGCGGAAGGTGCGAATTTCCCAAGCCCACCGCAGATGCGTACACCGAAGATAAGCGACTGGGAATGGATCTGTGACTACCACGCGCAAAAGGGTCACACCACTACGAGTGTGTCCAAATTGCGCCAACTCATCGACAAGATGGTTAAGGAGGCGATGGACCACTTAGTTAAAAACATTAAAGAGGGAAGAGATAAACAAAAGAATGGAAGCAAGAAGGAGACACCCAAAGATAAGGCCGACACAATCTACATGATACAGACGTGGCAACGAACCACTAGACAAAAGGTCAACCAGGAGTTTTCCCGAAGAAGCGAAATCTCTTTCCCTACTCTAACTGCGGACAACGCAGCAGCAGAGCCCCTCACCATTGAAATTAGTGCGGGTGGCCACGACATACACCGCATGTACATTGATGGTGGGGCATCGGCAAATATCATGTATGAGCATTGCTTTAAAAGACTACGACCTGAAATACGCAGTCAGTCAAACCCGGTCAACACAGACTCACGGTTTCACGGGTGAAAAGATATGGCCCATGGGGCAACTGCGATTACTAGTCGGCGTTGGCAACACGAGCACTCTACGACAACCTGGATGGATTTCATGGTGATCAAATCCCCTTCGCCATACAATGGCATTATTGGGAGACCCGGGATATCACCATGCGCGGTGCCATCAACGGCACGGGATGCTTAAATTCCCAGAGCGGGGGCATTGTTACTCTTTACAATGCCACGGTACCAAACAGAGAATGTAACACGGTTACATGCGAGATGGAACCAACCCCAAACAGGCGCGACCAAAGTCCCCAACTTGAAGGTCGCATTCACCCGTAATACCCGAGCAGGAGATAACCATTGGAGGGTCATTGTCGGACAACGGCAAAGCAGCTGTGTGCACGCTCCTACAAAAGAACGTGGATATTTTCGCGTGGGAGCCAAAACACATGACCGGAGTACCACGCTCGATCACAGAGCATAAACTAAGAATCCGACAAGGGTACTCACCGATACGCCAGAAGAAGCGTGGCCAAGCCCCAGAGAGGGCACAAGCAATTCGCAGAGGTACGAAATTGGTAATCGCGGGAATCATGCGTGAAGTCTACTACCACGACCGGCTTTCTAATCCAAGTAATGGTCAAAAAGCGACGGTAGCTGGAGAATGTGTGTAGACTTCACCGACCTTAACAAAGCATGCCCGCAGGATCTGTATCCATTACCGAGATAGACCGGAAAATAGAGTCCTTGTGTGGATACCCGTTAAAGTGTTTTCTTGACGCGTACAAGGGATATCACCGATACGATGGCTAAGGAAGACGAGGAAAAGACAGACTTTCCACACAAGCCAAGCGTTCATGTTATACAAAAATGCCATTTGGCTTGAAGAACGCGGGTGCCACCTATCGCGGTTAGTAGACAATGCCTTTGAAAACAGTGGGCCGTAACTGAAGTCTATGTGGATGACCCGGTCATAAAAAGCCATCCTGAAGTTGAACTTGTGCGCGACATAGAAGAAACATTCAAGACTCTACGAGAAATCAACATGAAGCTAAATCCTAAGAAATGCACCTTCGGCTACATCAAGGCATGTTCTTAGGATACCGATAGAACCTCGATGGCATAAAACCTTGTCCGAAAAGACAAAGGCGGTGATTGAACTTCCTCACCACGCGTGAAGGAAGTCCAATCCCTCAACGAAAAACTGGCCGGCCTCAACAGGTTCCTGTCTAAATCAGCAGAAAAGTCATTGCCTCTGTTCAAAACACTCAAGAAGTGTATAAAAAAGGGTGACTTTCGGTGGACGACGGAGGCGGAAGAATCCTTCACTACACTCAAACAAAGATCTAGCAACGCTCCCAACACTCGTGGCACCCCACGGGGAAGAACGATCATGTATTTATCAGAACTCATGGGGCCAGTAGTGCTACTAACAGATAGGGACTCGGTGCAAACCCCTATCTATTTTGTCAGAAAGCGCCAAAAACGGAGATGAACTACAGTGCCATGGAAAAGTTGGTCTTGGCACTAGTGTTTGCCGCCAGCGGCCGCGCCGATACTTCCAAGCGCACCCAATAGCGGTAATCACAGATCAAGCCATCAAGCAGATCATCTCCAAACCCGATACGTCGGGACGACTCCGAAGTGGAGTGTGTTACTAGGCGAACATAACATCTCTTACGCACCACGTCGCAATAAAGGGGACAGGTTCGCGACTTCATCATCGAGAAGCCGATACCGACGAAGTACCTACACCAGCGAGAAGGAACTACAAGCTCCATGGATTTTGTTTACGACGGGTCCTCATGCGTGGGCGGGTCGAGTGGCCTTATTCTCACAAACCCGGAGGGAATGGAATTCACTTACGCGACTGCGCTTTGAATTTACCGCGACAAACAACGAGGCGAATATGAAGCTCTAATCGCGGACTACGCATTGCGGCTCGAATGGGTGTACGTAACTTGGAAGCAAATGTGGACTCCCGGCTAGTGGCCAACCACGTGTTGGGTGAATACGTGGCTAAAGAAGAGAATATGATTCAGTATCTTGAGAAGACTAAGAACCGATCAAAGGCTTTGACAGATTTACTATCAAGCAAGTCCCTAGAGGAGAAAATCGCAAGGCGAGACGGACTGAGCAAGATTGCTTCGACAAGCTTCGCACACTTATCAAAGCAAGTGCCTGGTGGAAACACCGAAAATCAAGTCAATATCGGAGATGGAAGTCTTCGCAGTCATAGAGGAGGATGGTCCTACATGGATGACACCGATTACGGAATTCTTAAGCAAAGGAACATTACCTCAAGAACAGACAAAAGCTCGCAGAATACGGCGCACGCCGAGAGATTCAATTGCGCGACAACATATTGTACCGACGTTCTTTCCTTCAACCATGGCTCCGTTGCGTCGGCCCCTACAAGCAAATTACGTGCTGCGAGAAATCCATGAAGGCTCATGCAGCATGCATGCAGGACCACGGTCCGTTCTAGCACGTGCCATGCGATCGATACTATCGGCCAACCATGCATCGAGATACGCGGGACCTAATAAGGAAATGCAATGATTGCCAAGTTCACAGACCCGCCCGCGCCACCACAGACGAGCTAACGCCAATCACGGCGCCTCGCCATTCTACAAATGGGGCATTGATATTGCGTGTCCTTTTCCAATAGCAGCATGCGGTCTTAAGTTTCTCATAGTGGCTATAGACTACTTCACCAAGTGGATAGAGGCAAAAGCAGTGGCGACAATCACCGGCAACCAGGTGAAACGCTTTGTCTGGGATAACATTGTATGCCGCCGGATTACCCTGGTGAAATCATCTCGGATAACGGGAAACAATTCTGCGACAACCCCTTCAAAGATTGGTGCGATAAGTTAAATATCACCCAACACTTCGCGTCGGTTACACACCCGCAAACCAATGGCTTAGTAGAGCGCGCAAATCGAAGCCTGGGCGAAGGAATCAAAGCGCGCCTGGACAGGCACAAAGGCAGGTGGGTCGAAGAGCTTTCACATGTCTTATGGGCACACCGCACCTCAATAAAACCAAAGACGGGGACACCCCTTCTCTAGTCTACGGGACAGAAGCTGTTATACCAACTGAGATCGGCATGCCAACTATCCGCACTGCGGAGATCAATGTAACAACAAACAATGACGAAAGACGTGTCGACTTGGACCTGCTGGAAGAAAGACGCGAACGCGCAGCCATACGGGAGGCAAGGTCAAAGTCAAAAATGAAAGGATACTATGATGCCAAAGTGCTAACGTTTCATTCGCACTGGCGACTTTGTCTACCGTGCCAATGAGGCGAGTCATGCGTAAGATACAGTAAGCTCGGACCAAAGTGGGAAGGACCTTATGAGGTTATGAAGCAATAGGCACAGCGCGTACAGGCTACGAGGCTTGGATGGTCGTGACCTACCACGCACATGGAACATCGGCAACCTCAAGAGGTGCTACCTATAAAGAATAGCTACGGCACGAGCACAGGACGCTCCGCACTTTTAGTGCCCAATAAACATTCATGTATTTTTTTTATTTACTGTTTCCTTTGTATTTCTCAAAAACCTTGCAAGTATCAATAAAACGCCGCGGTGTCTAGCTAACTCCGCGACACATTTTAAAGTTGTTATCTCCATATACTGTATGTCTTAACAATTTCTTATTTTTTCTTGCCCACGATGGCGTGCATGCACCACGAATAAACCCACGATGGTAATAGGATAAGTTAACCTACTAACTAACTTGTTGAGTAAGAGGGTTGCAAACCCATCAATACCGGATCACGCATCCTTGTTAAACACCTTGTTCTCAAGACGTTGGAATAAGATATGTGCGCATCCCACGATGGATGCGCAGAAACGCATACGTGCACGTTTAACAACTTAGGAACCGAGACACTTGATTCCTTAAGGTGATACTTACAGTACGCTGTTTATCATGACACACACGATTGTGATAAAATACTTCGAATTATTTCTCGAGTATACTATGGCTTTCATACATGCTTATGGATTACCTATATTAGCACTGGCGTACACGTTTGTTTCTTCGGCAACGAAGGTATCTTTTACGCAAAACCAAACAGCTATGTATACATTACAAGTTTCAATAATACCCACAAAGAAAACCGCAACTTTAATTCATAACTACGAGTTATTACAAAAGATAGTAAACATGTCAGCTACCAGCTACTACAACGCTTAAGTACAGAAGTGCCAACGTGACTCGTTGCTTCTTTGGCTCCGCTAACACCCTTCAACACATCGCATCCCGACACGATACAGTGGCCACACTTATCGGCACTCCATCGACTGGGCAAATGAGCCGCACCAACACCACACAAAATGGCCTTACCGCAATACCTTCTTTCTTAGCAAGACGGGTCGCATGCGCTTCCAAGACTTCCTTTAAAGGTACCTCTTTCTCCAAAGCAAATGGATTCTGACTATCCCTAGGACGCGCAAAGACAGTGTACTTGGAGCGTGACTCTGGGCTTCAAATAAAAGTCCGGCTGTGTCTCGGCACCCTCGGTACGATGACGCGCCAAGGTCAACCCCGCCATAATCACATTTATCGGATAATCTTGATCGCGCTCAAGCTCCGAAATCATGGGGAGCTCTAAGTCCTTCATTCTCTGCATGGCAGCGACCAAGTGATCATATGACTCAAAGATCATAATTTGGTACCTTCTCAATAGGCGCATTCAGCAGCTCTGTTTCATGAAGCTTTTCAATTGCTTCTGACTTACCACGCTCCAGAGCGACCGCACGACCTCCCCAAAAGCATTGACCACCTCTGGCGATTCCAGTGGTACCGAGCAGCTAGGCGGAAACCGTGGCCTATGAGCCACCTGCGCTCCGCTATCATGGACATGAGCTGAGGATACAACTCCTCGTCATACTCGAGGCTAAGCTTACGCAGCTTCGCCTCCTGTACTTCCAATGACCAACTCACAGTAGCCCCAAGCTCCCCAAACTGCGCGAACAAAGTTTCCTTACCCTGCTCCAAATGTTTAAGGGCCCAGCGGCACGCAGACTCATACCGGCACCGCGACGATCTTGAGTTATTTGGCACATTAGTGCCATCTTGTCCTCGGCCTGTTTTTGAGCGTAAGCGCTCAGATCCCTAGCCTTTGCATGGGCGCTATCCATTGCTTCGGGTGCTTGCCAGTTGCGCCTCCAACAAAGCTATTGTTTGGTCCTTTTGTGAACTTTGGTCAATCCCACCAGATACTCGGTCTTTTAGCTTCACAATTAGTGCCTGTTGTGCGGAGACTGCACCAATTCTTCAACCAAATGCTCAATGGGTGCATCCGCATCGATTGGTCTTCATTATCCCGACTCCGCGGCTCGAATCGCGCCGACCAGATCGGACTCGCCTCGGGGTGACTTTATTACCGCTCCATCCTGCGAATAATTACCAGCGCAACGTCAGATTCACAACTAGCACATTCACCAACAAAAGAAAATTATACATGGACGACTGTACTTACTGTGGCTCGGCGTCCTCAGGAAGGGTGCGACGACGCTTCATCCGTGGAGGATAATGCCACAGTCTGAACCACGGGGCGTTTCTTCCTTGATGGGCCTGCACCGTCATCACTTCGGGTCCTTTTACGAATAAGCCCGGATTCTTCTTCTTCCTCTTCCTCCGTAGGGTGAGCCACAGCGGTGGTCGTGCGAAGTTACTTCGGGAGTAGGGTGGCTTTGCAGGGGTGTTACCTCCACTGCGACGAGGAACTGGTTCTGTCTCCCCGCATTCAGCTCTATGACGTGTCCTGCGGTAGCAGCTAGGATTGGTTCCTCTCCTTCCTTTAACGGCCGCTACCGCACCACCTCAATCGGCTTCGCCAAGCGAACAACAAGAAAGAGGTCCATCTCTGCGCAATCGGAAACAAACAAACAGCATTGGTTACATAATGTGGGAACACAGGAAGATAATTCTTACTATAAAAGGAGGTGCGGAAGAACGAGTACCCACCCTGGCCATTAGCTTCTAAAAAGATAGGGATCTCATCTTCGGGACCAAAATAGTTCCTACGATGCCCATGTGTACCAAAAATTCCTCGGGATAGGAATTAATGGGGATGCGGTTAGCGTTTATCAATTCCGCATCCTCAGCGACATAGGATCCAGGCGGGGGGCACTCATCCTTCACCCGAACCCGGGTATGAAAGTCATAGGTCCACGGAAACACAGCGCTATCTACACGAAAAAGGACTCCTCCAATTCCTAAGCGCGTCTAGCTTCTTTGTATAACATTGAAATCTACCAGTAGCAGCTTAGCAAAGGACACCCACCCATGTGACCAGGTTGTATGGTAGAACACGCGAAAAAGGTTGATGGTGGGATTCACCGCCAGTAAACGGCAGTTCACCTCAAAATTTGTAATTTTAGCGGCGCCTATACAATGCAATTGTGATATGTGCAGATTATAATATTTCAATATATCGCACAGGAATTGGGATAGAGGCACGCGTTGATTCGCGAATTCGAAAAAACGCGTGTATACCCCCACCTTCCCTTCGGGGAAGTCGGCAATAGACGCCCGCGCACCCGGAACAACTGGATGTACGCTAAGCGGTATGTAGTAATCCGAAGTGAACTCTAAGAGATCACTCGTGGATAGATTGGAGGTGAACTCATGCAGTTGTTTGACCATAGTGGTGGATTTACAGAAACGCACGCGAGGGTACCTTGAGGTAGTTTAATTTCTAGATTGCAGCTGGAGTTCTCTTTCAACAATGGCGGATTGCTTTTTTACGGTGGATCACTTTGTGAAAATGAAGGGTGGTTTTATACTTTTCTCTCATCCACACGATACGTGCCACGTGGACTCCACTAACTTCACTTGTGTGGTTGAGATCACTCTGATGGGACGCGGGACAGTCACTTTCCCCCGAATAACGAGGCGTTTACAATTCACTTTGATGTCTAGATACAACGCACCTATGGGTCTGTGTATGGCTTCTTTAATACGTTTCGTAAGTTTATTTTATTTTGGACTACGGTCATTAGTCTAGCATCCGCAGTTACGCACTGCGCATACTAGACTGGGGGGACATGATGACGTATAGTCTGGAGTCGGGTCATAAACCCAACTACAGCCCAATACTCACAAGCCCGGCACGAACTGGGCCAACATCAATAAGCGTTTGGGCTCACGAAGCCCAAGCCTATATCTATTTACGGAATAGATATCCGATCTCTTCTAAAAGAAGGAGATAATCATTCCCAACCGATTTAGGCGGGATACGCCGAAGGTTGGGGAACACGGAACCAACAAGGATTCCGTGCGTATATAAAGGGAACCATATCCCTCGTTTAAGGTACGATCTGATAACCCTAAAACTCCTAAAACCCTAAATCGATTACTTACTCTTACGCCGGAGGATAATCGTGGGAGACAATCCCACGATAAGCCTAACGGTGTTTCTTGTCTCTTAGTGCGCAGGTTTCAAGTAGCAATTCTCAATTGGTACGAGAACCGGAGCTCCAAATCAGGAACGTCCAACTTTTGTATCAACAAATATAAAGTGCGTTGCTAACTTGCTATAACATTTTGTTTCAAAACTTTCGAAAGATCGATAAATGCATTACTTGATTAGCTGATTTTGCAAAATATATGTCATATAAGTCTAGTTGGTTGAATGCTTTCGAGTTTGGTATACATGTTTTAAGATGCCAGTTGCAAACAATAATTCAAGACAGTGTAACCAATCCAGAAATGAAGCTTAAGAGAATTCCAAAATATATGAAATTTATAGGTAGCAAAATGTGTCAATATGCAAAAAGTTTGGGGTTATCTTAATCTTAACTATATAAAAAAAAAAAATGGTCAAAAAGTCAAAATGTGAAAAAAGTGAAAAAGTGGAAAAGTGAAAAATGTGAAAATGTCAAAAAGTGGATAATTATTTTTGTTAACTTGAAAAATTATCTTTGGCAACTTGGAAAAAATCATATTGTTAAATTTTTTAATAAAAAATCATGACTCGATCGGGTTTATCAAACCGGGTAAAATAAAACCGGCGATTCAATCCGATTCTCAAACAAGCAAAAACCTGGTCCTATCCGGAACGGTGTCCGAGTCGGCTTCTGGTTTAACCGGCCTGGTCAACCCGGGTTTAAAAGCATTGCTATCAATCATATTACCGACAAGGGCACTCATAAGTATTACTATTATTTTTTCTTTATTACTGTAATTTTAAATTATTAACTTTTGGTTATGAGTATTACTTTATTATTGCAATTACATTTTCATCATTTCACTTCTATTTGAAAATTAAACGAAAACTTGCCACAATATCGCATATCGTTAATTGTCTACCATTAAGAACCGCTGCCGCCAGGCGCGGGTACTCGTCTAGTATTAATAACGAGCGTAATGAGCAGTAAACTACAACTAGTTTACTTGCGCAGTAAAACCACCATAATAGTTTTATCTTTTCTTTTTCTCTGTCATAGTTTATATTTTTACTTTGTTTTAATTTTTATTTTTGTTTAATCAATATATTTAAACTTTGTAAAATGTATATGTATAAACATAGAACTTTTTGCTCATTTTACTTTTTAAACTTATTTTTGTGACGTAAATTTAACAATAAAGTTTAATTTATTAATTATGATTAATAAATGAACATAAGATCGTTCTTTTCTAAATTATACTCAATTTTTAAGACTGGTCGTTAAGGCTGTGCCCGTTTAACTCATATTTCACCTTTACCCATTTGACCCGTGCCCGTTGGTACTTGAGCCCACCTGGCCCGTCCATTTGCCGACTCTTATGAATGATATCAGTTGAATACTTGAATCCATTCATAAGGTACAATACAAAAAGAATTCACACAGATTGCATTTAAATGATTGTGACGACACTAAGAACTCGATATTTAATGGAATCAAGACGTATCGAGAAAATAAGTTGTAGCTCGATCGACCAATCTAGACTTATATAGATAATAATGTTGTATGGTCTCTCTTTGCAATTGTTTAGAATAAATTTGTTGCACGATGTAACGAAATAAATGAAGATGAACTCGATCATAAAATGATTACGTACGTACTTTCAGTTCATCAAAGCCTATGTTTGATACTAACTCGTTGCATGTAATAGTGTTGGCGTAAAGCCATGAGTCAATTCAAGACTCACCTTGCCCGAGTAACTTAAACATAGAAAACCTCATTCATTTACCCGTTCAAGGCTCTTGAAGAGTAGGACATATTTAGCTACGAGTTATCATGTGTAACGATTTTTAAGCACAAGTAAGCACTAAGTAGCGAAAAAGAAGGTGTTAGCTTGAAAAAAGAGAAAAGACAAAGATCACGTTGATCGTTAGTTCGGGATTGAAGTGGGGACTGGGGAGAACAAGTATACATCAAACACTTCATTTCTATTTCTTGTTATCGTAGTGTTCGTCATCAAGATGGATCACCCTTAAAACACTCGATCATAGAGTGTGACAACTCTCGAAAGTGCAACAAGATTGAGAGTGGTCCTTGCTATACTTATATGTCGAAGTTGGACATCTTGCTAGAGATTATAATTATAGCAAGTAAAGTATACCTACATCGAATTCCAAAAGACCATAATTAGTTTTGACGACATGAAATGAAAAAGGTTTAGTTACATTCATTCGAATGATGTATGCAACTCTTATTTTGAAAAGATCGTGTTGCATTTTCGTCTAAAGATTCGAAATAAGTTGTACTTAAGGAACTACAAAATGTTTCCCTGTTAAAATATAAATTGAGCTTGAGTTCGGTTCGGGCCCGTTTCATTTTTAATTTTGGCCTAACGAAATAAAGTTCGACTCACTCCTGGACTGCCTTCTCCATAAGAGTGCAAGGTGCAGTTGCACCGTATAACAATTATAGGCATCATTACGTCAGCTTATACCCTACTCCAATAACATTCGTATAACACTCGAAAATAAATCAACTCACTAAAAAAATAGAAAAAAGGAGAAAGCATAACGAATGTAAAGCAAATGATATTGTCACATTTAACACAAAAATGCGGTGCAATATAATAATTGTAAAAGCGCCATAAATACCATTAATTTAGCATCTATAACATGTTATAAGACATTGCGCCGTGCCTTCTAAGGCTCGTTTATTTACATATGTAAACACATCTATGTTGTATCTTCATGCTCGTCTAAATCAAAGTTCTTTTTTTGAATGAAGGGTTACTCCGATAAAATATACTCCTTCCGTCCCAAATTATAAGTTCATATTGGTATTTTTATTGTCCCAAAATACTTGTCCTCTTATATATTCCAACCAATCAAAATAGTCTTTAGTAGAGAAAGATGATATTTGATTGGTTAATAGAATAGTTAGTGGAAATTTTTTAAACTTTGTACAAAATGAAAATGAACTTACAATTTGAGACGGAAGAAGTATTAATTACAAAAATATTAAGTACAAAAGAATATGAATGAAAATCACATTAATCTTAAGCAAATACTTAAATGATCACTAAAACTTTTGTGACAAGCCACAGAACAATAACACCACTATAAAGATAATGCATAGCTTCCATATAATTTTTTTTTTTTGGTTTAGGAAAATGATAAATGGACCTAACTATAGAGGCTTAAAAAGAGACCTAATGCATAAATAAATTGTACAGTAACAGTACTGTACAATTTATTTATGCATTAGGTCTCTTTTTAGGCCTATTTAATTAGGCCCATGTATCAAAGCTCTTTCGTTTAATGTCTATGTGGCATGCACTAGTTAACTAAAAGGATAATGCAAGTAGGGACTCATATTTTATCATAAAACTTTGCATATATATTACAAAGGCAATAATCATTTCTAGTAGGGGTCACCAAATTATTTAATATCTTTATTTACAATGTCAAAATATAATTATTAGTTTTGTTGTTTCGATTACAACTTTATAACGAATTCAACTAACTATAGCTAGTGCTTGCGGTTGATTTTTTTTTTCATAAAATATTTTATGCAACTTTATAAGTCTAAATTAATTAAGTATAATTAAGTCACATGCACATACGTATTCTTAACAACTACTAGACATTATTTTTAATATTCGAACTCATTATTCACTTCATATATTATCATTGGTAAAATCCCTCAATGAACAAAAAGTTGGTAGTAATATTCGAACTCATTATTCACTTCATATATTATAGCAGAACACTTTCACTAAGATATATTTGATTAATATACATTTAATAAGTTCTAGTAATATAGTACATACATAAATAAGAACAATAATGCATAAGTTATAGTAATACAGTACTTCCATTAATAAGAACAATAATGCATAAGATATATAAATTTTTATAAATAACAATAATTGCATTACTTAGTTATATACACTTGCATTGTTCTTAATTGATAAAATATATATATACTAATTTTCTTATATCAATTATTGTTTTCATATCACACAAATTAAATGTACTTCCTCCGCCTTAATATCATTTTTCATATTTTCATTTTGAATTGTTTCAAATTAGTTGTTTACTATTAAAAATCAGTGTTGAAAAAAAAGCTTATAAGACCGATTAATCGTCGCTTAGGCGCTACTGGGCCACAAACATTTTCGATTGGTCAATAGCGTTCAACGACTTTTAACGATGATCAAACTTGTCGGAAACTTGCAAATCTTGGCAGAAATACCCAAAACTCGCCGTAAATTAGTTTTAATCACTTATAGTCGCTGTTTATATCTATTACAAGATGTTTTTTTAAGAAAAATCTTGCATGAAATACCTAATAGTCACCGGAAATACCCAAAACTTGTCATCATGCCAATCGGATTAATCACCGATTAATCTCGCCTAAATCGATTACAAGCTATAAGGGAGTCGACCGCCCGACTACCGATTCGCGATTTTTGAAACATTATTAAAAATAGATAATAAAATTTAATTGAAATTATTATATTACTCTTACTTGAAATTGTTGTTACAAACTTTTAATAAATCAGTAATTAATTAAGTAAAGGCAATATGTCATTCTTCGAAAAGTAAGAGATAAAAAACAATAATAATTATGTTTTTTTTTAATTTTGTGTTTGTTGTTGATGAACAATTATTTTGAAACGAAAAGAGTAACATTTTTCGTTGTTAAAGTTATTTAAATTCATTTCAAATCTGCATTCATACAAAATACTATGGAGGTATAGAATCCATCAACTTTCATTGCAAATTTTCTTAGTTTGTAGTAATACTTTTTATTTATTTAGAAAAACATGCGGTATGTTTGGCAAAACTAGCTGTAAGCTGTATGCTGTAAGCTGTAAGCTGTTAACTGCAAAACTGTTAACATAAGCTACAAGCTGTATCTTTTTTTCAATAAAAGTGTTTGGTAAGTTAGCTGTTAAATGTAATTATAAGATGTAAAATGACGTAAAAGGACATATACATAATTATAAACAAATGTTTAGAGGGTATATCAGTAATTTAAAGTTTTAACAGCTCCAAAATGTTTAAAAAGCTTCATGAATCAGCTTTTCATTTAAGAGCTATTTGTTTGAAATAAAAGCTTGAAGTTAATGCATCCAAACGTATCCAAACGAAGCTATTTATTTTAAAAAAGATTATTTTATAACAAAAAGCTAACAACTCCCAAATAAAGGTCTTGTCAAACAGGCCCATGGTTAATTTATAACCATTTTAATACATTTTAGCTAGCTAAATTTTAACTCAGGGCCCGTTTTGGTGTCGATACAACCATAATTGACTAAGTCAAAGTTGTCGCATATATTTAATCACAAACACATTAATTTTAGCTAGCTAGCAATTTTATCTTTATTATTTAAAACATGCTCAACGATAATCCATAGTTTTTTAAATATCAACACTAATCAACACATGCTATTCCAAGAAAAGAATTAACAAAACTTTACATTTCTTCATTTAACAAATAAGAAATGATTGAAACAAACATTTAAAACTTACTCTAACTAAGCATTTTGCTTTCATTTAAAGTAAGAAAAGCTAGTCTTCTATCATATCTATCAATAACAAGTGGTTCACAAAGACATGCACCTAATTAACTTACCAACAAAAAACGACATAGCAACAATCAAATATTAACACATTTATTATCACTTGTATAGTTATATATAAGCTTGAGTTGGCTAGTCATATATTTCATATTCACTTGATTTACTCACTACATCTCATTAGTACTCTATAACAAGGTGCTACTCATCGATGGCGAGTTTGAGCTTAAATGGGAGCTGGCTTCGGGTTATGATCGTGGTTGGGTTCGTGTTGCTACCACTATTGGTCGATGGTAGAGTTCGGCGATACAACTTTAATGTTAGTACTTTCTAAATTTTTGAGTAATCTTTAGTAGTTCTTGCATTCATAAGGGTTGTTATATTTAGAAAGGATAATATTTGGCCATGCATGCAAAATGGATATTACAAGTTATTTTAGGAAAACATGTACTTTTTGCTCAAGAATTTTTGTTGCATAGCTTATATTTTTGTCAAGTATACAATTATATGAGTTTAAAGATGTGTTTTTATTTGTTAGTATGTAAAAATACAAACCGTTTAGTAACATAGCTCTGCCTGTAAATATAAAGTGTAAAATGACGTTAAATTCAAACGCTTCTTTAATTCAGACGCATGTTGCTAGACAAACATTGTATTTTAAACGCTCTTAAAAGCTCGTCGCCAAAAACAGCAAAATCATAAAACTTTACTATTTTTTTTTTTTTAAAGTAAAAGAATGTTGCCATTTAAGCTAATGTAAGGAGAAAACTTCAGACAGCATTCATGTTCTTACTTGGTTTTAAATGAACATTTAACTATAAGCTACATTTTGTTTCTGATGTTGCAGGTGGTAACGAAACAAGAAAATCGATTGTGCTCATCGAAGCCCATAGTAACGGTCAACGGTCAGTTCCCAGGACCAACGCTATACGCTAGAGAAGGTGACAATGTGCTCGTAAGAGTTGTCAACCGTGTCAAATACAACGTCTCCATCCATTGGCATGGAATACGACAACTACGAACAGGATGGGCAGACGGGCCAGCATACATAACACAATGCCCGATCCAGCCCGGACAAAACTATGTCTATAACTTCACGATTACTGGCCAACGAGGCACACTTTTGTGGCATGCACATATTCTATGGCTTAGAGCAACCGTTCATGGTGCTATCGTCATTTTGCCTAAAGAAGGAGTTCCGTATCCTTTCCCAAAACCGGATGTTGAGCAAGTTGTTGTCTTAGGTGAGTCCTCAAGTCCAAAACGCGTCGTTGGTACAAAATTGTATTACTGTTAGTACTTAATCATGGTTATGTTTATGTAGGTGAATGGTGGAAATCAGATACAGAAAATGTGATTAATCAAGCTTTAAAATCGGGTTTGGCCCCGAATGTATCAGATGCACATACCATAAATGGTCATCCAGGACCCGTCTCTTCATGCCAAACACAAGGTATGTCTAAATCCATATTATAGTTAGTACGGAGTATATATTTTCGGGTCGATTTTAACTCAAAATATTTTCTTATGATGCTAATAATACAATGCAGGAGGGTTTCGATTAAGTGTAGAAAATGGAAAATCATACATGCTACGTATAATCAACGCTGCGCTTAATGAAGAACTCTTCTTCAAAATCGCGGGCCATCAACTCACAGTAGTAGAGGTCGATGCTGTCTATGTAAAACCCTTTAAGACCGACACAATTGTCATTGCACCGGGCCAAACTACTAATGTCATCATAAGTGCCACAAAGTCGTCCGGTAAATTCATGATGGTAGCCTCACCTTTCATGGACTCACCAATCGCGGTTGATAACAAAACCGCGATTGCCACACTTCATTACACGGGGACCCTTGGTGCCACCACGACCACCTTAACCATCCCACCTCCTCAAAATTCAACTGTTACCGCAAACAAATTTATTGATTCCCTCCGGAGTTTGAACTCAAATAAATTTCCTGCCAATGTACCTTTAAAAATTGATCATTCATTGTATTTTACAGTCGGGCTTGGGATTAACCCATGCCCGACTTGTAAAGCTGGGAATGGGAGTCGGGTTGTGGCGGGTATTAACAATGTTACATTTGTTATGCCTACTTATGGGCTTTTGCAAGCCCATTACTTTAATAAAAAGGGAGTCTTTACCACGGATTTTCCGGGTAACCCGCCCCATGTCTTTAATTTTACCGGTTCGGGGCCTAAAAACTTGGCAACGAGCACCGGGACTAAGGTTTACAGGCTAAAGTATAACTCGACGGTTCAACTAGTTTTACAAGATACCGGTATTATTTCTACGGAAAACCATCCGGTTCATTTGCATGGGTTTAACTTTTTCGCGGTGGGTAAGGGTTTGGGTAACTATAACCCGAAAACGGATCAAAAGAACTTCAACTTGGTTGACCCGGTCGAAAGGAACACAATTGGTGTACCTTCTGGTGGATGGGTAGCTATAAGATTCCGAGCTGATAATCCAGGTAACTTTTTACAAACTTATGAACGATACACTAATGTTTTATCGCTTATATGAAAAATGACGATTTTCCTTCCATCCTAGGTGTTTGGTTTATGCATTGTCATTTGGAAGTTCATACGACTTGGGGACTAAAAATGGCGTTTTTGGTGGATAACGGAAATGGCCCAAATGAATCGCTACTGCCACCTCCGAAAGATCTTCCGAAATGTTGAAGAAGATAGGATGGAAGTAATAAGATTTGGGTATGATTTAGATGATTGATTTGTTTCTTGAGCAAATGAAAGGATTTGTTCAAGCAAGTTTGAAATAAAACTTCATAAGTATTTTTGTAACAATATTTTTTTATGTATTAAGCAGAATTATGTGTAATGAATAGTTGATTTTTCATTGTAATATTTAGTGCAAGGAAATTTGTTTGATTATAAATTTTACATATAGGGGTGTTATACAAATCGGGTAATACTCATAGGAACCAAAAACTGAAACTGGACCAACCCGAATAAAACCGAACTGAATTTATTAAAAACGAACCAAACCGAATTAAATATTATGTTTTCAGTTTTGCACAATGTAAACCGAACCGAACCAGACCGAAAACCGAATTCATATAAATATATATATTTTTTTATATTTATATAGATAGTATAGCACAAGGGACATACAAACTATGTTTTTTTATTCATCATTAGAATATTGTTGAAGGTGGCCTGGTATTATTAAGCCTGTCATTGTGTTATTAAGGGCTTTGGTTTGTTATAAAAAAAAATCTGTTATTATATACGTGGCAAGCCTTCCACACGAATCTACCACCGTCTTTTTCTTATGACACGAATCCATCACCGCTTTTTTTTCTTATCCTTCACCAAAAACAAAGTGGGTTCTTGATAATATTTTTAGCACTAATTTTAGGATTTTGGTGAAACGTTTCATTTCAGAATCGACGGCTGGCGTGCGTCTACAACAACATCCTACAACTATAATAGTAATCAATTTGTATACGTTTTGATTACTTATTTGTTTAAAAATTTCAAGATTTTCGCAAACCTTTTAATAGTTGGTTAAGGATTACTTTCAATGGGTTTTTATGAGATAAGTTGTTGTTTACCTTTTTGCTAAATGTTTATTGTTGCTAATCTTATATCTTTGTAATGATGTAGTATTCGACTTAGGATGAAGATAATTAACTTCATATACACGGGACGTTTGTTAATTCGAATGGTATGATTTTAATTATCATTTTCGTATATTACTGTTTCTATTAAAAAGGATGATAAATTCTATTAATAATATGACTAAGGGAGTTGAGTAGTGATGTTTTGCTTACTTTAAAATTTATGGTTGCCAATTTGTTATCCCAGACAGGAATACAACGATCAAGTTTTTGGAAAAACGCTCCGATTGCAAAAGGTGCGCACATATGTAATTGATGATCTTTAATCTATGTCCCTTTACACAGTACTTTTGCTTCAACATAGTGGTTCTAGATTTTTGTATAACGAATAATTTGATTATATATGAATTATTGCCGAGATAAAGCAAAATCACCTTTTTGGCCTTTGTGATTTGGAGAGGGCATAAGGGTTTATACGGGATGAAGCATTAGCATTAGCATATTTGATCAGATTGCCATATTACTTTGAAAGTTTTTCCAATTATCATATTGTCATATTACTTGGTCACGAGAATGAACCAGAAACAATTTGATCAAATATGATAATTGGAAAAACTAAAGAAACGCAGAGGCAAAAACATTTTTAATGAGCATTAGCAACCACCAAAATTTTAATAAAGCTTCAATGTTTGTACATCTTTGCAGATTCTTAAAGTCATATTTAGCATTTGAACCTTCGTTTACACGCTTATGAAATCTTCTGTTTGCGTGATTCATTTAGATTTATTTCGCGTGGGATCTTATTGGTTTCAGAACCATGTTAGAGAATGAACTCATACGAGGACTAACTAAAGAGGTACGTATAAATTAATCATAAGGTTGCTGCATTCACTGCTATTTTTCGTGACATTGGTGACTGTATTGTTGTATAAGAATAACCATTCAGATAACATTAAACATCTTTCGCGTGATACTGAATTACCAAACGTTACTCAAAACTTAAATTTGTGTCGCACCTCTGAGAGACAAGATGCCACCAGACGTAGTTTGTGCAGCGGTTGGGGGTGCTTCTGTTGCTTTTGATCTTTTTTTAATTGCAGGTTTTGGAGAACCAGTGGTTCATGATTGGGTTGTTAAATAGCTATGTGGATCGTCTCTTAGTTTTCAAAGCGAGGCAAGATCCGTCCATCTTGGCGTTGTTGGTGTGACCGGTTCTCATGTGATTCATCACCTTCACGACGGCGCAAATAATGTGCATAGATGTGTTGTCATGGTTACTATAGCAAAAGATCGAAAAACTTCTCAATTCTAATGGGTTAGATATGTCAAAAGCATACATGTTATATACACAGAAGATGGCAGAGGAAAAATACAATGAGTGGGAGATAGAACCTGCTCCAGACAATCGGGATGGTATGACCTTTTTACTCTTTCTTAATACTCCCTCTTTCTAGCTTTTCATATCATTCAACTATAGATATCAACATTAAAAATTATTTGTTTATTGCCATCGTTAAGTATACAATTTCTGGTGTTGGTTTGGATGAATGTGTTTCTTTTCTTGAGACGACTATATAGGAGGGTTTCTAGATGTATAGGTCCATATGGGTAAAATGGGTAACTATCAGGTGCTTAAGAACATTTTTTCATTAGTGCTCAAAACAGGTCACATGGGTTGAATGGGTGACTGTTATGGGCTATATGTCTGTGTTAAGTTGATGAAAAGCTTCCAGACAGGCGCACACATAAAGTGGTGTGACGACTGCAATTTACTAATTGCATCCACTCACTAGAGCATTGGAGGGGGATCTCAAAAGGAAGTTTAATCACATGTATGAAGGTTGGTTCAAATATTAAGACATTCAAATTCACAGTTTTTAAAGCAAAATCAGTTATCAGTTTCTTAATCATTTTATGTCTTTTATCATTATAGGTACTGATTTCTCGCGAGGCTGTGCCTCAACAGCAGATGATGGATCATCAAGTTCATCAATGTTCGCACAACAACGTTAGTCATGTTCCTTTATGCTTTTATCAGTTTCGTATACCTAATTTAAGGAGGCTTACTTTAGTTACCAAAGTTGTTACTTGGATAGGTATGGGATTACGAATTAGGATTCGTTTGCTGCCAGGTGTTCCATCATGTGATCCAGCTGTTTGGAAATCACTTTTACACTAGCATCACTTTCTATTAATTTTTTTTTTTTATCTTACTCTTGGTGTAGGCAAACCAGACATGCAGACTGATATTCCAGTAACAACTGGTGGGGATCAGACACTGATGCTGCAGGTGTTGCCTTCACAAAAACGCGCTGTTAAAGGCTCTGCATCAACATCTGCCCGCACAGGTTAGTTCTGAGGTTGCCGATTGTCTATGTTGCATCAACATTTATTTATTCGTTACAAACAAGTCAGGGGTGAACATAGATTGGAAAATGTCGGTACAGTATCGAATGGCTCTTTACTAAAAAGAGACCCGAAAGGTATTTTAACTTGACGTATAAGATTATTTAGGGAACAAAATGTCCTACAATATTTTGTGTTCACATGTTCTTTGTGATTGGTAGGCTTTCTCATGGAACAAATGATGCGGTCGAGAAGTTATAGTTGCTCAAACGAACAAAGGCAGCTTCCTTAAGAACGATACAAATAGGAATAAAGACTTGGTGTTTAGGTCCATGGCCGGTTAGATTGTAGGCTGCCATCAGATGTCTTAAAGTAACAATGACCAAAATGTATGCAAATATATTCTTGATTTGAAGCTCAGTTATATATGGTTTTGTTTCGTATAATTTTTTACCTACAATCATATGAGGTGGGGCATTAGTTCACAAAATAATGTATCAAAACACCCCGTCGCATCGCGGCGGGTTCAAATTACTTGTTTATATACATACATAAACCATTAAAACCCTTTTCTTATATAAATATAACATTTTTAAGCTTGAAAATATTTTTTTTGCTAAAAAAACTATATAACTAAATGAAAAACAAAATATACATTATGTAATTCGAATTATTCGGGTTAACCCGAAAACTGAATGAATTCAAATTCGGTTTTCAGTTTTACCTTGAATTTTGTTTTAACCGAACCGAATAAACCGAACAACCTTATAACTGAACCGATCCGATGACCACCCCTATTTACATCTCAGTGTTGTCCTTGTCCCTTGGTGATAAACTGGGCCAATGGCCTGAACCTATAGGCCCGGTTCAAGTCCAGGCCCGGTTACTCATAATCCAAAATACTAGCCCAAAATATGCAGAAGTAATCCATAATATTTATGATATTAATTACTCATTTAACAACTAATAAAAAATAGTTACATAAGACCATCTATGAAATTCTTATAATTATATCATTGTTTCAATAATCAATGCAATTAGTAACAGTTAACGAGATAACGAATCACAAATCACCTGCCATTAACGTACGCTTAGTCGGGAAAAACATCTTTGACATCCATTGCACCGGTTTTAATAATTGAGCTCTCTTTTTCCTCCAAAACCATATTGCAGCATTATACTGTTGGTTACGGATAAGTTTAGTAGCTGCTCGCCAACCAAACTTCTCCATCTCAGCTCGGGCAGCCTGCCCGATGTTTTCACGTAACTTGGCATCGTGTAAAAGTGGGACGATCTTGTTTAAGCAGTCGTCGAGGTCACCAGGGGTGTAGAGGTATCCGGTTTTGCCCTCTTGTTCTTCAGGGATGATATCGGGTATGCCACCAGCTCTGGCAGCAATCACGGGCAGCCCTGATGACATGGCTTCTAAGACTACAAACCCGAGTGTTTCGGATTCTGATGGTGTTATGAAAACGTCACCACTGGCGTATGCTTGAGATAACTCTTCGCCTTGTAACATTCCTGTGAATACCACCGGCATTCCTTCAAACAACTTTTCCAAATCTTCCCTGCAAGAAAAAAAAGCTCAAATTTTTTCGATGAAAATCGAATTAAATGTTCTGGTGATTAAATGAATCCTAGAATTGGACAACTGGTAACTACTTACCGGTGTGGACCATCACCAACGAAAGCTATCCTTGCTTCCGGTATTTTTTCCATAACACTGATATTCACAGATCCAAAAATGACACTGATCACTTTAAGTAACAGTTAACTTATCATACGTTTTGAGCAGAAGTCTTCCTAAATATAATGTAACATACCTTTTAAGGAAATCCAAGCTCTTCTCGACACCAAGTCGTCCAACATGTACTATCAATGGCCGATCAGGTTCACCATTCCTGTTAATCAAACAAAACATGTATCAGTTGAAGGACTTATATTCTTCTGTTTTACTTTTAAGATGTTATATGGTTGCGGTAATGAGTGAAAGTGTCGAAATAAGAATCGTACGTTAGTCTAACTCTCATTTCGTGTGAACGGAATTTGGGATGGAAGCTTTCTGAATCAACTCCCTTATTCCATAAACGGATTTTGTTAGCTGAAAAGGAAAAGAATTACGAAATAACATCAGACTCATATATAATGTGCGACTCGAATCTAGGATGTTCAGGTTAAAAAAGATTTACCTGCAGTAACTCTGGCTTGTCGAAGTTCCTTGGCAATACCAGCCGATGGCACCAACGTCAGGTCAGCTGCCCTGTGAAGAAACTCTTGACACAAAAAGAAATCACTGTCATTACTTAAGGCCCAACTTGAAGACTTGGGAACTAGAGGTAATTTTGGCTCGGGTTGGCCCAAGAAGCTTGTTTCTCCAAAAACTATAGTTTTGGTGACATTCAACGTGGTTGAGATAAAACACGATCCAAATTGACCCATTCATAAGGAAATGGTTTAAACTTGCCACCTTTAGTCGAAACATATAGGACATGAGTTAAAATAAAGAGTCAAGACATACTTATGACTAACCACATAGGCTTCACGAGCCAGCTAAACGTGTATCTTGGTATGTAACTGCATCAAGAATACAAATTACGCTCAACCCAAATGACTCAACCTGTGTTAAAAAGCAATATATAACCAACATCCTAAAGAGACTGCATTATGGGTTGCTTACACGGGGACATGTGTATGATAGGACATCACAATAGGAACACACAACATCTTGGCAATAGCGAGTGCACCGAAAACCTAGCAATTCACAGCAAAAATGTTATTAGTGTAGTGAGATAGGCAACTTGAAGGGCTAATGGCTAAGAAGGTACGGGCTTTAAAAAATAAAAGATAAGATGGTAAATGTACCATAATACCCGGAGATGATGCATGAATGATGTCTGGCTTGAACTGTCTAACCTCATTGATAATTCGAGGGCTCAGTGCAAGGGAAAGTGGCACATTTTGGTACCATGGGCAAGGGAAGCTGCACGAGAAAGAATCAAGAGAATATTAGTATGATTAGAAAGCAAAGAAGTTTCATTTTTTTTTGTTTTTTTTTGTTTTATTAGCTTAATTTTATACTATCGATACTGAAGTGTATTTTACACATGCGATTAATCGTCAACTTTTTAAATTAGGAACAACGTATAATAGTGAAAGAAACCAACCTTCGCGAGCCAATTATTTTTGCTCCATGGAACTCTTGAGGCACCCCTTCGTGTGTCGTTACAACCATCACCTGCAGAAGCGAATTATGAGTTTAGTACTTTGTTCAAACCACGCGTACACTTGTTCAAGAAGAAAGCATAATCTATAACTTACCTCATCTCCCATTTCCCGTAGATATTTAATGAAGTTCTGGAACCGATTCTTGTATCCGGATACATAACTGCAATTCAAAGATATTAGATTGCAGATACTGAACACCATAAATTTGGTTAAAAAATACGATACACCAAATAGTATAATCGATTTTTTACCAAAGAATTACAAATAAAAACGTTTCTGAGGTGGCCCCCAAAAGAAACGTGCCTCATTGACATAAAATAACACTAGCTCAGTTGAAATAAAAAAGCAGCAAGATATTTGTTTTTTACATTCTTTCGTAGGAAAAACGTTACCTAAAAACAAAACATAAACACACAAAAGTTTAAGGAATAAGTACAAAAAGACAGCTCTCAAAGGTCAACATTATGCTTACATGGTTACACTACCAAAGTTTTGGTCACACAAAAGACGCATAAACCACCTTGAAAAATCAACGTTTATAATCGTTAGTTATTGTCGTCTTACTTCTAAGTAATCAAAGAATCACGTAATCAACATATTATTGAGCTGGCAATCGCGACTTTCCGCCGTACAAAGATGCATTCATTTATACTGACGACGACTTTTTGTTTTTTGGGTAACCATGGTTTCCGACTTTTTGGCAGACTAATCGAAGGGGTTTGAATCAATAGCAAATTTTGACATCTCCGATTAAAGAAACAACTGATTTCTAGAAATTATATCCTACAAACACCCCCTAAGCTTGTTAAATCTCATCAATTTATATCTCTAAGCTCATAAAAGGCTAACTAATTTAACTACCAACAACACACATTTATAAGCCAAAAAATTGAGCTTATGAAATACAAGACGAAACCAAATAAGCTCGTAAGCCCATAATAAGCTTCAACAAACACTCCCTATGAGCTCATTATGACAAAATACGAAAAATAGGCCCATAAGCCAAAAAAAATTAGCTTATGAAATATAAGCCGAGTCAAATAAGCACATAAACAAACACCCCCTATGCATCAACAACACATAATTAGATATTTCCCAAGAAGGTATACTAATTCACCTTCCAACAACCAAACAAAACATCAATTAAAATCCAAACTTTTTATAAAAAAAACACTCGCACAAAGGGAGAAGGTTCAACAAACAGAGCAATTCTTCTAGGCTTAAAGGGGTGTTTGTTTAAGCTTATTTTAGGCTTATTAGCTTATTTCGTCCAGCTTATATTTCATAAGCCCATAGTTTCTGTCGTATGAACTTATTATGACATAAAATGAAAAATAAGCTCATAAACTAGAAAATAATCCAAAAAAGTTTACGGAATAGAAGCCGAGTCAAATAAGCTCATAAACTCAATATAAGCTTAAACAAACACCTCCTATGAGCTTATTATGATAAAATACTAAAAATAGGCTCATAAGCCGAAAAAATTAGCTTATGAAATATAAGAGTCAAATAAGCTCATAAACAAACACCCCCTATGCATCAACAACACACATATAGATATTTCCCATAAAGGGTATACTAAATTCACCTTCCAACAATCAAAGTAACCGCAAAATCCCAAATTATCACCAAATTTAACAATTCAAGAAACACATAAAATCCATGCTTTTTATGACATGATAAACTTAAATAAGCTTAAAACTTTCAAAACAAGCCACAAAAAGCAACCTTAAGAAACATAAGCCGAAAACCAAATAAGTCATAAGCCTGATACAGAGGTGTTTGGATTAGCTTATTTATCCGGCTTATGAGCTTATTTGATTTTGGAAAAGCCGATAAGCTCATTCTTTGGAGCTTATCACCTTATCAACATCACCTTATTGGCTTAAGCCAATATGCTCAAGTCAACTAGATATAAGCTCTAAAAAAAGAGCTTATCGGTTTTTTCCAAATTCAAATAAGCCCATAAGCTGGATAAATAAGCTAATCCAAACACCTTAAACAATTCAAGATACACATAAAAATCCAAACTTTTTATGACATGGTAAACTTAAATAAGCCTAAACTTTCAAAATAAGCCACAAAAAGCTAGCTTATGAAACAAACATCCCCTAATTTAACTACCAACAACCAAATTATACTAAAAATCCAAACACTCACGCAAAGGGAGAAGGCTCCACAAAAAGAGCAATCCTTCTAGGCTTAGTACTAACTTCAGATTCAACTTGCAAAGGGGGCCCACTTTCTTCATAACTACCATTGTTTTTAGTACAAGAAACAATAATGGGTGTCCTTAAATTTGGTTTTTTGTAAAGAAATTTAGGATTTGAAGATATGGGTTTTGTTTTAAATGAAGAAATAATAATGGGTTTAGTGGTTCTTGAAGTGTTGTTAACAAAAGATGGGTTTAATGAAAGTGTTGATGTGTTTGACATGATGATGATGTGGTTTGGTTTTGTGTGTTTAAGGAAAATAAATGTTTGGTGTTATTTTTAAAAAATATATATATATAAGGATTTATTTATTTATTTATTATTATTATTATTATTATTATTATTATGTTTTTGTGGTGAGGAATTTGGAATAAGATGATGGTTTATAAAGAGCATATGCTTGTTGTGATTGAATTTTGGATGATGTCAAGATGGAGCTATCAAGTCACGTGTGTTTTATCTTGTGTGGGGCTTGAATGAGTCCGATTAGGCTGGGTCAGATCGGGTCGAGTCGATTTTTTATTAGTGTTGCAAAAAAAGTTTATAAGGCTGATTAATTGTTGGTTAGGCGCTAATCAACCATCAACTTTTTTGTTTTGTGCAAATCGATTAAACAAATCAGTTAACGGTAGTCAAACTTATTGGAAAACTGCAAGAATACTATAAAAACGTCAAAAAGAAACGTGTTTTAATCATTTATAGTTGATGTTTATATCTATTACAAGTTGTTGGTATAAGGCAAATCTTGTTGTAAATACCTGAAATTTACCAGAAATACCCAAACTCGCTGGAAACACTAAAAAACTTCCGAATTGCTAATCCGATTAATTATCGATTAATCCCCTAAACCGATAACATGCTACAAAAACATCGACTGTCTGACTACTGATTCACGATTTTTGTAACCTTGACTTTTATATATGATTAACTGTGATAAAAGATAAATTATATGTCAGGATAAAATTAAGTCGACTTGAATATAGTTTTTACATTTTTTTTAAACGCAATATTTAAGCTGGCGATTATGGTTATTTATATTTTGCAAATTAGTTCTAGCAAAATAGATGACACAAGATAGTTGGGTGCAAAAAGTTACTAACCGATAACCAGACCAGAATAAGTTTATTACCAACCGAGCTACGCGTCATTGGCAGATGACACAAGATAGTGTTTCGGTGTGTTTATTTAGTTTGAAGTTTTGATGATGATATTTTATTATTTCAAAATTTAATATATCACTCGAAATCTTATCCACTGAATAAGTTTATTGTACTTGCTCGTAAAATGTTATCAACACCTTAAATAATTCGAAATATGAAACCAGTTTTTATGTACATGAAAAATCATATTAGAAATTATTCTAAACATGTACGTGTGAATGTATATATACCAAACTATATATGTATCAAAAAGCTAATCATAATACCAGAATAGGAATTGAATAAAAGTGTACACATGCTATTTGTTCTATTCGAAAATCAAACATGAAACTGAAATCACACCAAGTATATTTCATATATTTTTAGTTCATATTCATATCCTTTTCAATCGACATATATTTAGATTGGCTTGCGACATTATAGACGTGTTTGTTAATAAGTTCCCATTTTGTTAGTAGACGTGAGACCATGAAACTTTGTCTACCTATTCCGTTTTCAACTCTACTTTCTAACTACATGTTCTTAGGACATATAGTGGCTTAAATTGCGTGAACGACAAACACAATATCATCATACGACAAATATTGCTTTCATTTTCGATTGCTTTCCTTGTATAAATCCCAAGTATTTGCAAATAAGATTCGCAAATATAGAGCATCCATAGTGTGGATTATGGTCCTTTAGATTTAGAAATCCTCGAATATTCAAAGTCGATAAGTAGCTAAACATGATAATTGAAATAGTAGTTGTTGATCATGACTACCATTGTTGTATTGGTGTAAGATCACTCATTAGTCGATATGAATTCAAATGTTCAACTAATTAAATGATGAAAGCCGTGGGAGAGGATCCTCTCAAATAACTTGACTCAAGTTAGAGGATCCTCAACTGTTGGATTCTTAATAATGCAACAAATACAAATAGTGCCTTTACATTTTGTTTCTGTGATCAAAGCATGTCTAGGCATGTGTACTACGCAGTAATCATTACAAATAGCGATTTCACATTTTTTGGGTTTGTAATCCACACTTAATGCCGTTAGTTCTTTACCTGCCAAGCAACCAAAATATCAAAATATAGCAAGTTGACGATAGTTATGAATTTAAACTAACAGATGAGAGATACACTATCATTCGTTGTACTTAAACGTTTTTTGACGTAATATATTTTACCAGGATGACCCTCTTTTACAAAAAAAAAAAAAAAAAAAAAAAACTAACTGATGAGAGCTTACCAAAGAGATGGCAATATTCTTGTGGACCAGCAACAATCGTTTCAGTAAAACTTGTAAACAATATGCAAATGATAAGAAAACACATTATATTTTTTTCCATTGTAAAGCTATATTTTTTTAAGATAATATATATGTAAATTAGAGTTGTATTGTCATCTTTGTTGATACATGTGTACAGTGACGGAGCCAGTAGGGGGGCTGGAGGGTGCTCGGCCCCCCTTAACCGGCTCAACTGCCTTAGATATATATATATGAGAGTTTCTACCTTGGATTAGTTTCATTCAAATGGAATAGCAAAGAAGGAAAAGAATAGTTATAAATTCAGGCCATGATGAGCGGAGAAGATGAAGTGATTTGCAGGTGAGAGAAAGTGAAAAATGATAAAGCCTTGGTAATTGGAAAATGTAGTGCACACAGCTGGCAAAATGTATACCGTATAATATATGTTGCGGAGTATATGAAGGTGAAAAGTCAAAGTATTTTAATACTAGTAATACTTTTCCTAGCATTTACTGTATTTGTTTTTTGGTTTAATATAAAAATGAACATTTCTTAAACTATTAAAAGTTTGTTTGTCGACATAAATTTGACATTTTTTTAGTTTGTCTAAGATGTTTTGTATAAAAATGCCGCTTAGTCACTATAAAATTTGTATTATCTCTATTATACTTGTACTTATAGCATTTAAATCCACAGGCTTTTTTCTAATTATTTGCGATAGCTTGAAGTAACTTGATAAAATCGCTTACCAATTGACTTATTCATTGGCCGATTTTGTCACGTCAAATAAGTAGAGGAACCTTCAGATAAGTAATTGTCTGTTACTACCGAAAAAAATATCAATGGACTCGTATATTGAACAATTCAAGTTTCGATCCAGCTTCTAAAACAAAAAGTTGTATGTTTTTAACCAAAAAAAAAAAAAAAGTTGAGCCCCCTTAACTCAATTTCCTGGCTCCGTCCCTACATGTGTATTTATATAGAGCTTCTGAATAGTTAGAATGGAAAGAAAATAATTATTTTTAATAAGTAATCAAATCATCTATTAGTATTAAAGAGTATTCCATTTAATATATTCAAAACTCTCTAAATATTAAAACATTTTATTCTGTGGATATATAACAAACGTTCTAATTTACAAATATTTTTCAACACTTTTAGCAGTCCTCCAAAAGTATAATATAATTGAATGAAAAAAAATGATAAAAATGGAACAAAAGAAAAATAGAACATCTACTACCAAATATTGAATTTGAATCAAACTTACAATCTATCATATATTTTCGGGAAATTATTTTATAAATATATCGCACTTGCCATTATTATTATTCTTTTTGGGTATCAAACATTTTTTTTTCTATACGAGTACTAATCTTTTAAATTCGATTTTTTTGAGGTATTTTGTGGCATTTTCGGCCCTATCAGCTAATAAGAGTTTTAATAATTTAAAAGACTAAAATGTCAAAAAATATTTCAAAGAGACCGAATTTGAAAGATTAATACCGATATAAGAAAAAAAATATGTTCAATACCCAGAAGAAAAAAAAAAGTAACAAATATGATACATTTATAAAATATTTGCTTACTATTTTCCTTAGCATCTTTTATTATAAAGTTAATAAAAATGTTGACTTGGTATTCGTGTCTCACACTATTGTAACATCTAACAGGTACTGTTCGTTGCGACGGCGAGTACCTTGAAATAAAATTTTTCGGTGAATTATGTATTTTAATTTATTATGTTTTTTTCGACAATAAATTTACGGATATCAAGAATTTTGTTTAGCCCGTGCCCGTTCGGGCACGAGCCCGTTGGCCCGTGCCTATTTAGCCCATGCCCGTTCGGGTCCGAGTCCGTTTGGCCCGCACCAGTTCGGGCTTAAGCCCATTTCGCCCGTTGACCGTTCAGGCTTGAATATCTGTATAATGTGCTTTATTATTTGTATTGGTGACATTTAATGCAGGGTTCCCGCGTGTTGCAGCGGCGGATACCATGAAATAATATATTTCGGTAAATTATGTATTTTAATTTATTCTGTTCTCTTTGATAATTAATTTACGGAATTCAAGAATTTCTTTTAGCTCGTGCCCGTTCGGGCTCGAGCCCGTTTGGCCCGTGCCCACTCGGGCTCAACCCCGTTTGACCCGTGCTCGTTTGGATCGTACCCGTTCGGCCTCGACCCCATTTGGACTGTTTCCCGTTCGGGCTTGAATACGTATAATGTTCTTTATTATTTGTATTAGTGACATTTTAATGCAGGAATTATGTTTAAGTTGGTTGTACAATATGCTTGATAATTTGTATTTTTTGTGTAAGGGGTGTTTTAATAACTGCATTAATTGTATTTATTGACCAGTTAATTAATTAAATACATTAAATATCTTGACCACATTAATAGTGCTTTGTATTTTGTACATTAAGCTTTAAGACTGTAAGTCTTAAAATTAAGATTGATGAGAAAGATCATTAATAGTGCATTATCAATTGTACAATAGGCTTTGTTTTTTGTAAGTATTAATTTTAAGATTATGATGAGAGAGATTAATTCCTCTATTATAAGTAGTATAGATTAATTAAGTGCTAAATTTGAATATAAGTATACCAGATTTCATTTGTTTATCTTTTTGAACAAGTAACAGTTTTCATTTGAATATGTATAAAAAGTTTTAACATCAAGTTTTCAAATGGAAGATGTTGAATGAAAAGATGCTTTGCATGCCTAGCGTACTCAAAATACGATTTTAAATGAACAACTCATTAAACCTTTCCTAATTTGTTAGCATCATATGCATCGTAGAGGATATTCATAATAACTAATATTTTATCAACTTCTTATTTGATTTTAAAAGATGATAAAAAAACAAAAATCATAAAAATTTAGCCATGGTTCTAAATCTAATGTGCATTGAAGTACTACTTTATCTCCTGCATCTTTATCATCAATGAATATGTCATTGTAATGGTGCTAAGGCACGGTATGATTCCGACCATCGCTTAAAAGAATCAACAATGAGTGAAATAAAACATGATAATTGATTTGATTATGCAAGTTAAATGATGATGTTCGATGTCATTCGATCGACTACCTTTCAAATGCTTCGTAAATGCTATCATATGAAAGGTAGTCGGAAATGCTATCGTGTAATGCATCATCATCAGTTGAAAGAGGGAAAGAGATGAAGACGTGATGAGGTCGGTGGCTGCTATTAACATTTTTGTTATTTGATAGATACAAAAAAAGTATTAATTACATATTTTGTTAATTATTTCTATGAATACATACTTTGTTAATTAATTTATAAAACTACTATGGTTGCCTAAAAAACTCGTGCATAGAAAGTGTTATTTTCCAATTTCAGAATTGTGTTGTTTAATTCAATTTCATTTGCTATCTATAATGATCGAAACAAAAATGAGTAATATATATGATTGTTTCTCACACTCTTTCTCAGTTTTTAGTCTTTCTTAATTATCTTACATCTTTCCTTATGAAACTATTATGGGAAAAAATAATAATAATATAACAAAAAATCCTATACATAAGAAAGGCTTAAGAGCTATGATTAATGATAGTTTTGATTGATAAAAAGTCATTTTAACCTAATAGTTAATATAGAAATTGAAATTGAGTAATTAATGCATGTTTTGATTGTAAAGGTAAAGTGGGAAATCAGCCATAATTGGTTTGAGCCAATAATTTACTAACACACTTACATTTTGATATAAATCACTAAACAAGTAATAGTGTTTTTTATGTTATAATAATACATATGTATAACAACTAGTGTTTACATATTGGGTAGATATATACATACTTAGTATATATTATAATGGGTAATAGAATGGGTAGAAGTTTAAGTATTTAACCCATTGACTTAATACATTGAATGTAGTTGGGTAAAACCCAAAGTCCATGACCCATACCCATGAAGCATAATCCATAACCCATGACCTATGGAGCTAACCCATAACCTATTGACTAGATGCATTGCATATTCTAGATACATTGTATCTACTTGGATACCAATGGTCCAAAGTCTAGGACCCATGACCCATAACCCAGGACCCATGACCCATGACCCATAACCCATGGATAAAGAGGAGCGTCTAACGGATCCCTCAGAATACACTAGACGGATCCCTCAAGCAAGGGATCCGTGGAGCAGTAGCATGTTTTTGTTTATAAATAGTGAGTCATTTCTTCATTGCAAGTGCCACTCCTACACATACTTTCTCCTAGTATTGTAAACTCTCTAACATCAGATCCAAAAGGATCTTTCTATGTAGTTTGTGTTTGTTTTTGTTTGATTCTCTAGGTTCCTCTTAAAGGCGAGATCACCACCTCTTGAAGTCAAGCAAGCTCAAGTCCATGAGATGCCATGCTTCGTCATTATCAAGACTACTGAAGTTCTCTTGTTGATAGTTCTTTCTTTCTCTCTAGAAGTGTTGTGTCTAAGGCATTAGTGAAGGATGCCAAAAGGGTCAAGATGAAGGCATTAATGAAAGGTTTCGAATGTCCGTGTCAAAGGCATTAGTAAAGGATGCCAAAAGGGTCAAGACGAAGGCATTAGTGAAAGGTGTCGAACGTCCGTGTCAAAGGCATTAGTGAAGGATGCCAAAAGGGTCAACACGAAGGCATTAGTGAAAGGTGCTGAACGTCCGTGTCAAAGGCATTAGTGAAGGTGCCAAAAGGGTCAAGACGAAGGCATTAATGAAAGGTGCCGAATGTCCGAGTCAAAGGCATTAGTGAAAGGTGCCAAAAGATCAAGTCAAAGGCATTAGTGAAAGATGTTAAGGTTGTACATTCGATATGGTGCATCGATGTACAAATATAGATAGGTTGTGTCCAAGGATATTGATATCTTTGATGATGTTGTAATAAGGAGTGTGTCTCCTTTGGGATAGGTGTTGGGTAATGTTGGGTAGTAGTTCCTCCTTTGTAATGGAACTCGGTATCTAGCCTTGTAACGGATAAAGTATAGGCGACGTTGTGATAGGTTTGTTTCTACCTCGTGAAAGAACCCGGTGTCTAGCCTTGTACAGAAAAAAGAGTAGGCGACGTTGTAAAGGTTTCTCCGCCATAAGGAGTTTGTGTCGTGTAGTGCTTACGAACTCTCGAGTAGGTGACTCAGGGAGTGGAGTAGGGCAAGGAAGGTGTCCTTGTAGCCGAACCACTATAAATACTCGTGTCGTGGTTTTGTGTCTCTTACTCTTTACCTTTGCATTACATATTTATCTATCAACATCTAGCATACACATTTTAATAGATTGACATAAGTCGATCTAAATATTTAAAACGAAGTTTTAATCGGTAAAACTATTCAACCATCTTCTAGTTTTCCACATACTTCTTAAGTTATGCGAAACTGAAGATTAAAATGTTTTCCACTAAAACACGTCTTATGATTGAAAAGTTATGCAAAACTAAAGATAAAAGGGCAAATGTTTTTAAAAGGTATCATACTTGCCACAATTTCTTTTGTGGATAACGAATAATTTTTTAAAATTTTGTGGGTATTTTTCTTTCAAATTCATCATTTTTTTTTTATTTTGCGAAATTTTTGACAGTTTTGCCTTCTTAGCTAATAGGAAAAAAAATCCCGAAGGGCAAAAATGTCAAATAATACCCTAAAAAGAATGAATTTGAAAGAAAATTACCCACAAAAGCAAAAAAATTTGTTCGATACCAACAAAAACAAATAATGACAAGTATGATTCATTTTAAAAACATTTGACCAAGATAAAATTGTTTTCCACCAGAGCATGTTTTATAATTAAAAAGATATTAAAAAAAGTTTGAAATTCATACAAGTTTTCAAGCATAACAAACTGCAGAATCTTTGATAGTTGCTAAACTTTTAAAGATTCCACGAGATTGTGTAGCTGAGAACACTATACTATTCCAAGCACATACAACCCCATAGACTAGTGTATATAACTAGGCAACAAGTTCTTTCTTTAACTAATGTGGGATTAAATATTAGGAAAAGTCTCATACTATATAAAGATTTTTATGTACACAGAAAGATGTAAATACCTAATGAAGAGTTATCAACAATCGGTGAAAGAACTATTTCTTACATTGGAACTCCAAATTCAAGTTTAGAAGCAACTATTTTTTGTGTTTTTGGAACACGAATCATGAAGGAAACATCTTGGATATCATGAAGTAATCAAATCATCTATTAGAATTAAAGAGTATTAAATGGAGATATATTCAAAACTCTCTAAATATTAAAACATTTTATTCTGTGGATATATAACAAACGTTTTAATTTACAAATATTTTTCAACGCTTTTAGCAGTCCTCCAAAAGTATAATACAATTGAATAAAAAAAATGATAAAAATGGAACAAAAGAAAAATAGAACATCTACTACCAAATATTGAATTTGAATCAAACTTACTTCACAAACTTACAATCTATCAAATATTTTGGGGAAATTATTTTATAAATATATCATATTTGACATTATTTTATTTTTTTATTTTTTTTTGTATCGAACAATTTTTTTTCTTATACGAGTACTAATCTTTTAAATTCGATCTTTTTAAGGTATTTTGTGGCATTTTCGGCCCTGTCAGCTAATAGGAGTTTTAATAATTTAAAAGACAAAATGTCACAAAATATGTCAAAGAGACCGAATTTGAAAGATTAATACCCGTATAAGGAAAAAATCTGTTCGATAACCAGAAGAAAAGTAACAAATATGATACCTTTATAAAATATTTGCCCCACTATTTTCTTTATCATCTTTTATTATAAAGTTTAATAAAAATGTTGACTTCGTATTCGTGTCTCACACTATTGTAACAATTAAATGCTAAATTTGAATATAAGTATAGCAGATTCATTTGTTTATCTTTTTGAACAAATAACAGTTTTCATTTGAATATGTATAAAAAGTTTTAATATCAAGTTTACAAATGGAAGATATTGGATGAAAAGATGCTTTGCATACTCAAAATACGATTTTAAATTTGAACAACTCATTAAACCTTTCCTAATTTAACGATTTTAAATAGTAGTTGCTTCCTTGTCTGAATTAATGTGTATATATACCTAAGTTATTTTACAAACATATTACAGTAATAGTATATATACACTAGTGTTAGCATACCTTTTTTGACTATAATGATAGTATACGAATTGATGCTTTTTTAAGTATAATGATAGTAGTCGAATAGGTGTGTGTCTTAAGAATTTTTTGGCGAAATTTCGTTTGTCGAAATTTGTCAAAAAATTGAGATTCTCTTCGAAAATATTATTTAGTATAGTTATTAAACAATCAAATAAAAAGTGATTTGGTACGGTTTTGTAAATAACCGTACCAAAAAATAAAACCCACACAACAACCGTATCCAATAATGACTTATTAGTACGGTTTTTTAAAAAACCGTGTCAAATAACATTTTTCTTCAATTTTGATACGTTTTTTTCCCTAACCGTATCTAAAGTGCGTTTCAAAAAATAGTTTGTGCAGTAGCGGCTATCTAGTCATGAAAATATAGCAAAGTTGACAATAGTTATGAAATAAACTAACAGATGAGAGCTACTAAAGTGTTACCAAAGAGATGGCAAAGTTTTTGTGGCCCAGCAACAATCGTTTCGGTAAAATTTGTAAACAATATGCAAATGATAAGAAAGCACATCATATTTTTTTCTATTGTAAAGCTAATTTTTTAAGAGAATAAAATGTAAAGTTGTATTGTCATCTTTGTTGATAACTGTGTATTGATATACAACTTCCAAATCCTTTCTTTTATGTTCAAAGAAAAACTAAAGAACACACAATTTTATGACGAAGATGTTCCGACGACGATCACCACTACCACAGAAACCACAACCACAGCCACCTCCACCCCACGACCACATACACCACCACCACCTCGACCACCACAACCTCCCCGCTGTTGCACGATTCAGAAAGTGGTTTCAGCAATAATCACTCTTGCTACTTTTATTGGGGTCTTACTTGAGTTGTAGGGCGTGTGTTTATACTACGACGCTAATGGCATTCAAGTCCGCTAGATCGGCATTCATGTTCGCCCTAGCGGGTCAAAATCTTACTTTACAACCAATGATTAGTCAATTAACGTGGCCAAAGACATTTAAAAAGTGTTGCATCATCAGTCTCCTATTGATAATACAACACAAGGGGGGATATGTTCGTGTATATGTCTGAAAGTTAGGTTCAAACGAACTCATAGCGAACAAAAGAAGTAGGCAGTAACCTCTTTATCATTGGAAACCCCTTTAACCAATAGTCCATGCAAAGCCTCATGGTGGCATCGCCTAACCCGGATATCACGGGATATTGTCTCCCACATAACTCTACACCTAACACCTAGGCTAGGTGTAGCCCGGCTCGCTTTGTCCCAATGTGTCAATTTCACATTCTTGGGGTATATAAATACCCCAAGAGCACTCAATGAATTTTCAACTAAATCATTCACACGTACTCTCTCTCATTAATATCTCAATCATTCGGCCCATACTTACTCTCACGCCGGAGCTTGATCTTGAGATCAACCCTAAGGCGAAGCTAACATGTGTTTTCCCTTTTGTTTAGGTGCTCGAAGGACTCAAATTATAGTCCGAAGGAACCTATGTACATCTCAAGGTGAAGGGCAGGAATTTACTTCGACAAGAATTGAATTCTAAAATATCATATCCCTCTTGAGCTATTTGAAGTAAAAGATTAGAATGGTCTCCACAACAATATGTTTTATGGTAAAAATGTAAAAGTTATTGTGAAAATAATGAACAAGTGAAAGATGTAGGAGAAGTGATAACTGTTATTGATTAATGAATATCAAGAGGTTACAAGAAGATGTATTTATAAGGATAATAGTCTAAACCCTAACTTGTTCCTAAAGATTAGATGAATAGACATAAAACCGATAAGCCCAAATTAATTTACAATACTCCTCATTGGATATTCATCGTTCATTACAAGCCATAAACTGCCTCATTAAAAACCTTACCAAGAAAAAACCCAATGGGATAAAAACTTGATGAAGGAAAAGAGTGCAGTATGCATAATGCTCCTTCTCAAATTAATGCATATCTTTTAAGCGTCGAAGGCCGATCTTCCGAACCAATTGCTCAAAAACTTTTGTTGGCAAAGATTTTGTGAATAAATCTGCCAAATTGTTATTTGATCGAATTTGACAAACATCAATAACTCCATCCTTTTGTAGATCATATGTAAAGAAAAACTTCGGAGAAATATGTTTTGTTTTGTCTCCTTTGAAATAACCTTCCTTGATTTGAGCTATAGATGTCGCGTTGTCTTCACATAACATGGTTGGATTTCCTTTAATAGACTCGAGCCCACATTCTTCTTGGATGTTTTGAATCATCGATCTTAACCAAACGCACTCTCGACCAGCTTCATAGAGTGCAATAAGTTCAGCATGATTTGATGATGTTGCAGTTAAAGATTGCTTTGTCGACCTCCAAGAAATTGATGTGTCTCCATATGTGAAAACATACCTTGTTTGAGACCGTGCCTTATGTGGATCAGACAAGTAACCAGCATCAGCATATCCAATCAACTTTTATTTCGAATTATTTTGGTAAAATAATCCCATATCACGGGTACCACAAAGATAACGAAAAATGTGTTTGATTCCATTCCAATGTCGGCGTGTTGGCTTAGAACTATATCTTGCTAGTAAGTTGACTGAAAAAGCAATATCTGGGCGTGTATTACTAGCATGGTACATCAAAGCCCCGATTGCACTTAGATATGGTATTTCAGGACCAAGAATGTTCTCATCATGTTCTTTCGGGCGAAATGGATCAAGTTCTCGGTCAAGCGAACGACCGACCATTGGTGAGCTTAGTGGATGAGCTTTATCCATATTGAATCGTTTCAATATTTTTTCTGTATAGTTTGATTGATGGACATATATTCCATTTGATAAATGCTCAATTTGCAAGCCGAGACAAAATTTAGTCACACCAAGGTCTTTCATTTCAAATTCGTTCTTTAATAAATTTGCAGTATGTTCAATCTCATCAAGAGTTCTAATGATATTTAAATCATCAACATACACTGCAATGATTGTGAAACCTGCCTTTGATCTTCTAATAAAAACACACGGACTTATTTGATTACTTTTATACCCTTCTTTTGAAAGATATTCACTCAGGTGATTATACCACATTCGTCCTGATTGTTTTAATCCGTATAAAGATCTTTTTAGTTTGATTGAGAACATTTCACGGGGTTTAGATCCACAAGCTTTCGGTATTTTTAATCCTTCGGGGATTATCATGTAAATATCACTATCAAGTGATCCATACAGGTAAGCTGTGACAACGTCCATAAGGCGCATTTGAAGCCTTTCCATATTTGCAAGACTGATTAAAAATCTGAGAGTTGTTGCATCCACAACAGGTGAATACGTTTCCTCATAATCTACCCCTGGTATTTGTGAGAAACCTTGTGCTACAAGTCTAGCTTTGTATCTCACAATTTCATTTTTCTCGTTTCTTTTTATCGCAAATACCCATTTATAGCCTACCGGCTTCACATTATTTGGGGTTAATGTCACAGGGCCAAAAACTTGGCGCTTTTCAAGTGAATCTAGTTCAGCTTGTATGGCATCTTGCCATTTTTGCCAATCTTTTCTTTGTCGACATTCTCCAATAGATTTTGGCACAGAAACTTCATCATTTATTATTTCACTTGCTATAGCATATGCAAAGATTTCATCAACACATGTTTCATTTCGATTCCATTTTGTACAAAGTTTATTGAGATCTCATAGTCATTTGGTACATGGTCATCTTCAAGAGATTTATCCACAGTTTTTGTGTTATCATTAATCTCTTTTGGGATTTTATTGATAACAAATTCTTGGACTTTGCCAGTTGTATTCTGCTCTTTCCTTTTTCGTGGATTTGTATCCTTAGAACCCATTGGTCTTCCACGCTTTCTGCGTACATTTGACTCATTCAGAGTTTCAGGAATATCAATTCGAGAAGGCGCATTTAAAGCTGGAATATATGATTTGGTAACTCTTTTTGTATCTGTAAATGCATCAGGAAATTCATTTGCTATTCTTTGCAAGTGATTGAGCTTTTGAACCTCCAATTCACATTGACCACTCCGAGGGTCAAGAAAAGATATTCGTGATGCATTCCAAGTTACAACTTGTTTGTCAAACTTTTTATTTTCTCCTCCTAAGATTGGGAACATTGTTTCATCAAACTGGCAATCAGCAAAACGTGCTGCAAAAACATCTCCAGTTAATGGCTCCAAGTATTTTATGATTGATGCAGAATTAAAACCAACATAAATTCCCAATCTTCTTTGAGGTCCCATCTTTGTACGTTGTGGTGGTGAAATTGGGACATAGACACCACAACCAAATATTTTAAGATGAGACAAACTTGGCTCTCTTCCAGAGACCAGTTGGAGTGGAGAATACTTATGAGATGCGCTTGGTCTTAATCTAATAAGAGCATCAGCATGTCCCCATGCAGAGGATGGCAATTTTGATTTCATAAGTAGTGGTCTAGCAATTAGTTGTAATATTTTTATTAAAGATTCAGCTAGACCATTTTGTGTATGCACATGAGCTACAGGATGCTCAACCATAATCCCAATTGACATACAAAAATCATTAAATGATTGAGATGTAAATTCTCCTGCATTATCAAGTCTGATCTTTTTGATTTGATAATCTGGGAAATGTGCTCTTAATTGAATTATTTGGGTTAATAGCCTTGCAAAAGAAACATTTCTTGATGCTAACAGACAGACATGGGACCATCGAGATGATGCATCAATTAATACCATAAAGTATCGAAATGGTCCACATGGAGGAGTAATTGGCCCACAAATGTCTCATTGAATTCTTTCCAAAAATAAAGGAGATTCATTTTCAAGCTTAGTGATTGAGGGCCTAGTTATTATTTTTCCAAGAGAGCATGCTCCACATGATAAATCTTTTGATAAAAGGATCTTAAGGTAATTTAGTGGATGCCCATTTGAGCTCTCAATTATTCTCCTCATCATTATATCACCCGGATGACCCAATCGATCATTCCAAAGGGTAAATATTTTGGGATCTACACCTTTTCGGGTAATAACCATATTTATTTCTGTCTGATTTATGTATGTAACATACAATCCAGAAGACAGACATTTCATTCTTTCCATTATGGACTTTTGTCCATTTTTAATGGATGTAATTTGGAGATACTCAATATTATTTTCAGTCATGGTTTCAAGATGATAACCATTGCGTCTTATATCTTTTAAACTTAGTAGATTTCTCCTGGATCTACTAGAATATAACACATCATTTATTATTAACTTTGTACCATTAGGTAACAAAATGCAGGCTTTGCCAAAGCCTTCAATCAAGTTGCTAGTACCACAAATTGTGTTGACATTCGCATTTGCTATATAAAATTCATAAAAGTATTTTCTGTTTTTCAAAATGGTATTTGTTGTTCCACTATCTACTAGACACTCGTCTTCACCATTTTCCAAAATGCTTTTCATATCCTTGAACATAAAAAGAAGACATATATAAGCATTTAAAAGTAAAAGAAAACTTTAAGGAAAACAAAATAAATACTTCATTAATTTAAATTCAAAACACGAGTTACAATGCTATAACAAACCTAGCTTATTCAACACAAAATTTTAAACTTAAACACTTATTGCGGAAATATAAAAATGCAACTAGATAGCTAGTTATTATTTCCATCGTTGGAAAATGAAGCAACAACATTTTCGACATCATCAAAGAAATCTGAGGAGCCGAAGCGCACATTAGCATTTGGCTCATAATCATTAAAATTATCAATGAAATTTGTTTCATTGTCATCATTGAAATTGTCAATGAAATTTGTTTCAATCTCTTTTCCTTTGTTTTTGAGTGATGCTTGATAAAGGTCAACAAAGTGTTTGGAGGTACGACACTGTTTCGCCCAATGAGTGTTCATGCCACACCTGTGGCAAGCATTTCCAGAATTCTTAGGAGCTTGACGCTGCATCTTTTTGCCTTTATCATTTTTTTTCTTAAAATCATATGGCTTAGGATTGTAACCATCACGGTGCCAAACATTATTTCGACCACGTCCACGGCCTCGGCCTTGTTCATTACCGCGGTTGTTACCGCGTTCACGACCACGTCCCCGCACTTTTGATGTTGCATTCACTTCAGGCAACGCAGTGGAACCAGTGGGGCGTGCTTGATGTTTTTTCATCAAAAGCTCATTATTTTGTTCAGCAACAAGGAGAATAGATATCAGTTCATGGTAGTTTTTGAAACCACGTTCTCTATATTGTTGCTGTAAAAGCATATTTGAAGCGTGGAAAGTAGAGAAAGTTTTCTCTAGCATGTCTTCATCAGTAATTTTTTCACCGCACAATTTTAGTTTAGATGTGATACTAAACATTGCGGAATTGTACTCGCTTACACTTTTAAAATCTTGCAACCTGAGGTGCATCCAATCATAGCGAGCTTTTGGAAGAATGACTTGCTTTTGATGATCAAATCTATTTTTTAAACTTTGCCATAATTCTAACGGGTCTTTCACCCTTAAATATTCCTTTTTAAGGTCCTCATGAAGATGATGACGGAGGAATATCATGGCTTTGACACGCTCTTGTGCAGAGGCCGTATTTCCAGTTTTGATTGTTTCTCCCAAATCTTTTGCAGTTAAATGGATCTCAGCGGAGATAGTCTTTTCCAGAGATGTCAAGAACAGCAAAATCAATATTTGAAAGCTTTGAGTTTGACATTATAACTACATAAAAAAAACAAGTATATTATTTAACAAAATTCATCTTTTTTTTCAAATATCATAAACATCGTTTATATATATATGCAACAAGTAAAAAAAAAATTAACAACAATAAAACATGAGGCTATAACAAATATATAACAATAACATATTGATTCTCTTGAGTGAATCATATTTTTTTTTTCAAAAACATAACATAAAGTTATGCTAGTGATTCTATTAAATGAATCATATTAGAACGCTAGGTTCTAAACTTTTTTTTCCTCATAACATAAGGTTATGATATTGATCCTTATGAAAAGATCATATTAGAACATGAGTTTTTTCTTTTTTTTTGTTTTTTTGTTTTACTTCATAACATGAGGTTATGATATTGATCTTTATAAAAAGATCATATTAGAGCTTGAGGTTCTAATTATATTTTTCTTTGAACAACAACATGAGGTTGTGTTATTTTGGTTCTCTCTTTTGCAGTCACAATAGAACATTTATTGTTCTTTTTAACTATATAGACGAGTACCCGCGCCTAGCGGCTGCGGTTTCTAGCGGCAGACAATTAACGATATGCGATATTGTCGTAAGTGTTTCATATAACGTTCAAAATAGAACGTGAAAAGATCAAAATATAATTGCAAACGGTTGTAACATGTGATAATTCAACTCTAGCAAAAATTCTTAGCATGTATCAAACGACGTATAAAAATATTTAGTGAGACTGAAAAAAACATTACATCAATTGTGAGATACTAACAAACAAAATGTACGCACGGGTTTTTTTCCTTGCACATGCAAAAAACGTTTCGCTAAGTGTGATTTTTCCCGCCTTGAACATTAGGGAAGGTGTTTGAAATGGAAAGACAACATTAACTTATTAGCTCAATTAGCTCAACATTAACGCAATAGTTTCTATGTTTGTAGAGATGCCTTTCCATGAGAAGATAAAGATAGTTTCTATGTTTATAATATGTTTGTAGAGCTGACAGTTGACTTTCAACAATGATATTGATACCGTGGTTTAAATATTGACAGCTAGACACATGAAATGTCTGATTCAACATCTAGACGCATTCAACATTCAATTTTTATTTAGGGGGAATTACATACATCCTCACTAAACTCTATTAATTACATATATCCCAAATCAAAACTAATAACAAAAATACCCATCTTCATATATTGTGTTAATTAAGGACGATCACACGCTTCCCCTTTTTATCGACTGTGGGTGCCAAAACATTTTTATTATGCTACTTTCTACCTTTTTAACGTGCCACAATTTCTCTTTTTAATGAAGGGGTGAACAATTAATTTTGAAAAATTGATTGTATCAGTAAACAAACACGATCAATTCTGGCTGTCTTCTTATATACTCATGTTTCTCAATATTATATATCACTACTGAATATAATAAATCTATAAATCATGTGTATGTCTCATGAAATGAATAAATTTTTTTTTATATAAATTCCTTCACTTAATCAACATTAGTCTTGGTAAATTGGCTAAGTAAAAAAAAAGGCTAAAATAGGCATATCGGGTATATATGTTAATTTAAACTTTACTTGGGGATATATGTATTTAATTAGGTGTTAATGAGGATATATGCAATCCCCCTTTTATTTTTACCTTTTAAAGTGTTTTAACAATATTGACTTTCAACATTCAATTTTCAAGTTTTCATTTTAACCTTTGACCCTTTTTACATTTTATATAGTAAAGATAAAGAAGAGAGTTTAAGATAATAACAAAAAACATAATTCTCTTTACGTAATCACTATAGAACATGAATTACGATGCAATTCTCTTTATGTATATTTGTCTGACAAAAAAATGGAAACAAATTGTTGCAAATCATGATCTAATTAAAGAAACCAAGGATATGGTGAAGGAAACACAAAATAGTTAAGTTTTGCATAATGCAAAAACCTATTGATAAACTTACATTTAATTGGACCAACAAAATTAATTGTATTCAAGCATTCAAGAACGTCCATCTTAAAACGACACTACGGATTTGTTTTCTATTGTCGACGTATTAAATAAATTAAAGTATACACACCAGTATGAGAAAGAAAAAAAAAATTAGTAGACGTCGAATGAAAAAAATATATTTTTTTTCTTTACCTCTTTTTGCTTAGAGCAAAGATCGTGCTGATAATGTATTGTGAAAATAATGAACAAGTGAAAGAAGATGTATTTATAAGGCTAATAGTCTAAACCCTAACTTGTTCCTAAAGATTAGATGAATAGACATAAAACCCATAAGCCCACATTAATTTACAATAAAAGTAAACATAAAAAAGAGTTATAAATAAGAGTAAATTACATGGATGGTCCCTGTGGTATAACAAAAGTAACAACTTTCGTCCCTCGAAGTTTGAAGTTGCACTGGTAGTCCCTAAATCGGTAAACAAATAACACCACCGGTCCATCACTTAACTAGTGTTAAGTGAGTTCCGTTATAATTTACACTTTAGCCCTTTTGGGTTAAAGCCCATTGCATCATCTATCCTCTATAATAACGAATGTTTATAATTTAAAGTTTTTCTACTTTAGGTACGTTTTCTTACAATTTTATCCGATTTTGTCCGTTTTTTTTTTACGTTTTTGTCCGTTTTCATACATTTTTTATCCGTTTTTCTTACGTTTTCATATGTTTTTATCATTGGTGGCTATACCGAGCCAAGACACAAACAAACACCCTATGTTGGTCGAAACAGGACAGCAAAACAAAGAAGCCAAATCAATCGGCTAGAAACCAATAACCAACAAAACCAACACACCTTTGTGTGGCTATGTTGGCCCAACTCGTGCCATACACCACCTGTGGTGTGGCTGTACACCGAGAGCAGCAACAACCATAAATGTTTAAAGTAGTCTAAAACAAACACTCCTCGTCTAAGGCCGAACCAAGACAACCGCAATTGTCAAACAACTAATCCAAATCCATACAAAGACCAAACTGAGACACCAAGGGGCTGAGACAACAAGGGGGTCTCCGACCCGAAAGATATACGAGTTACCATACCCGATTCGTGACCAACAAAGACAAACACTCTTGATGGGTCGTTTTGCGAATCAAACCAAATATAAACTAAACAAACACCACTTTATTGATCTCACCATACGATTCTACTTTACAAACATGTTTTTTTTAAACTTGTTTTAATTCCACGAAAACATAATAAATCCTTTATAATCGATTTAGATAACAAGAAGTAACAAGGACTGATTTAACGTTTCACATACCAAGCAAGGGAACAGAGATAGAGAGGTGGAGTGATGGAATAGCGGCTGTGATGGTGGTGGTTGTGGTGGTGAACTCAAACAACAACAAACCCCAATCACAAACTTCACGCAACCCTAATCAAATCCTACCCGTGACCCTGCCATCACATCTAGACCTGATTCAACCTTTAATTCTTTGTTTCTTGCATCAAAAGAAATGAAGGAGTGGTGGCTGTGAGACGGCAAGGGTGGCCGGTGGGATGAGGCGGTGTGGCAGAGGTGGGTGTCGGTTTGGCAGAGAGATGGATAGATGGAACCATCTTGAGAGTGAAAGATAGAGTTATCTATCTGTGATTTAAGTAAAAAAAAAAGGTTGTGGGTAAGGATAGACGATGCAACGATCTTTAACCAAATGGGCTAACGTGTAAATTATAACTAACTTACTTAACGCCCGTTAAACCAAAGGATCGGTGGTGTTATTTGTTTACCAAATTAGGGACTACCAGTGCAACTTCAAACTTTCAGGGACGAAAGTTGTTACTTTTGACATACCACAGGGACCATCCATGTAATTTACTCTATTAATAATTATGCATTCTCAGATGATAACCACATCTCCCAATTTTTTTTAATTCGAAAGATAATGTTTAAAATCTGAGAACATAATATTATTCTAGACATGCATAACGTGCATACACTAGAGTATATTAGTAACTAGTAACATATTTCTTTAAACTATGTGGGATAAAATGTTAGAACAGAAAGTTAGAAGGTATGTCATAAAAAATATGGTAAATAGACTTTTACGTACATAGAAAAAAATATATCACTTGGAACACCGGATTGAAGTTTAAAAGCAACTAAGTTATGTGTTAGGGTACGAAATATGAGGGAACATCTTGGATTAACGGGAAATTATATGTTGTCATATAACACTAAAATGAAAGATTGTAAACATTTAAGCTTTGTATTAAAAGAATATCTGTATTTTATAAGATAAAAGGGGTTAGTGTTTACTTCTCGTTTAAGTAGATCAATATATAGTTGAATGCATTACGTTTAGGGTCATGGATGGTAATGTATTTATGTATTTCATACTTGTTTTGTTTGTTTTAACATTTTTTTATAAAGCATCTAGGCAATCCTTTATATACTTGCACATAATTGTTTTACTCATATGGAGTTGGTTGAAAATATTTATGAGCATATCAACAACGTAAGATTTAATTGGGCCTAAATATAAAGAACATGCATCACTTCAGCCTGAATCAATTGGGCCTTTGTTCACCAAAGCTTGAGCCCTGGTCTTTTAAAACCCTAGCGAAATTGCATAAATTTGATGTCCAACACCTTTATCGTTTTTCGTGACGCATACCTCAGTTATTTATTTTTTTTTATTTTTTTTTCTTGGGTAATTATGGTTTCCGACCTTTTGGCCGACTAATCCACGGGGTTTAAACCCACCGCCACACAGACTCAAACCCTGTAAAAAAACCTCCCTTTTCAAGAGGTTGGCGTCGCGTACCTCAATTTGGTTCCAAATGAGAAATAAGATTTGCAAAATCCTTGGCCTTTTAGAATTGACTTTAAACTCACACGTGCTTGTGAAAAAGATTTGGGAGTACAGAGAATCGTTTAGTATCGATTAAAGACCTATAGCTTTGGAAGTCCTTGTATATTCAAAGTCAATAAGTATCTAAACATTTCTATTGTTCATATACATTTTACATTTCGATTGTTTCTGTAGGATCGTTATTTTTATTGTGTTGATGATTCGGGTGGTCTTGGATGATCAAAATACATGTTTGCCATTAGAGAGAGAAAGTTAGAGAGTTGGGTGTTCTTGCTAGAGACTTGGTTCTCAAATGTAAAAGGTTAGATTGAATGAAGCACCACCCCTTCCATGGATGGAAGGGGTATTTATAGTTACAAGAAATACGACCTCCTATCGGCCTGTGGATCAGGTATACAGTGGGTAAAGACCCGTCCTTCCTCCACGGTGTTGCTCTAAACTAAACTACGCTACAAACTAACAAATAAACTACTTAATAACGTAACAAACGACACGTCTACGAGCTAACATATGCTAGACTTATAATTGGGGTGACCGACACTTTAACATGGAATTTTCTAATTCCTAACAATCTCCCCCTAAGGGAGGTCACCCCATGAAATACATTTTGCATCCTAGCATTCTATCTTTGTCTTTAGTTCTTGAGCTCGTAGACTTGAATTCTTCAACATCTGCATCTTTGTGCTTTTGTAGCGATTCTTTAAAGTCCGCATTGAATTGTACATTAAGTGGGGGCCTTTGAACTGATCCACATCTTTGATGATCTTCGAGCTTTCATTGAGATCATCAGCCACAGTAAATCTCTGGATCACCCTTTATTGTGTTGCCATCATGTGAAGTTGTGACTTTTGGACCGACATGCTCACATTTTTGAATCATGACATCTTTCCATCAGAGTAGCGGAAGCCTTACTGGTTCATGATATTTGCAGCAATGAAGCAGAAGCATAGTATGAAATATCAGAGCCAGGTTATGTAGATATGCACCAGTCATGATTTCTTGAAATTAAGTGTGGATGCTGTGAGCATGCGGCTTTGGATTGACTCCTCAATTCTGATCAGCTGCAACCGTCCAAATGTACCTGCAAACAACAGTTAGCAATAAAGCGCACGAGAGTGTCTTTGAACACTTTCGTTGAATTGAGGTACACGGCCCACGGTTCCCCGTTGATCAGTACAAGTACTGCCTGTGATCAGGTAGGATTCCTCAGAATCTCCTTGACAGGGTTTCGCAGCTGTTCTAGCCGTTCTCAAACCGGAACGTCTCAAAGAAGACAACACGGAGTGAGTGAACCAGCGAATTGAGATTCACTGATCGATGAAAAATTGATTTGAAAACAATCGCGTATTGCTTAGAAGAAAGAGTTTTGCAATACGACGAAGGTTTGATGAGAAAGATCAATTTTCAATCAAAATACTTTTTGTATATAAGAGAGTACACATTCGACGTGCTAGAGAAAAGAAGGTTTGCACTTTGAACGGTTTTTCCAAAAGTATTTTTTTCAATCAGAGATACTTTTTGTGTTTGAAAACATGAATACACATTCGATGTGCTAGAGAAAAGAAGATTTGCACACCGAATGGTTTTTCCAAAAGTATTCGTCAATTCCATTCCTGGACCAAGGTAGATTCAAGAGTGAATCTCTCCATTGTTTCTGTCCAGTTGTCACATGGTTGATCTATTGGATAGATCTCACATGCCACCTACCAGGAGCTTGTTTGATGTTGGCTCCAGAAGGCTTTCCATCTTCATTGTGAATATTTTTATTATATCACTCGGATGTTCTGGCAATACCACAAGGATAATGCGTAGGACTCAAGATATAATCTTTCTTTCCACATTGTGTGAAACAGAGAGACTTCATTGAAGGTGTCTTAATGAGATTTATAGATGATCTCGTGGCACTAGACTCAATTTATGCATATTTGGATCCTGTATCGGAGACTAGGGAGAGGGTCTCCTTCTTCAATATCAACAATCTCTAAGAGAAAGTCGATAGATAATGTCGGTTCCCCGTGAGAATGAAACAAGTCCTTTTAAGAGGAACTTGAGTGGTTTGGAAAGTTAAAGTGCAGTTCGTCACTGGGTCCATGACGTCTTGTCTTCAATACCGATGTTACCATCAGTAGCATATGAATTGAACCCGGTTTCTGCCCTAAGGTTGAATAAATAGAGGGCTATTTGTTTTCACCCTTTTCTCATTCAATTCTTTTTAATTCTTCAACCCCTTCAGTGCTTACCGAGACTTCATAGCTAGAACCTTGTTGGGTTTATTCCAGTACTAGCTCAGACTCAGTCCGCACTCTTCCCATATCTCATTTTTCTCCTTTTATCATCATACCTAAGAACTCTGATTAGTGTCTAAATACTCATCATTTTTGTACTATATAAACTGCAAAATCATCTGAAAACACTCAAAAATACATCAAAATGATGAAAATATCACAAAGCAGTGTTTTATGTGTTTTAAATGCAAAATTATCAAAATCAGATGAAAAACATTTCAAATTTGCAAAAATTGCAGTTTTAGTCCCCCAAGTTTCATAAATTATCAAAAACAGTCCCTGAGTACATAATTTCAAAAGTAAAGTCACCAAAGGTCCTTTTAATGTCAAAACTTGTCAAATTTAGTCCTTTGGTGGAAAATATCAAAAAGTTTGAGAAATTACAAGTTTAGTCCTTCAACTTTCAAAATTGGCAGAAATGGCCCCTGGAAAATTGCAAAATGGCAACATTGGTCCTTATACTTTCTGAGAGTGTCACTTTTAGTCCCTTGGAATGACCTTGCATAATTGGCAGAAGTAACCCCTCAAGTTTCAGATTTTACACCAAGGTCCCTTGTCATTTAAGCCCTTGTCAAACCCATTTTGGACCCTTGCCTGATTTTGACCCACCTGTCATTAGCAATTTTGAACCCCCCCTTTATATTAGCCAAGCCAGTCAAACTCTGGTCAAAAAAATCCTACCCGCCAAGACTTTCTAGTCTTCTCCTCCAACTGCTTCTACTGCTCACCCAAGCAACTCCCATCCCCCTCCTCAACATATCACTTTCCCTGTCCCCCCACCTCATCACAACTCCAAAAATCATTTATTGCATCTCACCTCTTAACACTCAACCCTCCAGTGGATAACACCTTTTTGGCGCCAAAAACAATCAAACGGCCAAAAATCACTTAAGCTCATCCAATGGTCCAAGATATTGGTGGGAAATGCTCAGAAAGTCAAGGGGAAGCAAGTTGGTATAAAAGAAAAGAAGAATGAAGCAAAAAGAGTAGTAGTTAGTAGCTTAAGTTTTTCTAAATGTCGTTTTTTTTATTTATGTATTAGCTTAGCTTAAAATTATGTAATCTCTTGTTTTTATGTTTCAAACTCAAGTATGTTATCTTTGTAATCTGTTTCAAGCATTAATTTTAAAGTTTGGTTAAAATCTGTGTTTTTGTTTTTACTGTGAAGAATTTCAATCTCATGTTCTTATACTTAAGCTTTAAATAGCATAATTTCTCATTCAAACAAGTTTAATCAAGCTTTTCATAGCTTTTGATAAGTTTATATATCAGTTTCAAACATTTTGTGAATAAGTCAACAAAAGTCAACTGTGAGCTCTATTGGATTTGGAAATGGATGATGGTAGATGCAGCAGTGGATTTGGGTTAGAAATGATTTAGTGTAATGGTTCTTGGGTTTGGTTTAAGTTGCATACCAGCTGGACTTATGTGAGTTTAATTCTCTATTTTCATTTTTTAAGCTACTTTGCATTCCTTGGTTGTTTGAGTTTCTGTGGTCATCATTAGTGTACAATTGTTCACATAGTTTTATTTAGGTTATATAAACTTAGAGTAATCAAGAAATCATTATGGATTAGTGATAATCTCAATTTTAGTTGCTAAACATGTTTTAAAAGGGTGTTTGGTTTTGCTGCATTTTCTGTCCCAGAGGTCTATTTAATAGTTAAGCTCTGTTGGATCATGTTTACTAAGTGAATTTGAGTTAATTTCTGTCTTAACTTTGGTCTGCAACATCACCAAAGTCAATATTTCTTTGTACCTGTCTTAGCAGCTAGCTGTGGGAGTTTTAACAAGTCAAAATCTTATTTTGAGTTCAAGAATCATTAATCTAGCTTGCAGTAGTTTTAATACATCATATAACATCATAATCATCTCATAAATTAGGATCAAACTTCACAAAAGTCAAACTTTCAGTTTTACTTCAAAAGTCAATTTGGCAAAAACCTGTTTTTCAGCCAAATGGAAAGATTTTTCTAGGATTCATTTTTAAGCCTAAATCAGTGAAACTTTGTATTTTAGAAACTTAAACTGGTCCTCTTTCTTATCAGTATTTTTGTGAAATTTTACCAACTTTTTAGAAGCTTCAAACAAGCCCTTCTTTTAGACCCATGTTACCCTGCTCCATGGGTCAGTTAACACTGAGCTTTTTCTCAGATCTGTGCAAGCTTGCACAGGGCTCACAAGAGCTTGGCTAGGGTTGGTTTTTGGTATACATACTCTCAACCAGGTCTAGAACAGATTCCAATTGGTATTTTTCAGTTTTAGCTTATATTGAAGCTTGTGCATTAGCTCAAACTTGGTACCCCAGTCACCGTTTTAAGCTTTTAGCTCATTCATCAATCCTGTTCTAGATTGTTAATCAGTGGTTAGAACTTGTTGATTCTCATTGCATGTTGGTTGTTTTAGCCTATTAGAGCTTCTGTTTTGGTTTGGTGCATATTGGTCTCCACTAGCTTATTCAAAGTGCTTATTTCATAAGCTCTTGTGCATCAGTTCCTATATCTTGCTCACAAGCCCTTGTTTTTCCATTTTTCCTTTACTCCTTATAATATTTTAGACTTTTCCTGCAATTTTCAGATTTTTCCAAGTTCATTTGCTATTTTTCTTAATTTAAAATAGTTTTTAAGCATTTTTTAATTAGCTTTAAATACAAATAATTAAGAAAAAGTTCAAAAAAATAATTTTTCAATTTTCTTAAGTTTAGATAAATATAAATAGTCTAAAAAGTATGTTTCCATAATTTTCTTAGTTTAAAAAGTATTTTCTAGCATTTTAATTAGTTTTAAATAGTTTTAAATTAGTAATAAATATATAAAAAGTCTAAGAAATATATTTTCTGTTTTAAAATTAGTTTTATCATATTTTAGATTTTTCTAAGTCTTAATCTTATTTTTCTAATCTTATTTCATATTTTCTTTTATTTTAGAGTATTATTAAATAGTTTAAAATAGTTTTTAATTAATAATAATTAGAATAATAGTGTTAAAAATAATTTTCTTTTTCTATAAATTTTCTTTTATCATTAGGATTGTAAAAATGTATTTTTCATATCCGTAGGTATTTTCCTTCTTTATTTTCACGTTTTATTTTGTACGTTAACGTAATTTTTATTTAAACGTAAGTTTTTAGTTTTAAACGTTCATCACTTTAAATATAGTGATAGCGTTTATTTAATAGATTTTATCTTTTAATTTTCTTAATTTGCATTTAAGTCGCTTTTATGTATTATCTTTTTCAGTAGTGTAGTATCCATCAATACCCTTTTCTGATCACTATCATTGGTGATCATTCTATCGTCTGAATTGGTTTTGACACACCATTGAGTCTCCGTGGGACATAACGACCCGGGAATTCACTGTATTCTCTGATCTTCATTGCATTTGTGTTTTAAGCGGTTTTAAGCTTCTTACGGTCGGCCATTCACAAGTGGCCGGTTTGTGTGAGGTAGCTTGACTGTTTTCAGCGCAGATCAAATTTTGGCGCCGCTGCCGGGGATGATGATGAAGATATCCTGATGACGATGATGATGAAGATATCCTTGATATCTTACAATTTTATAACAGTTCATCAAGTTCATCAGTTGAGACTCCTTCCGTGAACAACCAGGGAGAAAAGACTATGATGGAATTACTAGCAGAAGAACAAATGGAAAGTATAAAACATATGTATGCTAGTCCGTCTAAACTCCCTCAGTCTGTTGTTATCACACCCGAAATTCCCACTCACTCTCTAAACATGGGGGATGAGCTTCTTAGCACTATTCCAGAAATGGAATCGTCTAGTGTTGAGAGCCTTGTCCCAATCCCAAGAGAGTCACAGGGAATTTCTGATCATATGTGTGATTCTTCTTTCCCTCTTGAGTGTTCTCAAGATCATTTTGAAACTTTCTCTGATCTTAGCGAAGATTGTGCTTCTTATAGAGACATCGAGTACGTTGAGGCATCACTTCCACAATCTGATGCTGATCCCCTTCTTGAGGAGTTCTCCGGTGAACTCACTCACATCAATCCACTCTTTGACTTCGAAGCCGATCTGGGAGAGACTGAAAGTCTCATTGATAATGATCGTTCACTCACTTCTTATCCCAACAGTCCAATAGAGAATGTTGATCATTTTGTTCCCGAAACATTCAAAGCTACTTTCACTAATCCTCTATTTGAATTCAACTCTGAATTCACTTCAATTTCTGAGAATCCACTCTTTAATACTCAGACTGAGGATAGTGATGAGCCCACAATGGAACAAGAGTTCACACATTCACATCATGTGAATGATTCTCTTCATGAGGAGTTCTCCGGTGAACTTTCTCATATCATATCTCCGCTGGAGTATGATTGCTTGGATGGCAAAAATCATGATCGGGGGGAGAGAATCTCAATTTGCATATTTATGACAAATCCTCCCACCCTCCCAACCGAGATGCCTTCCAACCCTAAGAGCTCAACCAATAAAATCCAAATAAGTGCAACTGCACTTAATCCCGAGGAAGAAGCTCTAGTCATGATTGTTATCATGATTTTCCTTCTTTTCTTCACCTACTCGGTGACTTCCTCTCTTCTTCACTCCTTCGGGAGTGAGGACACTATCTTTGATCCCGGCATTTTCAATTATCATTCTTGAGCCGGGAATATATCTCATCGGTGTGGAACTTTCACGTACTTCAATGTTTATCCAAACATCTTGAATGAAAGTCCGATGGAGATTGTTTCTTCCACTTACTTCCCCATGAACCAATTAATTCGGGGTCGAGTCAAGCTAGCGACTCGGTAATCCAAAACAGTAGCATGCTATATGGGTTCTCACCCATATTTCTGACTTCTTTCTATTTTCTACCACCCTAGTGTGGGGGGGTTGCCCACATGTTAAAAAAAAAAAAAATCTTTCAAATAATGGCCGTAGTATTTCCCTTTTACGTTCTTTGTTTCGGCATAACCGCCGGTACTTTGAATATTGAGGGCAATATTCATTTCTAAGTGTGGGGGGAATTCTCACGAATTTCATATATTATCTACCCGATTCCCCCGTTTTTGGCCAAAATTTTTTTTTGGAGTAAGTGTTTTACACTTTCTCATTTGGTTATCAGTCCGCCATGTCTGTAAGACAAAAGGATTGGCTAATCCAGGAGCAAACGGCTCTTGGTAAAGATTTCTCAAATCCGTTTATATGGCTTGCAATTTGCCCAAAATTGTATGGTTCCTCAACTCCCCATCATCCTCAAAAGATAATGAGTTGGCTAGCCCGCAAGGTTATGGCTTGTGGTAAAGGCAGTGGAAAATCCATAATTGGTATTCAGCTCACCAAAGATAATCCCGATAATTTATCTAAGAGTTGGCTAGTCCAGAAGGGTACGGCTTCTGGTAAAGACACATCAAATCCGTTATATGGTTTATGATTTGCCAATAAATCATTTGGTTATCAGTGTACCAAGGTTCTTACTTGAACTGAAACATTTGGCTACTCCAGAAGTGATGGCTTTTGGTAAAGAGTTTTTAAAATCCATTAAAGCTTCAAATCATTGCTAGGGACTAGCAATATCTCAGTGTGGGGGATTGATGAGTGTCTAAATACTCATCATTTTTGTACTATATAAACTGCAAAATCATCTGAAAACACTCAAAAATACATCAAAATGATGAAAATATCACAAAGCAGTGTTTTATGTGTTTTAAATGCAAAATTATCAAAATCAGATGAAAAACATTTCAAATTTGCAAAAATTGCAGTTTTAGTCCCCCAAGTTTCATAAATTATCAAAAACAGTCCCTGAGTACATAATTTCAAAAGTAAAGTCACCAAAGGTCCTTTTAATGTCAAAACTTGTCAAATTTAGTCCTTTGGTGGAAAATATCAAAAAGTTTGAGAAATTACAAGTTTAGTCCTTCAACTTTCAAAATTGGCAGAAATGGCCCCTGGAAAATTGCAAAATGGCAACATTGGTCCTTATACTTTCTGAGAGTGTCACTTTTAGTCCCTTGGAATGACCTTGCATAATTGGCAGAAGTAACCCCTCAAGTTTCAGATTTTACACCAAGGTCCCTTGTCATTTAAGCCCTTGTCAAACCCATTTTGGACCCTTGCCTGATTTTGACCCACCTGTCATTAGCAATTTTGAACCCCCCCTTTATATTAGCCAAGCCAGTCAAACTCTGGTCAAAAAAATCCTACCCGCCAAGACTTTCTAGTCTTCCCCTCCAACTGCTTCTACTGCTCACCCAAGCAACTCCCATCCCCCTCCTCAACATATCACTTTCCCTGTCCCCCCACCTCATCACAACTCCAAAAATCATTTATTGCATCTCTCCTCATTCACTCAACCCCTCCAGTGGATAACACCTTTTTGGCGCCAAAAACAATCAAACGGCCAAAAATCACTTAAGCTCATCCAATGGTCCAAGATATTGGTGGGAAATGCTCAGAAAGTCAAGGGGAAGCAAGTTGGTATAAAAGAAAAGAAGAATGAAGCAAAAAGAGTAGTAGTTAGTAGCTTAAGTTTTTCTAAATGTCGTTTTTTTTATTTATGTATTAGCTTAGCTTAAAATTATGTAATCTCTTGTTTTTATGTTTCAAACTCAAGTATGTTATCTTTGTAATCTGTTTCAAGCATTAATTTTAAAGTTTGGTTAAAATCTGTGTTTTTGTTTTTACTGTGAAGAATTTCAATCTCATGTTCTTATACTTAAGCTTTAAATAGCATAATTTCTCATTCAAACAAGTTTAATCAAGCTTTTCATAGCTTTTGATAAGTTTATATATCAGTTTCAAACATTTTGTGAATAAGTCAACAAAAGTCAACTGTGAGCTCTATTGGATTTGGAAATGGATGATGGTAGATGCAGCAGTGGATTTGGGTTAGAAATGATTTAGTGTAATGGTTCTTGGGTTTGGTTTAAGTTGCATACCATTTGGACTTATGTGAGTTTAATTCTCAATTTTCATTTTTAAGCTACTTTGCATTCCTTGGTTGTTTGAGTTTCTGTGGTCATCATTAGTGTACAATTGTTCACATAGTTTTATTTAGGTTATATAAACTTAGAGTAATCAAGAAATCAGTATGGATTAGTGATAATCTCAATTTTAGTTGCTAAACATGTTTTAAAAGGGTGTTTGGTTTTGCTGCATTTTCTGTCCCAGAGGTCTATTTAATAGTTAAGCTCTGTTGGATCATGTTTACTAAGTGAATTTGAGTTAATTTCTGTCTTAACTTTGGTCTGCAACATCACCAAAGTCAATATTTCTTTGTACCTGTCTTAGCAGCTAGCTGTGGGAGTTTTAACAAGTCAAAATCTTATTTTGAGTTCAAGAATCATTAATCTAGCTTGCAGTAGTTTTAATACATCATATAACATCATAATCATCTCATAAATTAGGATCAAACTTCACAAAAGTCAAACTTTCAGTTTTACTTCAAAAGTCAATTTGGCAAAAACCTGTTTTTCAGCCAAATGGAAAGATTTTTCTAGGATTCATTTTTAAGCCTAAATCAGTGAAACTTTGTATTTTAGAAACTTAAACTGGTCCTCTTTCTTATCAGTATTTTTGTGAAATTTTACCAACTTTTTAGAAGCTTCAAACAAGCCCTTCTTTTAGACCCATGTTACCCTGCTCCATGGGTCAGTTAACACTGAGCTTTTTCTCAGATCTGTGCAAGCTTGCACAGGGCTCACAAGAGCTTGGCTAGGATTGGTTTTTGGTATACATACTCTCAACCAGGTCTAGAACAGATTCCAATTGGTATTTTTCAGTTTTAGCTTATATTGAAGCTTGTGCATTAGCTCAAACTTGGTACCCCAGTCACTGTTTTAAGCTTTTAGCTCATTCATCAATCCTGTTCTAGATTGTTAATCAGTGGTTAGAACTTGTTGATTCTCATTGCATGTTGGTTGTTTTAGCCTATTAGAGCTTCTGTTTTGGTTTGGTGCATATTGGTCTCCACTAGCTTATTCAAAGTGCTTATTTCATAAGCTCTTGTGCATCAGTTCCTATATCTTGCTCACAAGCCCTTGTTTTTCCATTTTTCCTTTACTCCTTATAATATTTTAGACTTTTCCTGCAATTTTCAGATTTTTCCAAGTTCATTTGCTATTTTTCTTAATTTAAAATAGTTTTTAAGCATTTTTAATTAGCTTTAAATACAAATAATTAAGAAAAAGTTCAAAAAATATTTTTCAATTTTCTTAAGTTTAGATAAATATAAATAGTCTAAAAAGTATTTTTCCATAATCTTCTTAGTTTAAAAAGTATTTTCTAGCATTTTAATTAGTTTTAAATAGTTTTAAATTAGTAATAAATATATAAAAAGTCTAAGAAATATATTTTCTGTTTTAAAATTAGTTTTATCATATTTTAGATTTTTCTAAGTCTTAATCTTATTTTTCTAATCTTATTTCATATTTTCTTTTATTTTAGAGTATTATTAAATAGTTTAAAATAGTTTTAATTAATAATAATTGGAATAATAGTGTTAAAAATAATTTTCTTTTTCTATAAATTTTCTTATATAATTAGGATTGTAAAAATGTATTTTCTATATTCGTAGGTATTTTCCTTCTTTATTTTCACGTTTTATTTTGTACGTTAACGTAATTTTTATTTAAACGTAAGTTTTAGTTTTAAACGTTCATCACTTTAAATATAGTGATAGCGTTTATTTAATAGATTTTATCTTTTAATTTTCTTAATTTGCATTTAAGTCGCTTTTATGTATTATCTTTTCAGAGTGTAGTATCCATCAATACCCTTTTCGATCACTATCATTGGTGATCATTCTATCGTCTGAATTGGTTTTGACACACCATTGAGTCTCCGTGGGACATAACGACCCGGGAATTCACTGTATTCTCTGATCTTCATTGCATTTGTGTTTTAAGCGGTTTTAAGCTTCTTACGGTCGGCCATTCACAAGTGGCCGGTTTGTGTGAGGTAGCTTGACTGTTTTCAGCGTAGATCAAACTCTATTTGGTATTGTTCATCTGCCATTTGGAACCAACTGAAAACCATTTGAAAATCAATCCAGATACTTGTGATACATTATCAAAGCATTTTGTACCTGAATTTTTTTTGATATTTTTAGAATAAGAGCTCCCCCTCAACATGTGCATCAAATGTTTGAAATCGTTTTGCACACGGAGGCAAGAGAAAGAATTAACTTCTTTGAATTCCATTTTCTAAAAGATATCAACATCACTTCCCTAATCAAATCAAGAAGATTAAGCATTTTTGGGGAAGGATGAGGTTTTCAATGTTATGCTCCCCTTCAATATGTGCCTCGAGGTTTGAAAAGAGTTTTGCACATACTAGAGGGAACCTGCACATTGAGATAAATGATCACGTTTCAAATCATTGTGGTTTAAGATAGATGCTCCCCCTCAACATGTGCATGGAAAATTTGAAATCGTTTGGCACATGTGGGAAGGAGAGCTTGGACAACCTTATAAAACCATTTACCGAATTATCAGTTTAAATCCAATTTAATTCACACATTCTCCCCCGATCACAATTATCAAATCATTTGAGATTTGTGATCTCTTATAGATTTAAATTGATTTTGAAAGCTTTTGAGGAGAATTGTGACTTGATTATGAAAGCGTTTTAACTGATAAGGATCTGATTATGAGATTATAAACTCCATTGGTTAAACATGCATGATTATCTTTTGAAAACAATTGAATGCCAAATAACTTTTTAATTTAATTGAAATCATTCTCCCCTCAATCAATGACATAGGTTGTTGATTGAGAGATAGATATTTTGACAAATAAGTCCAGATGATTATCAAAAATAGAGACTGAGTTATTTTTCAAAGCCGTTAGTTTTCAGCAGATAAATGTTTATAGAATCAGAGCATGGAATTTGAAAACATGGTAAACCATGTCTCTGTTCTTTCTTTGAATAGCGGGTTACTGCCTGAAATGACAATAAACCATTGTTTCTCTTTCTCCCAAAAATATTTTTTTTTTTATTTTTTTTTTAAATTCGAACAACATCTAAAGTCCCGTGTCATTCTTTGAATGACAGCACAAAGACCGTAGATATAATCGAACTGAGAAAAACATGACAAATTGACAATATTTTTTGAAGATTTTTCGAATTTTTCAATTTTTTTTTTTTTTTTTTTTTTTTTTTAAGTTTTATAATTTTGTATTTTGTATTTCGAAAAGAAAATATTTACAAGAGATAGATGAGCATAGACCTTTACTCCTCGTCTTCTTCATGAAGACGTTTGAGTGTTTCTGGTTGAAAGCTTTTCAAGCCTAGTCGAGGAAGTATGAACTCAAAACGTTCTCTTGGAAGAGCTTTGGTGAAGATGTCTGCTAACTGATATTCAGACCTCACAAAATAGAGTTCTACCACACCCTTTTCCACTTGTTCCCTGATGAAATGATGTCGAATGTCGATATGCTTTGCTCTTGAGTGTTGGACGTTGTTGCATGAGAGAGCAATAGCACTTTTATTATCACAGTACAGAGGGATTTTGTTGAATTCAAAGCCATAGTCAGATAATTGAGATCTCATCCATAAGATTTGAGCACAACATGATGACATGGCTATGTATTCAGCCTCTGTAGAGGAAATAGAAGTACTCATTTGCTTCTTTGAAGACCAGCTTACAAGCTTATCACCCAAAAACTGAGCACCTCCAGACGTACTTCGACGAGTATCTTGACATCCTGCATGATCAGCATCTGCATAGGCTGTTAGTGACATACCGGTGTCCTTCGGGTACCAAAGTCCCATATTGATGGTTCCTTGGAGATACCGAAAGACCCGTTTAACCGCTTCAAGGTGCCTTTTAGTAGGCTTAGCCTGGTATCTAGCACACATGCAAACAGATAACAAGATGTCGGTCTACTAGCAGTGAGGTACATCAGGGATCCAATCATACTACAATATTTCGTTTGGTCAATCATGATCCCTGAGTGGTCCTCATCTAGTTTGGTTCGATCAATCATGGGAGTGTCAACAGGGTCACTTGAATCAAATCTAAATTTCTTTAAGATCTCAGTAGCATATTTAGATTGATTTATGAAAATGCCTCCGGGACTTTGTGAAATTTGTAATCCCAAGAAAAATGACATTTGTCCCATCATTGACATTTGAAATTTTGAACTCATTTCATTTGAAAAACGATCACATTCCATTGGGTCGGTCGAGGCAAAAATAATATCATCAACATAAATTTGAACATGAATTAAGTGTTTGCCTGGTGAATAAAGTAGGATCAACTGCTCCTTTGCTGAATCCAGTAGATAGAATAAACTTTGACAGCGTATCATACCATGCTCTAGGAGCTTGCTTCAAACCATATAGGGCCTTTTTCAAGCGATAAACATGAGTAGGATGCTCTGAATTCACAAAACCCTCTGGCTGGCTGACGTAAACCACTTCTTTCAGATCTCCATTAAGAAATGCGGTTTTCACATCCATCTGATAAACAACCATGTTCTTGCTAGCAGCATTTGCCAAGAAGATTCTGATCGCCTCGATACGAGCAACTGGGGCAAAAGATTCCTCAAAGTCTATACCTTCTTATTGACGATAACCTTTAGCTACTAACCTAGCCTTATTTTTCAAAACATCACCATGATCATCAAGCTTCACTTTGAAGATCCACTTAAGAGCAATGATCATAGCACAATCTGGAGCTGGTACTAATTACCATACATCTAATCGATCAAACTCATGAATTTCATCTTGCATGGCATTGAACCAGCTGTCTTCATTCATAACAGTTTTAACATCTTTGGGTTCGATCTTTGAGAGTACAGAGTTAAAGAAGCACCATAAGGCATCAGTAGCAAGCTGTTTACGAGTGGATACCGGACGAGAAGGATTTCCAATGCTGTTGTCTAATGGATGATCGTGAGTCCATTTTCTGAGGTGTTCATGTGGTTGATTTACAGAGTGCACAATAATCCGTGAAGATTTGGTAAAGGAATACCAAAGAGCGGATCATTTTTCATGAACAATAATCCATGAAGATTTGGCAACGGAATACCAAAGAGCGGATCATTATTCAATAGTGCAACTGCAATATTGCAATAGTCAATATCAACACCTCCCATAAACCGACAATCTGTTTGATAAATGCCCAGATGAAGAAGAAGTCTTTAGATAATCAAATGCAACTCGTCTTTAGTCTTCTAACATGTAGCAGAGAATGTAGAACTGACTGTAGACTCGACCTTCTTCAAGATTGTCCGAATGGGGAATAGAGTGTTAACATCTTCAACTTACACCAAAAAGCATCCCACCAAAAAGCATCCCAATTAACTTACATCTTGCAAATCCCCTTAACTAAAATCCCTCCCAATCAAACAAGAACAGAAAGATGTTCATCAAGGAAATCAAAAATCAGGCCGCAACGAACACACAAGATGGTAACACCAAACTACCAATCACATCAAACAAGAACAGAGAGATAGTTCGGAATCATCATGTTGATGTATACTTGAAGCATTAACCGGAAGCACTTTGTCGATAAACTCATCAATCCGAGTGAAGAGAAAAACTCCATGTGAAGATGACCCGATAAGAAGAAGCTCGGTTCTTACATGAGTTTAGAGTCGTATGACCATTTATATTCTCAAATATCAATCAACAATGCAAAAAATTCACACTTCTTCTCCCCCTCAAGAATTGCATACGAAGATGCCATTCTTGATTAAACAAGTGAACATCATCCAAATGTAGTCTATTCACATTTCTCCCCCGAAAAATTAGCATAGGTTGTCGCCATCGTCATTATGGTTGAGAAAGTGGAATCAGAAAACAATCAACAGTAGCCGGTTCACTTGATGACTGAAGCGCATGGAAAAAGTATGAAGCATGTTGATGAGAATGGTCATAAATGAGAAGATTTCTCTTCTTCAGAAGATAAAGCGCACTGAAGCGTACACTTTTCTTTTCTTTGAGGTACGAGGCTTGAACTGTTGTGTTCAAACGTCATAAGAAGATTTCTCTTCTTTTGAAGATAAAGCGCACTGAAACGTACACTTTTCTTTTCTTTAGAGAACGAGGCATGAACTGTTGTGTTCATACGTCATAAGAAGATTTCTCTTCTTTCGAAGATAATGCGCACTGAAGCGTACACATTTCTTTTCTTTGGAGTACGAGGCCTGAACTGATGTGAACAGACGTCATAATCTCTCTCTTTGCAAGACATGTAATCATCCCCATTATCATTCAGTAGGCTCTTTGTCGTGACAGCTAATGGAGAAAAATCCAATATGATGAATTTGACCCTGAAGTAAACTAACCCGAACTCGTGACTTAAACTTGCACATATGTAACAAAGAGCGGTGCCGAGAATTCATGCCCATTTGAATCTCTAAGTACTCTATACTCTTCAACCAACCAACCATCAAGTAATAGACGTACATCACCTCTTGAAACTCCACAATTCAATGTGACACTGAGCACTACAACGTAACTCCTTTAAGTGATAGTTATTTTGAGGTGATAAGAGCCCAATTCCCCCAAGTGGTTAAAGAAGAGGTAAAAGTCACCCAACAATAACTAGATTTCCAAGTCTTCGTTTTTGATAATAAGCTCGAACAAGGATCATGAAGAATCTTCATCCAACCATCCCCGATACCTTCAGATACTAAGTACACTCTCCCGTGATATTTCACTTCAACATCAAATAAATAATACTGAATTAACTCCGTTGTCACATCTTCTGAATAAAAGCTCAACTCTAGCCTCCTTTGACGTTTTAAGTGAACTCTGATAATGGTTTCATCCCGACCATGGTTAAAAGCACATAACCCCGTAAAACCATGTAATAACCAAACTGCCATGACAAATATCCAAACACACATCCAATTCATTAAGTACACCCTTTTATCCCTTCTTCGAAACAGAAAATCGTAGCACCAGCATCAGAAAGATACAGAATTACACTTTCCCTTTTCTTTAGGATGGCTCCATTATCATGGGATTTTACAATTCTATAGTTTAAACCGAGAGATAGTTTCTTTCGCGGGATTTTACAAAACCAAGAACAAACCGTAAGATAGATCCGGAAATGCACTTTACTGTTACCCGGATGTTTCCATTGTCACGGTATTTTACAAGTCTCTGATTTAAACCGAGAAATAGGTTCTTTCGCGGGATTTTACAAAATCAAGACAAAACCGTAAACAATGTCAGCTTGAATGTGTTATGACAACTTTGGTTTCAGTGAATATCTGTTTTAGGGGAACATGCAGCGGTTCATCAACGGTTCATTATCCAACATCATCAACATCATTAATCATCCAATAAACTCTTTGGTAAACACATCATTCACATATTCTGACAACTATTGTAGTGACCACATGGAGAAGTGGAACCGATATACCAAACTTGATCAAGAAGTAGAATTCTCCAGATATGTTACTCAAACTTGTACTAATCCTCGTGAACAATAAATGGTGTACCCCATGTACAAAACCTCTTGACATTCTCAACTGAGTGAGACACCGAAGTGATAGCTACGTTGTGGGTAAACCGAGAAAGAATCACAACCGTACCTAAATAGCCAAGTCTTTATCACACTCTATAAACGCCCAAACAAGTCATCTTCGTGGAAGGGTAGAAAGAAAGAAGACGAAATAAGTAAACGCCCCCGGAAAACCTCACTTCATATTCAAATACGAAATACCGAACAAACAACCCCGTAGTCAACCTTGTTCAAACATCAATTTATGCTGTGACAGAATAATTTATGTGAAAGTGTACACACCACAGTATTAAACCGTATAATACAAAGAATCACAAAGATCAAGTCTCTTTGAATAATCATAACACATCATCAAATAGCATGACTCAAATTGCATCACCATTAAATATCATAGTCTTGATATATCACATAAACAAAACTTGTCGACCAATCTCATCATCAAACCGCATTATCACAACATTTCACATCATCAAATATTTTATCAGCAAATTTCATAACTCAACAAATCACTTTGACCATATAAATCATCTCGATAACACTTGGCTTATCTTTGTGAACGTTGCAAAACCAAAAATACCACTTATATACCAAATATGCTCAAAGTTTGTACCCACTATTTTGTATCAAATGAAACTTGCTTAACCAGATCATCTCTCGGCCCATTTAGACAAATATAAGATAGAGCCCACGAGTCCAATTTGGATCCAGATAATGTCATCCCTAATATTTAGAAGTATATAATAGCACATTCACACTTACTTCACCTAATATTCAGTAACCCTAAAAAAATCCACCAAAAAAAACGCCTCCATCATATTCCTGGTTCTCTCACCTCAACATCAAAATCATCTCTTGAATATTAGAACATATCATATCGAATCCTTCATTCAGCCTCCATTAAATAATACATTCAACATCAGTCCGCACCTTACACCGACTCTCATCAAAACGATGACCTCGCCACAGGGATGGCATGAGGTTGTTATGTGACAGCCACAGAGATGGTTACGAGACTTAGAGATAGCCACACGATCCATTCGAGATTTCTGGTAAGGTGAGATGACTTTGGTCTTCGTTAATAATTTATAATTTGACTTGACCGAGCACGAGAATCAACTATAATCACAATGGTTTATTAGTTGGATCCTTAAAAACTGTTCGGAAAATGTAACCAAGCATAACTCAATGAAGATCTTTTACTTTTGATTTGAATAACATGAGTTGAACGAGCATAAATTAAGAGATAACATTCTTGTTATTAATCTTAATTAACTGTTTCGGATATTGTAAACAAATGCAAGAGATCAATGATGAATAAAGTTTCATGATATAGATATTTTTGAAGGTCTCGACATCTTTTGATATACACGAAATATCATTCTGAGATTTATTTGATAGTGTTTTAGGATCTGTGGATACTTCATTATTGTTTCTCGTTTTCTGTTTTATTTAACTTTGACTGATGAAGAAATGTATACAGAGGTCGAGTTTGTTTTTGGAATAGGTATGTGTATTGTGATCAAGTGGTCAAGTTGATTTTTCATCATCTCATCTTATCTGTCCAAGTCGCTAGCCACCTTTTGGCAAGTCGCTACTTGAAAAGAGCTTCATGCAAGTCGCTTTATGCAAGTAGCTTCTTACAAGTCGCTACTTGCAAGTCGCTACTTGCAAGTCGCTACCATGAGTCAGTACTCATGATAAGTCGCTAAGATGATTCAATGAATCTGGACACTTGTTAAGACAACTCGCTAGCATGAATATATGAGTTTTCCGATGAGTTTTTTCGACTGCTTTTCCGGCCAGCTTCAAATAAACCCAGAAAAACAGTTTTGACCCAGAAAAATGCATAAAAAGAAACTGCTTTGTTTGACCCGTTTTGACCACAAGAAATCAGACCATATGACCATATGTTTTCACGTATTAAACCGTTTAAGACCTCTTACCCAGAAAACATGTGATATACGTGGACCTTATGACCCATGATGACACAACATATATGACCACCATAATACACAGCTTTGGTAACAAAAAAATATCTAAAAATGATGATATAGACTGTTTGGACCAAAAGAGATGCAACCCATGTGAATACTGTAAACCAAAAACATTTACACAGACATATTACAAAAAAAACGCGTGACACAGTTTTAGTAAAATAATGTAAAGTTTTTATATTTTTCGACCACAAAAATTTGAAACAGTGAACAACATGAATCAAAACAAACCACAAACAAAAACCATGGTACGGACCACACAAATCAAAGATAACACAATAACCTTGGCTCTGATACCAATTGTAGGATCGTTATTTTTATTGTGCTGATGATTCGGGTGGTCTTGGATGATCAAAATACATGTTTGCCATTAGAGAGAGAAAGTTAGAGAGTTGGGTGTTCTTGCTAGAGACTTGGTTCTCAAATGTAAAAGGTTAGATTGAATGAAGCACCACCCCTTCCATGGATGGAAGGGGTATTTATAGTTACAAGAAATACGACCTCCTATCGGCCTGTGGATCAGGTATACAGTGGGTAAAGACCCGTCCTTCCTCCACGGTGTTGCTCTAAACTAAACTACGCTACAAACTACTTAATAACGTAACAAATGACACGTCTACGAGCTAACATATGCTAGACTTATAATTGGGGTGACCGACACTTTAACATGGAATTTTCTAATTCCTAACAGTTTCTTTATTAGCTTTCAAAATTTGTTTCCTTTTCTAAAGATTAAACATGTTTAAGAGTACCCGAGTAAAAGAAAAAAAAAGCTAAGACCTCATATGAGTTTTCGGAAAATTAGATATATATCTGATTTTTTTAACTTGATAGATATTGAAATATCCGAAAACATAATACTAGTCTCAACACATCTAACACATATACACGTATGGAATATATGTAACCAACAACTTCTATCTTTAGCATATGTGGGATAGGGTTTTAAGATAAAAGGTTGAAAAATGTATGAGCTTAAAGAAATACATTTTGTAATCAACTTACGCTTCCTATTCGTAGCGACGCAACACATTGTGGTTCCGTTACAAGTAACCATTGTAGTTTCAACCGAGCTCGAACGTCTCCATAGAGGCAAAATAGATAGTGATTTTTCACTAATGAAAAGTCTCACATACAGTAATCATGTATGAGATTTCTTAAATGGTTAGTTTACTTCACTTCCAGTTGCTAAATTTCCCATATACGTGTTTTAAGAAATAAATTGTTTAGCTCATTTCACTTGCTATTTATAATGATGAAAATAAAATTGAATAGTATGATTGTTAATCACACTCTTTCTCAGGTAGTCATTCTTAACTGAATTCAAAAATGTTTTTACTTCTTAAGCAATGCGAAACGAAAGATTAAAATGGTTTCCACCAAAACTTGTTTTATACTAGTAATAAAAAAAAATATTTGTAGAAAAAAAGTTTGAAGTTCATACAAGTATTCATGTAAATAATTTCCTGAAATTTTTAGAAGTTATCTTTACAAATTTGTTGAACTTGCAAAGACTCCAAGAGATAACACATGAGAACACTATACTATTCCAAACACATATAACTCAAAAAGACTAGTGTATATAAGTAACCAGCAAGTTATTTCTTCAATCAATGTGGGATAAAATGTTAAGATTAAAAAGATAGAAAAAACTTCATATCATATAAAGATTTTTATTTGCATGGAAAGTAAGATTTACATAATGCAAGAGTAATCAATTGTTGGTGAAAAAACTAATTGTAACATGGAGCTCCAAATTCAAGTTTAGAAGCGAACTAATTTTGTGTTTTTGGAGCACGGATCATGAAGGGAACATCTTGGATTGCATGAAAGTATATGTTGTTATTGTTCTAAAAACGAAATATTGCAATTGTTTAACCATTGAACTAAAACAACATGTTATTATTTCTAAAAACAAGGGGGTTAACTTTTACTTATCTAAAATCAGTCGCAAAGAAACTTTATACATCGCTAAATGAAGTACGATTTTAGCATTATGATATCTGTTATGGCCATGGGTTGTTTAGCATACTTATTATGCCGATCGCTACACATTTTTGAATGCCCAGTCTGTATATTATGAACATAAATATTTCGGATGGCAAGTAGCTAAGCAAAGTTTTTGGTAAGCATGCTTATCAGATGCGTACTTATGTCAAAATCGAAAAGTAAGCAGCTAGGCGATCCTTTATTATTTCCAGTTTTGATAACTTAAGTCATACAATATGTTCTTATTGCTCTAAAAACATGAATTGTTGTTCAAGTAGAAATGGATATTTGGCTGAATGAATTACGTTTTCAGTTGTTTGGGTAAAGTATTTTCTATATTATATGCTTGTTTGGTTTATTTTGGCCTTAGGTTAATGTAAAATTTTATAACAAGACTGAAAAACAAACTTGAATCTCAATTCAAGCCTCTCTTTATTAATCAACCAAAACCACAACTAGATCAGAAAGATCCTGATCTCAATCAGTACCAATATAACAACCAAGAACCCACAACTTGCCACTGCTACTCAGGTGCAAGTCTATTGACTAACTTGTCAATAGTTCATACAATCACTCAATCTCACAATGAATAACAAGAACAGAATTAACAGAACTTTGGTTGAATATAAGAGAGAACAACTATGTGTAAAAGTGTGTTTGCGTATGTGCAGAATAAGAACCCTAAGCATCTCTTCAGCTTATATAGGCCTTGACCCAAGCCTTAACTTCATCTTCCAATAGTTGTCAACTTCAGCCCTTACACTTCCAGACTTTAGCTAACACCACCAAAAGATAGAACAAGATATAACACAAAATACAACAATGACAATATCAGTCCTTATACGTAAATTCCAGGTTGAGAGTTCAAATACTTCAACATCCCCCCTTAACTCCAACCTGGAACATATCAATCATACCCAGTTTACCCACAAGCTTGTTATGTTAAAGCTTGCCTAAACCTTTAGTAAAAACATCAGCAGTTTGATCTGTAGTATGATTTTTTTCAGTTTTAATGATATCTGCCAAAATTTTTTCCCTTACAAAATGTAAGTCAATTTCCAAATGTTTTGTCCTTTCATGAAACACAGGATTAGTTGCAATCTTAATAGCAGCTTGACTATCACAAAAAATCTTAACAGGTAAAAAATGTTCCCAATTCAAATCATGCAGAATTTTAAGAACCCAAACAACTTCAGAAGTAGCAGAAGCCATAGCCCTGTACTCAGCTTCTGCTGATGATTTAGAAATGGTGTTTTGTTTTTTGCTTTTCCAGGAAACTAGTGAACCATTTAAGAATATACAAAAACCAGTGACAGATTTTCTAGTTATAACACATTTTGCCCAGTCTGCATCAACAAATGCTTCAATAGAAACATTTGGGCACCTGGTAATATGAATACCCATCCCATGAGAACCTTTTATGTATCTCAAAACCTTAAGTGCAATTTTCAAATGAGACTTAAGAGGCTTATGCATAAACTGACTTAAACAGTTAACAGAATAAGCAATATCAGGCCTAGTGTGAGTTAAGTAAATCAATTTTCCAATCAACTTTTGATATTCAGTTAAGTTATCTATCACAAGATCATTTATAGTAGGTTCAGTAGTCAAAACCAAATTTTGTTCAAGAGGAAAAGCAGATGGTTTGCAAGCAAGTTAGCCAAATTCAGTTAACAGATCCAAACAATACTTCCTTTGAGTTAAACAAACACCCTGCTCAGTTTCAATCACTTCAATGCCAAGAAAGTATTTAAGCTTTCCTAAGTCTTTAATTTGAAACTTAGATTTCAAAAAAGCTTTAAACCTTTCAATTTCTTCCAAATTATTCCCAGTGATTATTATATCATCCACATACACAAGTAAAGCAAGGAAGTTACCTGAGTCACTTTTAGTGAAAAGAGAGTAGTCACTTTTGCTCTGTTTGAAACCAAAATCCTTTTTATGCTGTAATAATTTGCCATTTTTTGTTTATGGAGACTTTTTTCAACCTTCTATTCTTTCATTTTATCCCACACAGATTGGAGAAAGAAATTGTTTGCGACTAATATACCATAGTGTATGCGAGTCTTATGTGATTAGAATAATATGATGTTTTCAGGTTGATCATCGTCCGACGAGTTAAGAAAACTTATCTTGCTGGTAATGGATCATCTGAAAACTCATATGAACTCTTAACAAGTTTTTTTTTTTTTTTTTTTTTTTTTTTTTTTTTTTTACCGTAAAACATGTTTTGGTGAAAACTATTTTAATGTTGAACCTCACAAAGGTTAGAGAGGAATTGTATTTTAGAAGTAAATAAGGGAATAATACGAATGTAAAAATGAATTATATTGTGTATATCTTAATTCTTTTCATTAAAATGCAAAAAGGATTACTGTATGTTTACTTAAAAAAAATGACGTGCAAATTTAATACATATAAGATCTAACACAAGAGACAACAACCAATGTATGTCTCATTAACTAATTTATACACATATCAAAACCAATTATGAAATTAACACATTTTTATCACAGTTGAAAATTCATAGTGAGGACATCTTTTTGAACATCTTATTTTCATCTAGTGCCCTATGTATTTTCGTGCAAAGTACTTTTGACGTTTATGACCCACAAATGTAATTGGTTCGACGACATATAAATATCTACATAAGAGATTTCACATAAGTAAGTGCTTACAGAAAATCACAGGTTCTTTTAATATCAAATGCATAAACCTGTGCAATCTTTCATAATTAGAGTTATATAACAACATATAATTTCATGTCCAAATTGTTACCTTCATGTTTCATGCTCTTACTTTTGCATTATTTTTTTCTTTCCATGTACGTAACTTTCTTTTGAAGATGACATAATATAGAGAACCTTGACAACCCTTTATTCTAACCTTGTATCCCACATAGGTTGAAGAATGAAGTTTTTTGTTAGTAATATACCATAGTGTGCATGAGTCAGTTGTGATTAGACTAATATAATGTTTTCGGTTGTAAGATTGACCTCATGCTTCACAAGTTTGCAAACTAATAACAGCATGCGGTGAACCTTACATATGCAAGTTAATATGAAATCTTAATCTTTTTAACATTTATTTAGTGTTTCTTTATTTTTCTTTTTTTTTTTATAAGATATTGCTCAATTGTGTTCACGTGACAAAACTAAACCATCTAATAGGACTGGAGTATTAGTTAAGCCAAAATTAAAAAAGAAAAGAAATTATATATATATATATATATGGGGATAGCTTGGCTACAATTTTTGTAGTCAATTGTCTACAATCTTCATAAAAATACACTAGCATTGAATCAGGGACCCACAGAAAAAAAACATGACCCACAAAAAAAATCAGGGACCCACATTTATAGAACAAAATTGTAGCCAATTGGCTACAATTAATTGTAGCTAATATATATATATATATATATATATATATATATATATATATATATATATATATATATATATATATATATATATATATATATATATATATATATATATATATATATATATATATATATATATATATATATATATATATATATATATATATATATATATATATATATATATATATATATATATATATATATAGACAAGCGTTCAAATGAGAAGGACTTTTATTGTGAGAACGCGAGAAGAGATCTGGACCGTTAGATCAAGTGAATCTCATCTTAATATCAATTTGGGCGGAATGGCATTTTTGTAATTTTCGGCCAAAAATTTGAGGGGTCTGAATGTATTTTTCTCATTTGCTTCCAACCCCCCAAAAATAAGATCCCTTTTATTCTCTCTCTCCCTCCATAAACAAAACACAAATACAGACACATCAACCACCACCGCCTCCAATCTCCACCGACGGAAAAAACACAAACCGCCATTGGACGACCAATCGCCACCATAGCAACACCTTCCTGTCACCACTCTCGATCATCTCCTTGAGCTTATGGTTGTCTGCTTTTGTAATTTGAAGGTTATTATGTTAAAATTGGTTCTGCAAAAGGTTAACTTCTTACACTTTCATTATTCACTTGTTTGTAATCGGTGTTAGATTTGACCATTGCTTGTAATATTTGTTCATATAATACTTTTATCGCTCTCATTGCAGGTAGTTAATTTAATTTTATAATGCATATCAACTGTTTGATGAAATGCCTGAACCAATATTGCACAAGCTATGAACTTTATTTGCTGATTTTGTTAATTTAGTAGTCTTGATAGTATTTACGGTCATGATTTCTTATTTATAGATTTAGTTTTCGCTTGATAAAGGTATTTGTGAACGACTTCAATAGGCACAATATAACCTTATTTGTTGTGAATGTGTTCAAAACTCATTTAATGGTCGTGTTTGTGTATAACGGACCAATTAAGTTAGGAAGCATGGTAAAGCAGTCGTTTGCGGTCAGTCATTTTTTATTTCTGTTATTATGTTATGTTTCCGCGAGTGTTGCATCTTTCACTATTGAATTTTTTCCGTTTGGCCATTTGGTCGTGTTTGATGAAATGTATAAGCTCTCTTCGCATGTGCATTTTTTTAAATAAAATTAGGTGTTTGATGAAATGTGCATGTTTTCTTCACATGTGCACTTTTTTTTTCTTAATAAAATTAGGTGTTTGATGAAATGTGTAAGTTTTTTTCACATGTGCAATTTTTTTTTATTAATTTTTTTAATTATAGAATTAGGTGTTTGATGAAATGTGTAAGTTTTCTTCACATGTGAAGAAATTTTCAAATAATTCGATTTGTGTAGCAATAGCTACTAAATTGATGATACAAGAATTTCATTTCCACTCACCTAATAATATTTTTGTATGACTAATCATTAGAACCAAAATTTGTAAACCAAATTTAAGTTTGAGTAATTTACAGAGTATATAATTTGCTTGAGGGAATTCTTACTTTATTTGCTTCATACCTGTTGGTATTGGGGAACTTGTGTGTTACTAGTAGTCAACATGATACTTTTGAACATTAATCTTATCAACTCAATACTTTTGAGTTCCAATTATATTTTACGATAATATTTATTTTGGGTAATGGGTAAAAAGTGGTTGTTTCTTGCTTGCCAGCTTTCACAGATCATGTACATGGATCATGTACATGTTCTAAAGTGTTGCTGCTATCTCAGTCTTCGCTCCACTGAAAGAAATTGATTAAACCTTTGCGTACCTTCTCTAAATGTCAGCTGAAAGGGAGGCTCCTATTAGTAATAAATCAAGAAAAAAGGTATTAGTAAGGAGGGAATTGTCAATGATATGACAGATATATACATGGTGCTTGAGTATGGTAAATTCGATTTGGCTCACATGATGTCCCATAAGTGGAAAGAGCTGGATAAGTTTTCACATGTGACGAAAAATTAACGAAATTTTCACGTGACAAAAAATTTATAAATGTTGGGTGAAATGCTCATAAGAAACGATATACAAATTAACGAAATTTTCACATGTGACGAAAAATTAACGAAATTTTCACATGTGACAAAAAATTTATAAATGTTGAGTGAAATGCTCATAAGAAACGATAAACAAATTAACGAAATTTTCATATGTGACGAAAAATTAACGAAATTTTCACATGTGACAAAAAATTTATAAATGTTGGGTGAAATGCTCATAAGAAACAATATACATATTAACGAAATTTTCACATGTGACTAAAAATTTATAAATTTATACTTGGGCATATACGTTTTTCTTCACATGTGAAAATATATATGCTTCAAGTTGGTCTCACCTAAAAGCCATTATCATTCATTTTATTGGGATTTTTCTACATCACGCGCCACTAAGTGGCTGATTTTGTTGGTTTTCAGGCTGGTACAAAGCTGGTTTGTGTTGTGCTCTCGCTTCCGGTTTATAGTCAATCTCTACCCGACTACTTTGACCAAAGTGCACCGTGCAACCTTCTTTTGATTGGATGTTGTTGATCGGATACAAGTACCATTTTCAAGCAGGTAATTCTGACTATAGTCTTTCTTATAATAACTTTTCTAATTTCTGTGAAGCATGTTCCATTCTACATTGCACACAATTAGTCCCATTCTAAATTGATATTTATAAAGAATCCTCGCAGTTGAAATGTATGACTCCATTTTGATGTGCCCATAAACAGAACACACCAACAACATCATCAGTATGTATACCTTGACAGTCCTTCATTCTCTAATGAGTGGGCAGGTAATCTCCTTCAGAAATGCCTACGGATATTGTTGTCGCTTTTAGGAGGTGCCACAGTCCTTCAATGGTTTGTTGTTCACTATTTAATTTGATACTGGCATGCCAATCGTAATTTATTAGATGGACCCGAGTATCACGAAGTTTACCAGTTGATCTTATGTGATTTAAAGATTTATCAAAATGATGGACTAGAGGGGTTTCTGATTTTTCCTTCTGCGTTACCTAGCAAGTTAATGCACACTATTGGAACCAACGTACTTCTCTTTTGATTTGGACCAACTACATTTATCTTTCGTTTATCATATCTCTTACTTAATCTCTGATAATATTGTGCGCTTCCCTTATATGGATCACGCTCTGAGACATAAATTTCTGCTTCCGCTGCAGTCATCTCTAATTCTCCCCCCCCCACCCCCACTAAATAGGAATAGTGCCTCGTCTCCATATATACTTGTTGAAAGGCACACTTTGACCAGCCCTCTTTGGAAGCAATAAGTTGCTCACACTCAACTTCCAGCACTACTTCATTTATGCACACACAAGTCCATTTTGGGAAGTTAGAGCTGACCTGTCAAGATTCAGTAGTTGTATAATGTTGGTGGCGTATGCAAGCTATCTCTTCTTTCAGCTTAAGAGTCATGCTAATCTGTATGATTCCTTAGATGAGGTAGGTCTTCTATTTTTAAAAGATGGGCCCTTTGATTCCTTTTTTTCAGAAAAGTTTCTTAAGGGATTTTCATAAGGTGTTCTAACTTCTAATCCACTGTTCTATATCAATTTTCATCAGGAAAACAACTGAAATCTATAAAGAAGCTAGATGTTCACAACTGATATAAGCTTGATGGGTGAATCTTTTTGGTTTGAACAAAGTGACCATTCTTGGTCATAAAGTAGACGAAGAAGGCAAATATAAGCCATCACAATTTCAAGGTATCATCTTCTGCTTCTGTTTTCCTGATAGAGTTTTAGGCATTATCACTTCAAGCATATTCATCACTACTTCCATAGCCTGTACCACTTGCCCTAGTTCTCACAAGACTTCTGTTTGCAGTATGTTTGAGAAACCAGACACTTCCATAATTGGCTTCAATCTAAATCACATATTTAGGGCTAATGTATGTCACCCAATATTTTTGGTTGTCTAAATTTTTTCTACCCGTATTTTGGTGGTACAGATATGACAGAGGTCAGCATATATGGTGGTTTTGATTAAAGCTAAAATTTTGTCCTTGTGTAACTTGCTTCTGGTCTAAACTGGAGAATTTGTAATTAATGCCTGGTTTGTCTAGTTAAAGAAAACATAGTATGACTTAACTTGTTGCATCTCTATTTCTTAAGGCATCATAGTGAGTTGTGATATCTAACTTATAAGAAAATCAAGGGCACGTTATAAAAAACTGCAGGATTCTAGCTTCTAAAAATTAAAAAATTGTTTGTGACTTTGACATCTAACTTATAAGAAAATCAAGGGCATGACGGTGCTTATAAAACAACTTCCACGCTTATAGCATTTTCTAAAACTAGATAACTACTTTTGAGTGTTTGGATGGAAACCAGTGTTTATGGATATCTGCTTAATTTAGAATGAAATAAGTTGCTCTCAATAATCAGTTTGACATTGCTTACTTTTAGCTGATTATCCTTGTGAGATTGAGAAGGTGTGTCCGCCTCAATGCATATTGGCAACAGAAAGTCTACCATTGACCTGTGTTGCAGCCCTGCATATTCATTTTGTTGAGTCGATATCTATATGATAATAATGATGAGGTTAGTTGTCCTCATAAGCACTATATTTCTTTTTTACTTATGTCTGTTATTCCCTCTGTCCCAAAGAGAGTATTGTTGAAATGAATGTGAGGTAAGTTCAACCCAGAATGGAATTTTTGCATATACTTTGGTGAGACACACTAAGCGAGTAGCATGTTTTTAGGAGTATCAAACTGTTGCAATTATTAGTATGGTTTTAAGATAATATTATTTGCGGATACATCTAACAAGCTATTTTTTACATTATGTGCAGGTTCGTGACGGCTTCACTATATTTGAACACTATTGGAGGTGATGGATCAGTTGTTGAAACTGATAAAGATGTAAAGGAATTCCTTTTTGGGTCATTGGATCTTCCACTGGCCAACCCGGAGACTAGTTGGAGAACTATGTGAGTTTCCAAATAAAAATTTGGACTCTCTTATACTCTACGACAGTGATCATTGTGTAATTTTGTTTGTTGTCAATGCAGGAACCATCAGAAGAACCCTTCAGTGTCACATTCGTATCAAGGGAATCAAGTCTCAGCCATTTTCCGAGAAAAAGGCTGCTTGCTGTTATGGGTTGGTTTTAGGTCACCATTGTTGTGGATGCTTCAGAAGCAAAATAATTTGAAGAGTTAGCATCCAAACCATTAAAATCCGTGCCATATGATACACAAGGACAAACATTTGTTGCATTGCTGTTGGCAAATTTGCCAACATGTTGAGGTTCAATGTTAAAGAGGTAATAATTTCCACTCTGGACTATTTAAATCAATATTTTAATCATGTTGCCTATAACTAATATTCTCCTTGTTGGGATATGAATTACTAATTGACATAAATGTCTTACATTTAAAATTTCAGGTAGATCCATCCATTTGTGAGGTTGAGGACTATGTTGTGGATGATAAATACGAGCTCGAGGATTTTGAGGTGGTTCCAGCAGACTACTACATGCTTAAAGTCGTAGTTTCCTATTTTAGAAATGCTTGGGAAAGCGAGTCAAGTTAAAAGCAAACGAATACAATTTTATAGTAGTTAGTATAGACACATGTACAACCGGTTTACTCAACTTCGAGTGTCAACGAAAATAGCATGTGATAGGTATACGTATTACAAAGTCATGGGAGGTGTCTAGTACGTTTTTAAGATTTGAAAACAAATTTGTTCACATGTAAAATCGCAATTCAAAGCAAATTGAGTGTAAATGGAAGTGCTATGTTATAGGTATTCGTAAGACGAAGTTATATGAGGTGCTGAGTAGGTTTTTGATATGTGAATGCAATCATAGTTACATGTGAAAATTACAAACAATTACTAGTATAAAGATTAATTTACCTCTTTCTTCCAAGCATATTACTGGATAGTGGAAGAACTGGAGTGCAGTAAACCGTAAAAGAAATTCCAATAAGTTAGCAGTAACAGGATCAAACAAATGCCAAGCCCAACACAAACTAATGATATCACACACGTTAACATTTAGTTTAACTTCATAAATGTTTCCTGAGTATAACAGTATATTACCAAGTTTGATTACAGTTACAAAACAGAATCCCAATACAGTCATAGATCGATTACAAACTGCCTGCAAATGCAATGATTGTTGAATTAAGCATCTGGTGGGTGGAGCACTTGATTGTGTGAGCTGTTGACAGCGACAGGTGGCATGAATTGCGACATGCCATTCATGGATAACTAATGATTGGAACCAACTAGTGACAACAACTTATGCAGCAGGGATTGCAGGCGGAGGATCCATGAAGGTAGGCTGCACATTCATTGTGTTTACTTGTTGCTTAGGCTTCTCCTTTTTCCATCTTCAACCTTTGTTTCTCATCACAAAGCTCATTCTTCTCAGCCTACACAAGTAAAGATGGCAGGTTCGACCTATCTACTAATAAACGGGTCAAATCGGGTTATAGTTTTATCTCGGACGTGTCAAATGCATCAGATGAAATAATTTAGTCAAAAATAACGGGTTATAGTAGTGAGAAAGTTTATTCACACACGAAAAAAATATATATATGCTCGTGTATGAATGTGTGTGTATTTACATCTTTTGTTGCCACTCCCTTTATCGAGCTTCTTCACGAGCATTTGCCTCCGGTTCTAGTTGTTACAAGCGTCTCCCTCCCTCGAGCTCTCCAATTCCAGTGATCTCCGTTTTGTGTATCTCCTATACTTTCTGCGCGAAGATATTCTTAATAAACTTAATCACCGCTATATTCTACTTTATGCAAACTAATAAGTCGCCTATAACAATCAAGACCTACTTTGTAATCTATACATTCACATTTGACATATTTACAATTAAAACAATGATGATAACTTCAAATGAATAAAATTCACAATTCAACAATTAAATTTTATCAAAAAAGTAAAATAAAAAATAAATTTTACTTGAAATTAATGTGTACTCTGATTTGTAAAGATTGTCTTCTCAATTATCTCAGCTTCAATTCTGTTGCTTAAGCTGTTAATTAATGTTGAACGACGGTAATTATGGCGGTGGTTTGAATGGTTGTTGTGGTGATGGTTTGAAATGTGGTAATGGCCGTGGTTATGGCGGTGGTTTGAAGGGTGGTAATGATGGTGGTTATGGTCACGCTATGAAGGTAGTCGGATTGGGAGGGAATTGTACTGTGTTTCACCTCCGAACTGGGAACATGTGTGTTTTTTTTCTCTATATACTGGGTGGTGATAATTGTAATTACAAATATACCCTTGGTTAGTATATAGTTAGTGCAAAATGTAGATTAATGCTAGCCATTAGATCTAGAAAAAGGAGGGATTAGATGGAGGTCTAGGATTTCTTCTCGCGTTCTCACAAAAATTAAACTTCTCACAAGAAACACCCCCTATATATATATATATATATATATATATATAGTGTATCTTTATTTTGAGAACCATATTAAGTGCGAGAACTGCGAGAACCCATATTGTCCAATCATAATTTAGTAAATTAATTTCAGTTTATTTTACTTATTTAAATTCACAAGGTCAATAAAGTAATTTTCCATATATTTCATTAAACCTGATTTTTTACAAATTCAAATTTAGTAAATATCTTCAAAACCATATTATCCCATTAAATCTGTAAATCAAAATAACAGTTATCTCATTTACAATCCACTAGCCTATAAACCCGTGATAAATCACGGGCGGCATATAAAAAGTTAGAAAATATTAACCTTAAAAAAAAAAATATATATATATATATATATATATATATATATATATATATATATATATATCAACTCTCAAACAACATTGTTCATTTCCATAAATTAAAAAATATATAAATAAAGAGAACATTGAATATATGTTAAAAATAACGAAGAAAAATAAATGCAGAATCTCCAAAACCGGTAATGTTAAACTTAAGTTCATATAAGATAGGTAAAACTAACAAAGAAGAATAAAGCATTTTAACTATATGGCGGATCAAATCTTTTGTAGCACTTCATGATAAACAACATTCATAGTATTGTTTAAAACTTTGCCAGTAAATTTTTTCACCTTTTTGATCGACCTTTAACGTGAAGCCCTTTTCTGTAACCATTTAGATTTAACATTACACAAATTTAATTAAATCTTCATATTAGCTAAGCATTTAACCAAATCAAGTACATAAAAGTTCATAAAAATGCAACTAATTAGTTACGTGTCCAACATTGACCCCATACTCGTGCTTGTTGAAAAAGAGCATTAGTAATTGTGATATGTCTTGCGTATCCATATGAGTTCCTATAATCTGCACAAAGCATTAGTAATATTGATAGTAATTGTGATATGTCTTGCGTATCAATATGGGTTGATGTCATCTTCCATTGTCCTTCAAAAAAATTGAATTAACGATATTTTAAAACCCGTAGGTTGATGACTCAGCATGGTTTGGGCAAGAACCATTTTTCATCCCATCAGATCCATCTGCAAGTTTCAGGGCCCATTATGAGAGCTATACATTTTGCAGTGTAAATTAAAAGATTGGACCAAATTAAAGGATACTGAAACTCACATTGATTCTCAACCAAGTATCGCCAAGTATATGCGATACCTTCCGAAGCCTCTTTAGAGGATTTAGAAGTAAATACTGCCAACCGCTGATTCTGCTGGATCATGGATTCAACAGTGGGCCAGTTACTACCATTACTTGGTATTCGAGATACTGGAAACCAGAACTTGCCCAGGCCAGCAGCTTTAAAGATCTTTGTTAAACCACTTTGAGTGGTAACATAGTCTTCAATGATAATGGTGATGATTTCTGTAGGATTTGCTTCTAGAAAAGCTTGAACTTCTTTCAGAACATTGATAGCAGGTTGCTGATGAAATAAAATAATAAATTGTAAGCAAAATGTTAGTTGCATCACCTCAATCAATGATATGAAACAACCATCTATTTAAGTGGTTATGATGTATGAAAGGTATAAAAACAATACATCACAAATAATGAAGTCCCATATTTTTTCATTTAATTGTGGTCACTAGGCTTAAACCTACATAGGCCCGAGTCTACTCAGTCAAGAACAAATAACTTTTTAAAGTTTTATGGTTTGGTAATTTAGAACAATATATTGTCATCATGTCATGGGTTAATTCATAGTAATTCCTGATATGGAACTAAATATTATATACGAATCATTAAGTTATGGCTATTGGGCCAACACTTTTAAATCCTGATACCTCATGCTGTAAGAGTTCAACATATATCATGGAATGACATCACATATTAGGTTTCCCCTTAATGTACTTTTGTAACTAAATAATGTTGGAGAAATTACAGATCACGTATGCAGCTCTCAGAATCTGAAATGGGATTAATGAACAGAATTGGCATAGGACTGTAAGTGTTCAATCCGAAGATGACTTACAAATGCTGTGTAGTTGAAGCATTTTCCATGAAAGGAGTGACATAACCAAATATCATTCTCAAAGTCATACATATCGAGGCATCAGACCTCTCACACCATTCTGCAGAAACAGCAGGCAAAGATTCATTTATGGTCTTTACCTACATAACACATGGCATATATAATTAAGTATTGCATATACAGGAATCGAACTAATATAGTTTATCAAGGTCGATTATTCAAACATTAAATGATTAGCTTCATAGTAATAGTTGTAATTCTGAGCTTCCTCCATGTAATAGTTATCATTACGAAAAATGAAATTTCACTGTGACACATAAGACATAGAACAACAAATATGACCTTTTTTTTATGCAATAGTTAATATATGTTATGTATACCTCCGAGTTTGGCCATTTTTAGTGAAGTGATAGCAGCAATGACCGAAGATGGTAAAGATATGATTGCATCAGTATCAGATTTCTTTGCAATTGCTACTCATAAAGTTATCGCAATCACCATTTCACTAAAAAACACATAAGCGAAACAAGTTAGCCTTTTCAGCTACTCAACATTCTGTCTTAACATATAAAAATCGAAAGTGTGTATTGTTTCGCATCAAAAGTTGGAACAAATACCTCCCCGTTATACATGAGTTATGTTTAATACTTTAATTAAATGAGTAAAATAAGAAAAATGGCCAACAGAGAAACGGATTGGATGTTGCCAACTTATATTAAAATTGCATACAGCCTCTTAATATTTTATTTAATGATCAAGATTTAATATTGTTTCCATATTTTTTATAACCATAAGTAACCGACACCATTTCGAGCCATAGTAAACAATACCAAACTCCAATACAAACCATGTTTGATCTATCATCCAACGTAGCTGCTCATATGCCACTTATGACTTATTGGACCAAATTTCGTATGGTAACAATCATAATAGAATGGATTATATATTTTTCTCTAGCATGTGTGACTATAGATACTAACATTATACATTTTTAAGACTACTGATGCAAAAAATGAAGGGATAACAGAGTTGGTAGTTTTCAAGAGTGGTACCCTTCAACAACAACCAAATCACCCATGATGGTTCTAGTTATGATATTTGTGGGTCTGTGGCTCCAAGAAGTTTACGTCCGTACTTAATCACACCTTCTCCTTCCCAACCTGCATGAAAGATATATAAGTTACGGGTTGAGTTGTTCACCTATATGATTAAAAGGGTTCCAATAAACTATGCCTTATTGGTACATTTTTTACCCAATCTAAACACAAATTGCACTCAATTATTTATAGTTTGTGGGGTTAACTTAGCTAACAGAAACTATGGTCGCTTTAAGATACATAACAGACCCTTGCACTTACTTCATTTATAAACTCAATATTGACCAGAAGCTTGAATTCATGTATATGATCTCCTCGGTACTTAAGGTACATACATTTACTTATTTGTTATACCTTTGCAATTCATAACAAAACTCAAGGTATTTAAGTTCCTTCTCCATTCACAATGCTAAAATGACAAATCAAAATCCAATATGATCACAATTACAATATTACTAATTTAACCAACTAATACATCAGTCAAATAACCAAGTATACCTAATGTGCTCCTTAATGCGGCTAATTAGAACATCTTTTTTGCCCGTTAATCTCAACCCATGTTTTCTCAAATACAGTTTCTTCACTTGGCCACCGACCCATAAACGACGCAAAAAATAAAAAACAAATAAATAAGGCAATAAACACAACCATTCACAAATAGAATTTCAATATACATATCAAGCTTATAAGAATGCAAAACTTACATTCAATCTTCTATTTGTGAATTGAGTTAGTCGTTTTATAATTGAAAGATTAAGAAAACCCACCTAAAAACCCACAAAAGCTTATTTGTGAGATCCCTAAAAAATATGAATCGATTCAAAATTGACAAGTACCCACATAAAAACTATGAGTAAACATACCTTTAACCAACAGACTGGATAATATATATATACCCTCAATCAAATCGAATTCATACTGAGTGTGAATTGTAAAAAACCAAGACCATAAAATTGAGTTGTAAAAACTTATAAAGAAAAAAACAAAGATAAATTATATCTTATACATATGTGAATCATAATGTTGTAGAGTTTTTGATTTTAGGAAGTTTTAAAATGAGATGTTAGGAAATTGAAGATAAATGATGCAGTTTGAGTGCCAGCCTGGCTTTAATGAGGTGGCATTAGTGACATGGCTTTATTTGCTAGCATGGATTAAATGAGGTGTACACATTTCAAAAAAACCTTCTTTTATTATATATATATAGATAGATAGATATGTCTCCTCTCTTCTCTGTAAACCCTAAAAACCGCCACCACAATATTCTCTGTGCCTCCGCCTCTCTCTAGATCTGTAAACCAGTTGGCATTCTATCAACCATCGATCTAAGGTTCGGGGTTTATACAAAAAAAACCATAGTGGATACTCTCATCACCTCGTGTCCCAGCTGCTCCCACCATTGTGAATCACGTCGCTTGTTATGAGGTTGGTTTTCTTCGTATGCTTCATTTTTCTTTTATATCAATTCATCGTATTTAATTAAGTCTGTTCATCTTTGTGGTTTTAATCTGTAGAGAAATAGTTGTGTCTGCCTTATTTTATTTTGAAAGAATCTGTATTTGGAGAGATACCTTGGTGATGATAGTCACCTCCCTTATGTGATTAACTTGATAAAGGAGTGTTTGGATGTCCGTTTTGACATTGATTGTGTGATATTATATAATGAGAATCAGATAATCGACATGCTGTATTGTGTTTGGATGTGCTTGTTTGTACTTAAGTTGTAATGATATGGTAATTTGTGCAAGGAAGTAAGACAAATTGATTAAAAGTGTTGTTTCCAAATTGGAATGGGAAAAATCAGTAATCTTACTTTACCGCTGATGATCATCTTGGGTGCAGAATCACGCATGATGAGAGGCATAATCCGCATATTCATACATTCAAAACTAAGTATTAGTTCTAGTAATAATAATAATATAATTAGCTCGAAAACGTAAATCTAAACACCCTTTGGAAGTCACTCATTTAATTACTTCTGTGGAGGTTTAGCATATGCAGTACCATGTGTAAGTAACATCACTTTGTGATCTCATGGTTACACAGTCATAACTCTAGATAAACTAAAAACTGCAACAATAAACTAGCTAGACATTAGATAATATACTTAGTTGATCGATGAGAACTATGCATTCCTCGTTTTGTTGATGACTTTGTCATGTATTTCAGAATAATAACAGAAACCGAAGGAGTTTGAACCATCTGTCAAATCACAATTTTGCTGCCGTTCTACCGGGAGACTCATTGGCAGGACTTGTGGTAACCAATGGTTCTTCATATGCTTCATTTTTTCAAAATAAAGGCCCCCTATATATATATATATATAGGGATAGAAATTGTAGCCAATGGCTACAATCCTTATTAAAATACACTAACAATGATTCAGGCCCCACGAAAAGAATCGGACCCACAAAATAATCAGAGGGCCCACATTTTTAGTACAAAATTGTAGACAATTGGCTACAATTAATTGTAGCTAATATATTCCCATATATATATATATACACTTTTAGACTTAATATAAAATAAGAGTAACATCATATTTTAGTTTTTAACAATAAAATTTATAATCGTGTTCAAACTTATAAAGTGAGCAAATAAATCCTCATACGATATAGTTCAATTATTATGTTTTGATACTTATCAACTTTGGATATCCAAGGATGCCAAAACCCACAATGCTTTATGTTTCCAAATCATTGAGAAAACCAGGCGCGAGTTTAGAGTATAATTATTTGAGAATCTCTGCAAGACCACGTATATTTGAAGTCACCTTTCTTAATAGGAATCAACTGAGAGCAAATTTGATGTATTGGTTGAGCTACTTCGAAGATGAGCTACACTAGATATATGACTAGAAAAGAAGTAATGAATGGATATAAACTATGGTAGCAATCGAAAATAAGAGAAAACTTTGCCTTAAGATGAATATATACATTCATAATTCACAAAGTAACCATTCAAAAAAATGCTTAGT